>CM065054.1:4695000-4921512 GCA_032883995.1 Coronaproctus castanopsis
ACATATATATATATATATATATATATATATATGTATATATATATATAAGTGATTTATTAATAAATAAATAAGAAAAAGAAAAGGAGTTAAAAGGTTACTAAATTGTTTTTTCTTCTATTATTAAGAAGAATACAAAAAAAAAAGAATTATAAAAATATATACGAATTTATAAAAATAAAAAACGTGAAAAATATTACTTACATACCGTATCGTACAGATACTATTCAAAGAAGGCTAAGCATAGGATTTGAGAAATTAAGATCATACTTCGATAAATGGACAATTAACATAAATACTGATAAAACACAGTCAATATTATTCACAAAAAGAAGACCAAACTCTCTAACTCCTATAATAATAAATAACATACCCATAGAATGGAAGACTCAGATCAAATATCTTGGTGTTATTCTAGATAAAGGTCTTACCTTTTCTAAACATATCGAACACGCCGTTAATAAAACTCAAGCCTCTTTATTTCAATTATATCCAGTCTTTAATAGGAAATGCTACGTTAATTCTGCAAATAAACTAATTATCTACAAATGTATCTTAAGACCGATAATGTTGTACGCGTGTCCTGTGTGGTCTTACGCAAGTCACTCTAACTTATCTAAATTGCAAGCCATGCAAAATAAATGTTGCAGAATTATTCTTAAAGCTCCGTTTTATGCTAGGATAGATCGTTTGCACAGAACTTTGAAATTACCATACGTGCATCAAGTAATAAATCAGCAAACTAATAAATTTTTTTATGATTGTACCCTAAGTGAGTATTCCATTATAAACAATATAGGAGACTACACTCGCACTAGTCTCCAATTAAAATATAAGAAATATAAACATAAAAGAATTAAACATACATTATTATGATGCGTAATTCCCGATGATATATAGTTATTATTTAAGTTTAAGTTTATTTTATGTATATAGTTATTTATTTTCCTATTTATTGCTACTCTGATCGTCTGTTATCGCATACTATATTTTATGTTATTATTTTATTTTATTATATACTTATTTCATGCAGGTTTTGGTGGTGGTTTTTCCTGCAGTTTATTTGTTTTAAGCTTCGTTTCTTTTGTTTTTATATTTATATATCGCGATACACGGGGAGAATTTTACAATATTTCGGTAATTTTGGAACGCTAAACATCAATTCACTTCTCATAGTTGGAACACTAAAACAGTTGATTTCGGTAATGAAGGAATATAAAATCGAAATACTAGCAATGCAAGAAACAGGGTACAAGGACGAAAACGTAGTAGAAACGGAAGGATATCGAATTATTAAAGGCAAAAATGGCGTAAATGCCGCTAAATATCCACACCCAGGGACAGCTTTTCTGGTAAATAATACCGCGTTGGATTCCATATATGATTTTCATGAACCGAACGAGCCCTATCAATCTTAACCCTGCGCTGTACAAATAAATTTTACATGTTAATAAATTCGCACGCACCTATTAATAATGACAACAAGAAGAAGAACCCGGAGGGGAAACAGAAGACGAAATCTCGAGGATCCTAAAAAATAATGTCAAGATACTGCTAGGCGATTTTAATGCGCAAATAGGATCAGAAAAAAAGTACAAGAAAACAGTTGGGGATTACCCGGCTTACAAAAGAACAAATAGAAATGAAGGGCGGTTAATAAACGTATGTGAAGGATTCAACCTAAAGCTAATGTGCACAGCATTCAAAAAGTTGGCGAGGAAACAAAAAACCCGGAAGTCCCCTAACAATAATTTGGACGAATTTCAAATAGATCATGTAGCGATCTTGTATAAAAATCAGAAAGAAATTACGAATGTCAAAGTCAAAAAGGTGGCTGACGTAGAATCAGATCACTACTTATAGACGAAATCTCGCCAGCTGTTCTCAGGGAGTTACCACGTAGAGCACTTGTATTACTTACATACATATTTAACGCATGTATACGACTTGAATATGTGCCTACCTGTTTTAAAGTGGCACTAATCATAATGCTCAAGAAACCGGACAAAAAAGCTGCTGAGGTAACTTCGTACAGACCCATCTCCATATTACCATCAATCTCTAAACTTTTAGAGAAACTATTACTAAGGCGACTGTTACCGCTTGTTGGAGACGAACTTCCTCTCCACCAGTTTGGATTCAGACAAAAACATTCGACGATCGACCAAGTACATCGCGTTGTGGCAGTCATTAACAGAGCGTTGGAGGAGAAGAAATTCTGCTCTGCCATTTTCTTGGATATTGCCCAGGCATTCGACAAAGTCTGGCATGAAGGCCTGATCCAAAAGCTGAGTACTTTGTTTCCAGGTATTATTTGTCGCTTGTTGGAATCATACCTGTCGAATAGAAAATTCCGAGTCACCCATGAAGAAGCGAAGTCACCATTCTACAGTGTACAAGCCGGAGTACCGCAAGGAAGTGTCCTCGGTCCTCTTCTGTACCTGTTGTATACAAGAGACCTACCCGTTGATGCCATTACAACAACAGCCACATTCGCAGATGATACTGCCATATTAACAGTCAGCAGTAGTCACCTTAACGCTACGAATAAACTCCAACGTAGACTTGATCGAATTAGAAAGTGAACTACGGACTGGAAGATACAAATAAATGAACAAAAATCTGTTCACGTTTTGTTCACGCTACGTTATGCCGACAACATGTACCAGGTATACTTGGGAAACCAACCTGTTCCGCAGGCTAACTCAGCCAAGTATCTTGGCATGCATTTGGACTCTCGGTTATCCTGGAAAGTCCATGTAAAAATGAAAGCTCAGCAGATCAAGCACAGAACAAGACAGCTATACTGGTTAATGGGAAGACAATCCGAGCTGGATGTGTCGTGCAAACTTCTGCTATACAAGCAAATTATTAAGCCGATCTGGACGTACGGTCTTGCTATGTGGGGCTGTACTGTCACAACTAATCGAAACGTGATACAACGTCGTCAAAATGTCATCTTACGTGCAATAGTCGACGCATATCGCTACTCGCGTAACGACGATATTCACTCCGATCTCCATGTGCCGATCCTTAATGATGTCATTAAGGAGTTCGCGAAATCGCACAGGCAGCGACTGTACAGTCATGTTAACGTGGAAGCAAGACAACTGCTCGACACCAAACATGAAACTCGGCGACTTCGGCGTCGTCAACCTCTAGATTTAGTTACGTAAATATATAAATACCGTTATGCGGATAATGGATGCGTAGCCAATGGGTTACGTACTCCACACCCGTTCGTACTTAATAGTTAGTAGTTAGTTATTAAGTAACCATATCATAAACATAGATAATTATTTAGCTAAATTGTATCATAGTTATAGTCCTATGGCCTGTTAAAAAAAAAAAAAAAGAACGATAAAATTAAAATTTATCCCACAAATGAAAAGCTTCAGGAACAGCCGATACAATTTGCGAGACAAATTTCGTATAGATACTGAAACACTGAAGTTAAAAAAATCCGAGTTCCAGCGACAACTGAATATCGATTCAGAAAATTGAAATGATCTTAAAAAAAATCGCCACCGCCGCATACAACGTAGCCCCTTTAAGGAGAAACACGAAACATACACGGTGGAATGAAGAATGTGAAGATGCTATCCAAATGAGAATAAGAACATGGCAATAGTGGGATTCGTCTAAGCAGAAATATGATTACAACATGTTTAAAATAAAGGCGACACAAATTATAAGGACGAGGAAATGTAACTATGAAAAGGAACGAATGGATCAAATAGAGAATAATTTCAAGAAAATTAAAGTCAGATCCTTTTACAGAACTTTTCAACAGAATTTGGAAAAATATAAGCCACCCTCACTGTGTTTTAGAGATAATACAGGCAAACTAACATCAAACAATAAGGAAAACTGTAAAATATTAGCAGAGTATTTTAAGGATCTTTTAAACTGCAAAGAGCCAGATATGAGATTCGAACGATGGAGTCAACCAAAAACAAGAGAAAATTCCAGAGCTCCAGATCTCGATGAGATTAAAGAACATATCTAAGAGCTCAAGAATAACAAAACATGCGTCAATGACACTATTATAGCGAAGATGTGGAAACTAGCAACGGTCGAGATTGTGAAGAAATTACAGGGAATAATACAAGGGTTCTGGGAAAAAGAAAAGATACCGGATGACTGGAAAACGGCCTTGATATGCCCAATACATACAAAAGGAGAAAAAAAACCGACATGAATAATTACAGAGGAATTTCGCTTCTGCCAATAACGTATAAAATCTTCTCGAAAGCTATCCTCCGAAGGCTAGAACAGGTGGAAAAACAACTACTGGGCGAGTATCAAGCTGGTTTCCGTAAGGGAAGATGCTGTGCGGAGCAGATCTTGAATCTTAAATTATTATTGAACTACAAAAAATTAAGAGCAAGCAGCATAGTAGTTACGTTCGTGGATTTTAAGAAGGCATACGATTCAGTTGATAGAACGTCTCTCCTGAACATTCTGAAAGAATTTGGAGTCGATGAAAAGTTACGATCTCTAATCAAAGAAACATTAACGGACACAAGAACCAAAATCAAATTCCGAAATGAAGTCTCCGAACCGTTTAAAGTAGGAACTGGAGTACGACAAGGGGACGGACTGTCACCAGTATTATTTAACCCTTTCAGTGAATTTCAGTGAATCTGTCCGAAATATCGTACATGAACTTTAATGTAATAAATATAATATGTTCGAGTTTTTTTAACATAAAATGATTTTGTACGATAGTTCGCACATTTTACAAATACACATAGACCATAAATTATATGTTAGATACTATACAAGGCTAAAAAAAATTCTATCCTTTAAAAAAAATTGTTAAACTTTTATCTTCATATTTACTCCATACAATGATATTGTGCGATATGTCGAACATGATATAATTTGATTGTTACACTTTTATCTTCATATTTACTCCATACAATGATATTGTGCGATATGTCGGACATGATATAATTTGATTGTTAAACTTTTATCTTCATATTTACTCCATACAATGATATTGTGCGATATGTCGGACATGATATAATTTGAGAACGGTGATACATTACAAAATTCTGTAAAGTGCAAATTGTTTAGGATGAACTCATTATCTCGTATACAAAAATTCAGAATTCTACATCAAAAATTGAAAAAGATTCACTGAAAGGGTTAACTGCGTTTTGTAAAAGGTAATACGGGAGTGGAGGAAGTGTTCAGAAGAGGAAGGAATCAAGAAAGTGGCCATTGGAAGGAAGAAAAATAACCTACAGGTTGACTGCCGCGCGTTTGCACGACCTAGCATTGTTGTCAGAAAATATAGAAGAAGCCAGACGCCAAGTTGAAATATTAAGCATTATGGCAGAAAAGTTCGGACTGGAAGTAACTTTTGAGAAAACAAATTTATGACCAATGATAAAAATTTTCCCAACATTATGAAAGTTAAGAATGGAATAACCAAAAGAGTAGAAGAATTTAAATATCTTGGGGAAATGATTCGAGTGAAAGCGGGAGATAAAAAATCGATGCTAGAACGAAAACGTAGATTGAAAATGGATTTCCAATTAACAAGGGGCACATATAATAAAAAGTCAATATCCAGAAATGCCAAAATAAGACACTATAACACGGTCATTAAACCACAGTGCCTGTACGCAGCCGAATGCCTAAATTTGACCTCTAACAAGGAAATACAGCAATTAGAAATCAAAGAAAGGAAAATTATACGAAAAATATTGGACCCTAGAGAGGGTGAAGAATATTGGAAATTAAGAAGAAACACTGAAGTATATAAAACAATAGAAAATGTTAGGGACACAATAAGGAAAAGAAGAGTCGCCCGTTATGGGCACATAAAAAGAATGGACAACAACCGTCTTACCAAAAAGGTGTTTAACTTTTTTGACAACAATCCGAAAAGTAGAGTGCCATGGATGGTACAAGTCAAAAGGGATGTGGAACATATGGCAATATATGATGAAGAAATCAAAGATAGAAACAAGTTTAGACATAGGATCCAATCTTTCCAAGGATTCCATGAGCCTGTAACTAAAAAGATAGGGCGAACGTGGACAGAAGAAAGGAAGAAGACACACTCGAAAATTATGAAAGAATATTGTTTAATAAAAAAACGAAAAGAAAAGGCAGGATGCCACGAGACGGTGATAAAGAAGACGGCGCGAACATGGACGCAAGAATAAGACTCATTGGAAACGGATGAAAGAATACTGGGCAGAGGAACGGGGGGGAGAGGACCGAATTGACTTGAGACTAACATCGTGCGAATAGCTTTTCCGTGGTCCACAGATAGCTAAAATCTAATATAATATATATATATATATACATACATATATATATATATATATATATATATATATATATATATATATATATATATATATATATATATATATATATATATAGACATAAATATTTATATTTATATATACGCATTTGTGCGTTATCTGAAAGAAACAGATTTGATTTTCGTTTATTGATTTATTACTTAACGAATTACTCCAGTGAACATCATTATTTTAAATTGCGTTAGAAATTAAATTAGGAAATTCTACGAAAAACGGATGGTTTTGTTGTTTTTTGACTAACTCAAAAACTACTCGACCAAAATTGTCGAATGAAATTTTATTTAAAAATAGGAAAACGAGAGATTAGTTTACAATTATTTGTGGAACACAATATCGTTCAGATGACCGTCATTTGCAATAATACATTCATTCGGTCTTTACCAAATTTTCGAAAACTGTTTCGAGCATAGGTTGTTGAATTTGGGAATCTACTGTAATTCAGATGACGGTACTTTATTATTTCTTAATGCCCTCATTTCGGGGAGGGGGCATGGGCCCCTAATATTCGCACTTGGGGTCGTCGTTATTTTTAGTCGTTAGTTTATATTTTTATCGAACGAATTTTTATCTTTATGTTGAAACTATAGATTAATTAAAAGGTAAAACATTTCAATTAATCCTTTAAGTCGAACGTTATAAAATGTTCAAAAGAAATTACAAATTTCCATACATCAGGTGATTATTTTACGATGCCGCTATTCGAAAGAGCTGTAAATAATTTTTCACGTATTTATATAAATTAAAAAACTTTTCCAATAATTCCTCCGTTGATTCCTATAAGGCTAATGAAAATTTATCTCGATGCTTTAAAAAATTTCTTTTATGTTAGTCCGATTACAGACTACCTTAAACTAATTCTACTACTTAAATTAAGTTGCGTGTAACAAAATTATTTATATTTGTAAAAATGTAGTTTTTAATTTAATTTCCGTTCAATTAACCCGAAGATGTCGTTAAGTTCTCAAAGGCTTCGATCCTTATAGTGAAAATCGAAAATTCTCTATTACCATTTTTATTTTCAATCAAAATCACTATAACCTCCTTATATATATATATATATATATATATATATATATATATATATATATATATATATATATATATATATATATATATATATATATATATTGAAATAAAATCTGCGCATACTTATTTAGCAATGAACCCATTTTAATAGGTGTCTCTAGAAAATTAATATTTATATAATATTATACCTCTAAAAACGAAGGTAATAACAATCGTTTAATAATAATAATAATAAACAAATTTATTCAGAATATATTACGCAGAATATTACAGTATTAGCAATGTATATCTTAACACATCCTATACACAGGTATGAAACATAACCCACGTACAGTCATATTTACACATATATACACGTATGCACACACACACACACACACACATCAAAGCAATAATAACCTGGTATAAATAAATATATACATACGCCTGTTTTTACGCATAAACAAATACATATGTACTCAAAACGCACTTTTAAGTCTACATGTACACAACACATACATAGATATATATACACACACGCATACAAAGTATACATATATACACATACGCGAATGAGCATTAAGGTGCATATACGCATTAATATATTAGAAATAATAATGATATAAATAATTATAATATTATTGTAATTACAATTGTAAGATTGTATAATTTTTAATAATGACATAAATATAGAACGAATGATAATATATAGATAAACATAAGAACTGCCGGTTAGACGCATAAATGCGTAATAATACTGTAATGGCTCGTTGGCGAGTATAGAATAATATTATAATATGCGAGTTAACTAATATTGCTTATTGACGTTAGCTTCTAGTCACGTGCTGATATGTTTACGAAAAAGGAGAGTTTTGTTCTAATATGATTATTACTATCGATAGGACGAATCAACGTAACTGCAACCGTTTCACACGTACTTTGGTCAATTTCATCGAGTTCAGCGTCTGAATGACCTATTTACGCTCACAAGTACTTCATTCACAATTTTCTCACTGTTACCAGAAGAGTCGCCGAACGGGAACAAAAATAATATCACGGAAGAAGCAACGAAATTCATATATACCCGTAGATGAGTCTAATAAACTTTACTAACTCAGTCAGAGGTAATTCTTAACTCATATGTCTGGTATTCAATTTATCGCTAAATACGTTTCATACAACCCGGATTACCGATCAAATTTAAATAATAAAATTTCTTAACGTAACGTTTGTCTAAAAATAAACTTCTTGTGGAATTACTGAATTTTTTGACAAAAGCTAGAAGAAAAATTATCGTTAGGCAAAAATAAAGTCAATCTTATTGTTTATAATAGCGAAATGACACTAATCAGCTCGTAAAACATTATTATCCAAGCAGTTTAATCTTACACAGACCGGTAATAAAGTTAAATATACAAATCGCTAGTATTGTGAATAATTATTGTTTCTCCATTTTTAAAGCATTGCTGTTGCTTAAGCTTGGATTGATGAGAAATAAAATTAATACAGATGCAGATATGACTGTTATTATACATGGGGAATACTGAAAAACAGCTTAATTTACACGACAAGCGTGAGGTAGCAAATACAATATAACGAAAAGGGATAATCAAGTTACAACTTGGGGGAACACCATATGAAATGGTTATAAAAAATAGAAAAAACTCTGAATATTCCTAAATATCGAACACGATCGACGAATAATTAACGAAAGTTTTTGAAAAGTACAATGATTTTCTTGAACATTTTAATTTTTAAATACGAAGTACTCGTTATTCCCGTCGCTACTATTAAGACTAACATACCCATAATTGACTATTGTAGCTTAGAGAAACTCCTTACTGCCCTCTACACGCTAGACGTGCAAAGATTTATTTATATTTATATATATATATATAAGAGGGCAGTGCTATTGACACAGAAGGATTATTTCAGCATAGAAGGTACGCAATAGAGTACGGAGGGAAAATACCTAACTGTAGTAATGTCTTAATTAAGGTTTCTCTGTGTGCACTATATAGACTGCAAGAAAAAATGACATGATTAATGTCCGCTGTCGAACCACATTCCAACGGGGACTGGCAAGTACTGGAACTAACCAGCCCTATCCGGTGGACATAATCAGGGCAGCAGATTATGTCCTGACCTAATACGAATTAAAATAGAGAAAAATTTACGTATCGGTATTGAATGTGGAGGCTTAATTAGAAACAGAGATTGTTTGGGTAAACTTGTTTGAATTTATTTGTAGAAATTGTTACGAGTAGAACATGGAGCTCCAGCGATTAAACAAATCCGCCTTTGCAGATGCAGCTAAACATGTGGAGAGAATAGCAGGAATCAGTAGAGGGCCTTTGGAGGCCCCAATTTCGGCTGCCTGATCACAAATTTCATTATCTTTGATCCCGATGTGAGCTGGGATACATGTAAATTTCACATAGACATTCTTTTGTTGTAGATACATTATATTTACTCTATTAGTTTTGAATGTACGATTGGGATTTTGGATGGCATTCAGCACACTTAACACTTTAACTGCCATAGGAAAAATGGCGTTCTGTGTCCCAGGGCCAAACAAATTTTATTGTGCTTTATTAATGTTTACATCATAATTTAACTATTCCATCATATTTTTGATTTTTTTTTTAACATCGTTCATACAAAATTTTCCATGTATCAAATTGATACACATGGCCTGTTATTATGATTTTATACATAATTTGTGCACTGAGGACATGTGTATCAATCTGATGCACATATTCATCAATCCAAAATAGAACTACATTATAAGCAATTCAAAATTTTTATTCTGCAAATATGTATGTATGTATATATATGAAATTGTACAATGCCCAGTTTTAAGAAATACATTTAAAAATCTATATATTAATTACGAAAATTGCGAAATAATAATAATAATTTAAAAGTTAGGATTATATAAATAGAATTGTATATAACAGTATAATTATTTTGTGTATGTTACTTAAACTTTTGGGTACAGTTATGAGTTTTAAAAAAACACTGAATGCACATGTACTTGTATGGACATAAAACACACGACGTTCTGACTTGATTACTTTTTTTGGCTGCATATTTACTATCAAAACTAGATACGAGTCTCTCATAACAGACTGTACATCGACCTCGTTTTGTATTATTTTCAGTTAACTTATGATTATTTGCTGGCGACCTCTGTACAGTTGATGGAATTTCAAGTATTTCCCTTTCTCGCAATATATCTAATACTATTGATTCTCTGAATTTTGTAATTGAAATTTTTTTGTACTACTGCCAGGTAAATTCTGTGACTGTTCACAGTAACAATGTTTGTTAGCAAGTCAAATGCAATTTTTCGATACCACTTAATACCGCGACGAAGACTATTACAATATGAAGATAGTTGGTCTGATAAATCAATATAACCTTTTGCGCTGTTATAATCAATTATAACAGATGGTTTAATTTTATCCCTTCCATTCTAACATCCTCTTCAAGTATCACTTGAGCTAGCATTTGCTTCATTTAATGCAGGATTATATTCATCATCATCATCAGAACTCATTGTAACTGTCACAAATAATATTTTTTTGATATATTATATAAAAAATTGCGGTAATAATACATAAAATATTCTCTAAATAACAGTATTACACATTTATTTCGTACTCATACAGATTACCAAATTGTACATCACAAATATTATGTAAATAAAACAGCCGCCAAGAGCAATGAGTGAGATTTATTTAATGCATTTATGTGTTTACATATTGAAATAGATATATCAAAATATTTCTAGCGTATGAAAACAACTAAATATTTTTTAAACCAATTTGCATTTATATCTTCTACTATTATATACGGCATACTAATCACAATGTGCATTAGTATTTACTTACAATCACTTGAAGAGGATAGCTTCATACATCAATCTCATTACTTCTTCATCACTTACAGCATTCTTATTGCTCATAATTAATAATTTTAGAACAGTTAAAAATAAAAATTCACCTCGTTAACATAAAATAATAACAGTACACAATTTTCATTCATGTAAATAAAACAATATTCCATTTATAAATAGCAACTTCTCATTTCCCCGGTAGCGCTATCTACAGTAAAAAAATTGGTGAACCAATGACTGATTTGTGTAACCAGAGGCCAGAGGAAGTTGAATATACATGTATAATACATCTAAAGTATGTATTCAACGTATACATTGCGCCAAAAGAATACCTTTATATATGTATCACAATGATACATATGGCCTGTCCGAACAGACAAAAATGTATCAGTATGATACATATGGCAGTTAAAGTGTTAAGGAATCAGATAGAATGAGTACATTTGCACGCGTAATATTAACTCGTGCAAATTGCAAAGCGTTAAGAATTGCATATCCTTCTGTTATAGGGGACAAAAATTCGGTAAACGATATGATTTGGTGATAGCCAGTTGAAGTATATAGAATGCCGCGCCTGTAAAGGGTAAGTCATTGCTTGCTCTTAGACCCATCTGTATAAATTAACAAATGATTAGGCCACTTATGCATGATAACTGACCTGAAAAGGCTATTCATTATCTTATGTTTCCTGACAGTATCGAATGCTTTTGAACGTCGAAAAATATTAACAGATGTTCACGTTTCGCGGAAGCATTTAGAAATTAATTTTAGAAGTAGAGTAATTGATCATTAGTTGAACAGGGAGGAATAAAACCACATTGACTTTTAGAAAGTAGTGAATGTGAGTGAAGTATCCATTGCAGTCTATTCTTCTCCCATAATTTTACACAAGACCGACGTCGACGAAATTGGCCTATAACTGTCCACTAAGAATGGATTTTTGCCTTGTTTTAGTATAACTACAGCAGTGCGCCATGAGGATGGGAAGGAACCTGTCATCCACATATGGTTAAATAGTTTTAAAAGTATCAGTGTAACTTGTTTGAAATATTTTTCTTGGCATATTAATGTAAAAGCATTTAAGTCCTACAGCTGTTGAGAGTGTTTTACTTATTGCATCGTGCATTTCATTGATCGTAATTTCCTGATCGTAGGATTCTTGTAGTCTTTAAATTTTTGGATCGATATGTTTAACGTGTACATAAGCAACTCTGTTATTTTTATGATACTAGAAAGTAATTCATTATTTTAGGTGATAATTGTTGATGGAAGCTGATGTGTTTTATTGGTCTCAAAGTTTCTAATCTTATCCCAGACTTATGTGAGATAAGTTTTAGTAGTAATTGTAAATATCAAGTCACGTCAGAATTTTCTTTTAGTTTGTTTAAATGTAAAAGCAGATGTAGCTCTGATTTTCCTAAAGGTAATACAATTTTATTTGGTAGGATTTCTCTTTAAAGTTTTGAGAACTTTTCTTCTACTTCTTAACGTCAATGTACAATCGTGGTTCCACCATGGAACTGCTCATACCATTGATACTTAATTAATGAAGACGATATACAGGTGTCCGTTGTCTTAATTAAGGTTGTTACAAAATGCTCGATATCTACTTCACTATCGCTGCAGCTTTTATTAAAGAGCGACCTACAGGATTGATTATATTTATCTCAATCAGTGTGTTTATAACTGGTACCTCTATAGTAGCGGTGCTGTTAATTTTGTGTAATTCCATTAATGAGGATAGGGACATGATCACTTCCCGCTAGATCATGGTGATAGAATGCCTGTAATGTACGCGCAATCGTTGTAGATGACATGACTTTACGATATGGGAAACTGAAATGGGTTGAATTTGTGTTATTTAAAGAGTTACTTTTATCAATTAAATTTTCGATAGTTTTGCTTTTTAAAGTTGTATACTGGCTACCCCATGTTGCGCTATGTGCGTTGAAATTAACTGCGAGTATCAGAGGCGTCGGTAATTGTTTAACATCCTGCAATAATTGCTCCAAATCAATGAGCTCAATTGGTGGTAGAAACAACATATTGTAGCACAGTATTTAAGTTTAACTCCAAGTGCAATAATTTGTAGATTTCTTGATGGTATATATCACTTTTAACCGCTACAAGAACACTCCAAGAGCAATTATACAACTTTGATTATTATTTATTATTACAGAATAATCGGGCAATTTGAAATTGCGATAATTCTTAAGATAAGTTTCCTGCAAGCATATAATTGAAGGATTATAACAGGATAACAGGTATACGAAGTCTTCATAATGACAAAAAATGTCATCATTACAGTTCCAGTTAAGAACTGAAATTGACTGTTTGTTCATAGCCATAAACCAAATTAATGTGAAGTTGGTTCGGTTGCACTGATTAGTTTTCTTAAGTATTTTAGAGTTTCGAACTTTATTACTTGTGTGTGTTATAATTTTGCGCGTTTCTTGTAACATATTTATTAAAGCTGGTATATCATCTGTGAATTCCTGCGCAACTATTAGAGGGTCTACATTTTTGTGACACATGTCAACAGAGCTAAATTAGTAGTACAGATGATGAGATATTTTTGTTCCGAGACGATGGGCTCCAATGGCTCAAAAATCGTTTTCATGCCTTTGTTATTTTGTTTAGTTTCATATGAACTCTCATCGGTATTATCAGAATTTTTTGTTATATCGACGCTGGAGGATGTCGTTGCACTTTTTTGTTTTGCAAAAACCGTTTGTTTTCATGAATAAACATGAAACGATCGTTATTGCGAAAAAAATTGTTGATGAGTTCAACAGTTGAGAAGAATACGACAAAACGATTACTAACTTTAAACGGGTGCGATAATTTTTTTTTTGGACCGTTTACATAGTTCATTAAAGAGTTGATTCATAGTTCTCAATTACGAGCCCCTCAAGGCGGTGGAAAATGATTCCCTAATCTTCAGTCGTATTATGTTTAAGAACGGTAATTGAAAATTTTTCGATACCTGCCGTGTCTACTGATGAAATTGCCCAGGAAATCGGTGATTAGGACGATTATCAATCGCTAGGACATGGGTACAAAAAATACCAGCACAAAACGCGTAAAATACATTTTATTTCGAACGATAAAATTCCGCCAAATTATATGTGTAATGTTCGATCTTGGAATACTCTCTTCAGTCGACGAGATGAAATAGTCATCAGCGGTTTCCGACTCGGCCATACTCGACTAACACATGATCGCCTTTTGCAGAAGAAATCGGGTCCAACATGTAATAGGCGTAATATTTTCATTAATCATACTTTCCATCCTGTTCAACTAAAAACTGAGCTCAGTTTAGTTCTGATGATGGGCACGGCATGTTGTTTGAAACGTAAACTCGTGTTTATTAATATATCGTTTTAATTTTATTAAATAATCGGGTTTTTTTCTTTTTTGTACGCGGTTATTCCGAAATTATTGTATCTAATTATTGCTAATCACGATTTACAAAACGGTTAGCTGATATTACTGTTCTGTACATTCACAGCGGACGGAATTTAGAAACACCGGTGATACAATCGAAGGTGCAATGGAAAAGACTTCGTCTCCTTCATAACGTTGGACAGATATGATAATAAATAATCTATATTGCCTTTGTATCATTGTGTACAATAAGCTAAAGATCGGATGGTGTAGCGCGCAACAATTCAGATTGTTACATGATCACGATTGCCTCTGGGATGAACGACCTGATAATGATGAATAGAACAAAATGATTATAAAACGATGGTATAACGATACGAATCTCGTTATCGTATGTTATATAATATAAAAGGAAACCTGCAATTAGTTATTCGTAATTGACGATCGCGTGTATATTATGATGCGGAATATAATTTCGTATTTTAACGAAATCGGTCAGTATTTCATATAATATCCTGTAATTATTGATAACGCGTATCGTTAATTATCGTTTAGAATAGCATTTAAATTATAATGATCTTATTTTACATTCGCAAAAACTGATACATCAGTTTAACCACTTGAATAAACCTAGACTGTACGCGAACAGCCTGCTGTTGATTTATTTCTTTTCATATCGTTCGAAATTATTTAAAATAAATAAAAATAAAAATTATACTACAAATGGAAATCGGCTAGAATTTTAACGAAACTCAACTCTGTTGCCTAATTATCAACGAACCTTCAACGCTGCAAGGATCTGCCGTTTTGCGAGACGCAGTTTTTATATGAAAATAAAATCAGTATGTTTATCGCTAAAATCGAGCTACAGATCAACAATGTCGAAAAAGGAAACTTTCCACGTGGCAATGCGTCTGCGATTAAATGAGGCATATATAACATTCTTATTTTCAATTTATGTAAACGATTTTTGTAATTTACCTGTTAATGATCAACTATTTAGCTTTGTAGTGCGCTGGCAGTCGATTCTCGTTATCCAAGTTTACTTCAGACGTTGTCTCAAGAAGATGTAAATCATATTTTTGGTTGGATGCAGAAAGACATACGCCCCCATCTATTGAGAAAACTTAAGAAGATTTATCTGTTCTACTAATTAGGGGCAGTTCTTCTCTTCAGTTCATATAAGACGTCTATACTACTCACTATATCAACTCACGCTGTCATCATATGGGATACTTCATTCATTGGGGTATTTATTTCGAAATAGACAAAAATTTTCAGTCAATTCTAACCGAGTTAATTTATGACTTCAAAAACGTCGACTGGTCTAAGTACAAGGAGCTATATAAGTAATAAAAATTCAAAAACGCCCTCTTATTGCTGATCGAATAAATAGATTTATTATCTTTCTTACAGATACCGTCCTAACATCATCCCAGCTGAATATCCCAAAAATAAAAGTAACTCCACACTGCGGTCTCAATTCCATATCATTTAGAAGTTTTAATTAAATTTAAAAACCGATGTCGCAAACAATATCAGAAAAGCAGAACTAACCGGTTCAAAAAAAAGTATAACTTTTTCACGCGTGTAGTCAAATCCAAGCTTCTTCAGCACCACAACAATGACTTAACAAATTTAAATCAATATTACTCAAACCAACATCACACCCCTCAAACATCAAAATCACACCGCATATTTTAATAACAATCAAGTTGAACTATACTCTTCTTCAAGTAAGCAACTATTCGTAATACATACCGATAAACTTTATGAATTTGCCTTTTTGTACACCTTGATAACAGAATCGTAGAATAACTGATATCAGGTCTTGTACATTGAAATAAATATATCAATGAACCAATGATTTCTTTGATGGGATAATTTTCCTCAGTGTTTTCGCCGTTACTTCAAGTTTTTTTCCATCGGTATCGATTTTTCATTAAGATTTTCTAATTTATAATCGCGAATTAATTTATCAATAATGTTTTTCTGATTAAATTGTATTTTTTCTCGTGTTATTTCAAAATTCATTCCCAAGAATCTTTTCGGAGCTCCTAAGTTTGTTATTACAAATGAATTTTTAACACGTTTATTATTTTTTCCGATTCATCGCCTATTATCAGTATACCACCTACCTAGGTGTAGCTACGTACGTATTATTTAATATATACGTAGACATTCATCATAAGATGATGTTTTTAATCCAATAGTAGATGCTAAAGTTTCATTAATAGTATGATTCTAACATCTAGTTGCTTACTTTAAGCCATAAATAGCCTTTTTCAGTTTTAATACATAATTATCTTTAAGACTGAAATTTTCATTCATAAATATGCTTTCCTCTAATTTTCCATTTAGGAAGACAGTTTCTACATCTGAATCAGTAATCTGTAAATTTCGTTTGTTTGCTACGCTTAATAAAATTCTCAGCATTTCATATCTGAGTGTAGGGAAATAGGTTTCATCAAATTTGTTCGTTTGAAAACGTTTTGCAACCAATCATGCTCGCTATAAGTTCCATCATCTTTTATTTTTAAAATCCATTTTGAATTTATACATTTCTCATCTTTTGGGTTTTTTGACAATTTCCCAGACATCATATTTCTTCATGCATTCAATTTCTTTTTCCATGACCTTTTCCACTCTGTATCTAAGTTATTAACATTATCCTTATCCATTTTTAAAGTCATAACGTAGTCTTTTAGATAAGTAGATTGTATATTTTTTTCATGGGTAGTCTTTCTCCAAATCAGAATGTTCCGCATTACTTTCTTTATTATCATCTTCGATATCTAAACAAATATCTGATGGTGTCATGTGACTCTTCTCGCACATGTTATACTTTCAATAAATTTCACATTTCCACATATTATAATATTATTTTTATTTATATTTAAAGACGATAAGCATTATGTGTAAAATTTAAACATATACTTCTTCAGTAACTTCTGATAACTTTCCTTTTCTGAACTGTTGATTAATAATAGCATAGGCTAAACAGCCAAAGTTTTTTAAATACTTATATTAAACTGTTTTTCCTGGTCATAATTCATAGGGAATTTGTTATTTATTGCTTTTGTTGGTGTTTGTAAAATCATTCACGCCATAATTTTTTTATCTACTCCCGATAGTATTAGAACGGCTCTCAATTTTTCGACGATAGTGCGATTCATTCGTTCTGCAATATCATTTTATTGTGACGTGTAAAAAAATAAACGTACAATACCTAGTCACGACGTTCGGAAATGAGCAATACTACGACGACGATAATTATATATATATATATATATAAGAATAATACTACCTATGTGCACACACCAAATACAACAAAACGTGGTTTGATAGGCTGGTGTTTATATATATATATATATATATATATATATATATATATATATATATATATATATCTGTTTATTTCCCCTCGCTCGCTCACTCGTTTTGCGGGTTAACTCCCCACATACACCGCGCCAATAGAAGTTTCATTTCAATAAGCAGAGAGTTGACATTGCTTAAAATAACATAAAATATTCCAACAGATTGTATAGATTACAGTTACTTACGTGCCGAACAACCATAGTAAATTTAAAATCTCATTCGATAGCAAAGCAGTACAAGATCAGGAGGTACGGCAAGAGCAAAAATTCCACGTATTAATAAATCACGAATAACAAGACAGGCTTTGTACACTGGCCCGGTCGAATATAATTCCCCACCTAGGAATTTAAAAATCGATTAAGCGAATTATGAACAACGTCGTAGGAAATTGTTAATATAATATTTATTCAGCTTTCACGATATTTAACATTACTGAAATTTTGTCCACCTATATTAATTCTAACAACTTTGTATCAAACGCTTGAACATTTCTCTTCTCATATAATCAACGTTATCGTATTTCACGAGCGTTAATTGCGATTGTAATTTATTTATTATACGATTATATATATATATATATATATATATATATATATATATATATATATATATATATATATATATATATATATATATATATATATATATATGTATGCATCTCTTTCTATTACATAGTTTTTGTTCAATAAGGCACTAGTTTCATCATATTTATATACTCATTGTATAAAAATATTGTGTTTTGTAGATGGGGTTTTCGAATGTTATGAATGTGAATGTGTGTGATGTGTTTGTGACGTGAGTGAACAAAAGATTGTATTTTTTTACCACTCGCTTATTACATAGGCGTTTTATTTTACGTATCAAAATTACAAATTAGTGTTACTATTACGTCGTTGTGTGTAACACTAGAAATGTCTTTTTGAAATAAATTTGAATTATTCATTTATATAAATTTCAATGTACGAAAAATAACACGAAGTTCACTTTTCGTTTAAACCACGCTCTTAGTACTTCTCAGTATCCTTTCAGAATTTAGCATCATATCTATATTCGAAGTAAGAAGTTTATACCTTATATCGTAAAAGAGTTATTTTAATATAAAAATCGCTACCGGTCAAAAATAGCGATTGTCTATGTTATAATAATAATATTAGTTCGCTTTTCATTGCCGCGCTACCTGCACACTCGCATTAAGGCACAGAGATATTGCGGAGAAATTTAAATCTGCCTAGGCAATAAAATTCCATAGCTCGAAGAGGAATGTCATCGACACATTCGGTCTAAAAATAACTCCGCCAAACGAAAGAAGCGAAATTGGCAAAGACAGATGAACGTTATAGCACTGAGAATGGAGCGAGTACAAAAATCGGAACGACTTGCAGAAAATGTCTATCGAAAAATGAATTAAAAACGTTCCATATAATGTCTAATATGCAAGACGTCTACATGTATCTAATGAATGTTATAGCACTGAGAATGGAGCATGTACAATGTCAATCAGAACGACTTGCAGAAAATGTCCGTCGAAAAATGAACGAAAAACGGTTACATGTCTAATATTCAAAATGCCTAAATGTATGGAATGTTCAGGACGTTTTTGTAAGGAGTGTGTGATCTAAAAATATGCATTCGAAATACATTGCACGTTTTGACAGAAATATTATTTTTGAAATATTTTAAATTTGTTTATGTTTAATCAGCATTAATTAACATTTTATAATTGAAAATAGTATTTAATCACCTTTTATAGTATTCGATACACTAGTTTTTTAGCGCAACTTATTTAATTTTACTTCAAATTTATTGATTTTTTTTTAATGTACACAGATGTCACGAAATTATTTTAGTATAATATTACATTTTTAAAATTTAGGTAGGTATATTAATTAATAATTTAAACACGCCGGGTGACAACTATTTTAAAAACAGTACGTCTGAAGAGTCAATTCTAATGTTTGCATTTTTACTCAGTTGACGAAACTCGTTAGTTTCTAAATTGCGGTAAGATCTTAGTAATTTTAAGTTTACTAGATTGCAGTTGCGTGCGTATGATTACATTTTAAAATGTCCGGTGCTTGCGCATTTACGCGCATAACCATCAGGATTTCTTGTATTTATTTACGTATTATCTTTAGTTTTGATTTATTATTATTACAATTTTAATGTTATAATTATATTTCTCCGACATTAATGTTTTAATAAATACATAGCTAATATTATAGCATTCTGTGTAATATTTTAAATAAATTAATTCGATTTTTAACGGTTATTTAAAAACAATACGGGGGAAAGTTATCGTTGTCAGCTTAATTTTTCGTTCTATTAGTAATTATGCTCAGTCGTATTGAGGAGAAGTAATGTTCTCTAACGTATTTCTTCGTCGACGGTTAAGATCAGGCGCTGGCAGCATGTTGTTTTGCACGTCTGCGTCTTTAGCTGTGCCGGTAATTGATAACCGTGATCATACGGTCATCACGTGAGTGTTCTAAACTCTATATCATGGTCATCGTTCACTATTCTCGTGTAAACGTCGTGAAAATCTATACTCCGTCAAACACGTATTTTAAACTTTCTAAAAGCATCACGACTTTGTATCTGTATCTATATAATATATATACAAAACTAGTCAGCTTCGCAGATAATGCAAATTATAATTAATAAAAACAACCAAATTTTAATTTAATATTAAGCGAACTAGAGTTAAGTTATTAAATTTGAAACATCTCGCTAATTTTTTTTTAACTCTATATTTCAGTTTTTACTTTTCAGCGAGTTTGTTTTATGTAATAAAATGCATTTTGATCGTAAACCGTTCTATTTATTGTCATTGTGAATTCGTATAGCGTTATCATGCGTGACTCCATTAACAGCTTCGTTGCATGAAAATATGTGCATAATATGATTTGTATTCAATCGGATTTTTCGTATTTGTGAATTAGCGTGTGTTAATGTGCGTGCTCGAGGGAGAGTTTTGTTTACATGTATACACACGTGTGTATGATTGGTATTTCTGAGGTTTTTCCCCCTATTCGGATATGCCATTTCGTTAGAAACATTATTATTTTTTTTATTACTATTAACCCTTTCATTGGAACTTTCTCAATTTTTATCCTAAAATTCTGAAATTCGGTATGCGACCTAATATAAACTTCCTAATTACAGAAAACTAGATCCCAGCATGACCATCGGGAGTGGAGATATAGAATGTCGCTGGAAAACGACATTTTCAAGGTGTGGATCAACAAGTAACAACATTTTTACCACTTTACTGGGCTAAAATAACGTAAATAGACATAACACTCAAATAAAATTTAATCTAAAAAACAGAATAAAGATAAAATGAAAATTAATAGAAAATGTAAGAAATATACAAAAAACATACAAAATTAATTATTGCGTGTGTGATATAATTCGAAACAATATCTTTGGTTAAGCATAGATGCACTTTTTACGATAATTATGAATTTTATATCTACACGACTCATATTTACAACGAGAATTAAAATATTTATCATCTACCTCTGAAAAGTGACGAATATCATCATAATGAAATCCTGCAAAAGGTTCAATTTCACCGTGAATGTGAGATGAACCAGGCACAGACAAGGCTAAATTAGAAGTTGAAGGCCGTCCTCTCATATTTTTTGTTTTTTTAATAACATTAAACTCTCAGAAATTTCCCGTCAAAAATGTAATAAATCTGTTTTTTTTTGTGTGTGCAGTCGCTCTAATCCGATATTATTCTCAGCTATTAGTCACCGCTAGGTACACAGCATGAAAAATCATACGTATAGTGTGGCCGAATGAATAAAAACTATAGAGGAAAAAATAGTAAGAATTACCTCTATAATACTTACAATGAATTATATAAATTCTCATCGTCCGACGAATCACAGTCAATAGTTGATGTATCAAAATTTCTTCATTAACCTTTAGATACTTATCCATCTGAAAATAATCGCATAACACCCATAATTATTACTAAAATAAAATACGCGAACAATCTTTATATGCGTAGAAATATTTCATATAGAAAAGTGAATATTTTTTGGTTGCAATGATACATTCACCAAGCGTCATTGTACACTCATCAACGACATGCATCTTCAAAAAAATATATACCAAAATATAAGAATGTAAACGTAATTACAATTACCGATAATTATCATTTATAGTGTCTACTTACCGTTTATGTAAAATGTAATGCGAAAAACCGTTTTATTTATATCGTAATATGATATTGAAAGTTACAATAAATGCATTAAAAGATTAAAACACAGCGCAAAAAATGGATGTAAACAACGATTTTTATTGGCTTTCTATTTACATTTTAAAACCGGTGAGTGGTTACGATCGATTTTTAAAGTGTCGCTGTGAGATGACAACGTTCGTGGTCAAATTAATATAGTATACTTAAATATCAGTCATTAAAGTAGTGTCACTCTACAGAGACATATCCAAGAAATGTTTAATAATTTATTTTTTCCATTTTTATTATGATTTATGTTAATTAATGTGTTGTGTGAGTATGGTTGTTTTATTTTTCTTCGCACTTTTAAGTTTATAATTATTCTGTAAGTGCATACACTGTAATTAGCTTTTGTGCCTGTGCTAATGTGCGTACGCCTATTGCCTAGTAGGTCTAGGTTTATTATTGAATATTTATTATTTAAATACAATTCTCAAGAGTTGGTTTTGTAAAAGTTGTAATTTAGTTAAATATTAACATTAGCTAGGCTTGGGTTAGGCTAAACTGGTCCTAACTTAGAGTAGTTTCCGTGAAATAACTTGTGTTTATATATTAGAAATTTATATCGAATATAAAGGGAAACAAATTCATTTTTAAATGTTTTGTAAAATGTACGCCAAATCTCGAGAATAACTTCCGAGTATCTAATATCTGGCCGCCATTTGAGAAACTAATTTTTAACGTTTTTTTTTTTCAGATACTTCGTCTTTCGAGCTTTATTTATAGTGTAATTTAATTTTTCGTTTATAGAAGAATTTAACTAATTTATCGATTGCAACCGTGAATATTCTTATGTTGCTGATAATGTCAATTCTTTGCTACGTACTCTAAATGTAATCTCGTATATTTATCCGGTAATGGACGTTATATTCAGTATTCCGTACCGATTTTTAGTAGTATTTTACCTGTACAAGTTTATGACTTATTTAATATACCTGTTAAATTAAGCTTTCGTATTGCGTGGGTAATTTAAATCGTTCGATACACGTATTTCATATTTTTAAAAATATTCGTGATATATTTCATTTGCTATGCACCTTTATTTATTTATTTATTAGTTTATTGATTTATTTTATAAAGCTTAAAATGAACACCGTCGTGTGTAATTGATATGTAATTTCGTCTGATTATCTCAATCAATACATTCTTCACCAGCCTTGAAGAAGTAATAGTATAGCTGCTGGCTAGCGCTATGGATCCATTAGCTTCATGTCCTCCCCTACTAACCTTACTGCCTTATCAGGAGTATTTACTCCCGACGGCACTCTTACTTTGAAAATATTTATATTTTACTTTTTTATCATTTTCCTTTTATTTTTACCTAAATTAAATTATTTAAAATTAATTTTAGTCTAATCTATAAACTTAAAATGTTAAAATTTTTTATATTTCCGAAAAGCGTGGATTTTAGTTTATTCCGGCTGTATAGAAAATTTTCCGTGTGTTTCTAAACATTGCGCGAACTTTTAACCTTAATATTTAATTCTAAACTGATAATATCTTAATCAGAAAGTCTGTTATATAATTATATGTTACGTCAGTTTTAATGTTTCTTTTATGATTGAAACGCCAAAATGTGGAAAGAGTTTAAAGAACTCGCTCTTTGATGTATAAAACTTTTTTTTTTGAAACATAGTACACGTGTGACGGTTGCTAAAATATCAAATATTAAAATGTTTTAAGCCGTAAAGTATTATAATTCGATTTGATGATTTTTATATTTTCATTATTTTATAATAAAACTATAATTCGAAGATTGTTGAAATATGTGGTTAACAAAATTATGTCTTGAAATATAAATCGTGGTAATTTTCAAATATTTATATCGATTGAATTTATTTTGTTGACGAAAAACTGAGTTCTGTAGAGCTGAAAGATTATACGATCCAATCACTGAATTCTAACCTTTGTCCATGGTTAATCAAGAATATGTTCATAAAGTTAATAACTATTACGTTAAATTGCACAAAAAAAAAAAATGAAAACACGTTAAAAATAATGTGATTATGTAAAAACGAAATTAATACGTTCTAATTTTTAAACTATTTTTGATTGTCACCATTTTTGAAGTTCGCTTTTACATAATTGCGTAATTTTCGTGTTTTCTTTTTAATTTTTTGTTGAAATAAATTATTTTACCATTTTATAATTCACATTGTCCACATCTTGAATTAAAACTGATATTCGTGTAATATAAAAAAAATATTATTTTACATATTTACGTTCGCGTGGATTATTTTGTTTAAAAATAATAGTACTACTAATTTATCTCCAACTTCGGCATTAGCAATGTTGGTGAATTTTTAACTGTCTTGCTAATATTAACTACATTAATTGGTTTGTGAGCTCGTTTTCGAAATTCGTCTTTAATTAAATCTGTACTAGTCGTAAAATATAATCCCTTACTACAACCCCCCAAAAAATAAAAAAATACAACCCCATAGTTTGCTGGAGTGCACAAATCAGTAATAACAAGTGCTGGAAGAACAACTTGCGATGTCCGCATATAGGATTAACGTACAAGTAAATAAATTCAGCAATGGGAAGACGATGAATTCACTTTTAAACTTGTAAATATTAAAGTTCAATACTTAAACGTAATTTCTTATTTAATTAAAATTGTTCTCCGAAAAATTACAATAAACGATTCATATAGTATCTTAATCATTTGCATAATTTAAAAAAAAAAAAATAACTTCTGTATAACAATGCATCTAAATTCAGATCCATAATAACTAAATTTTGTAATATACATATAATTTTGCGTATAAATCATAACGCAACACTATTAATGTCCCAATTAATTCATTAGTTCGATATTGATTTATATAGAAGTTAAGTATATTGAAAAAACAATTAAGGATAGAGAATTATCACTTATAATTTTTTGCGTAAGGTAATTACAAATATTCTTACCTGAACGATTATTATGGAGGTAAAACTTCTCAATTTTAATTTTTAAATGAATTTAATTTAATATAATTAATTTAACTAGAATTATCAAAAATATTTACCTGATTTGTAAAATTTAATTGAAATTAAAGAAAACGTTAAATAATGTACCGTTTTATGGCGTAATAGTCAAACTTTTTTGTAAAAGCTGCGTTTAATTTTTTAAACGGAATAATGTTTTCGTTTTAATTGTTTTTCATTAGTTCGAATCCGTTAAATAATTTCTTTATCTTTAGATTTCAATATCGAAACACATTTATATTAACACTATAACTAGAGAAGTATACAAATTTTTCATTGAAATTGATCAGATGTAATTTGTAAATTCATATTACATCTGCTGAATATATTACCTGACGCGTATCGTACATTAAATTATAATTTTTCCTAATAAACATATTATAATTAGTGATATCTTTAATATAATTTTCATCGTAGGCCTGTTGTATCACTGAAGAGAATAATTTTTATCAATTTTTCGTTAGTTACAAAATTTTAAAGTTATTAAAAATATACTTTTTTACGGTTAACAGTTTAATAATTATTCAAAGTTATAAAAAAAAATTCAATGCACCATTGGTATATTAAAAATGATTTCGTACATAGTAAAATTTTAACTGTGAAATAAGAACATGTAGTGAAACGTATATATAAGATCACATCCAAATTCACTAACAGCAGATTTAAAAAGTAAAATACAATAATTAAAGGTTAATTATCGTAGATGCACGTGTTAAAATTAGACGATGTATAACGATAACTCAGAGGAAAAGAAAAAGATATATTTTCAGTTTTTCTCTTTTGGATATGCTGTAAGTAGAAAAGATACGGTTAAACCATCGGTCGTCCAACCGTCTTCGCCTACAAGAATGTTTAAACTTTATGTTTCGTCTGTATTTATTTATTATGATTATTGTAATTTTATTTATATAAATATTCT
The DNA here is from genome assembly GCA_032883995.1 of Coronaproctus castanopsis. Taxonomy (NCBI): domain Eukaryota; kingdom Metazoa; phylum Arthropoda; class Insecta; order Hemiptera; family Monophlebidae; genus Coronaproctus; species Coronaproctus castanopsis. The sequence continues at coordinate 4,721,157 of CM065054.1, forward strand.
TAAAAAAAGAGAATATTAAAAAAAAAATTATAACAGCAGCTCATCTAAAAAAAATAATAATAATAATAATGAGACAAACGTAAGAAGATAGTACAATATTTAACTTAAAATCTGCTGTAGCACCGTTGCGTTCGGAGCTTTACCTTATCTTGTTACGTTCTTCGAATATTACACCTCTGTATAATGTATCGTCCCTTTTACATCTGGATAACCTACAATTGTTCCCCCATATAGCGACGTTTTTAGAGAAGTCAGCATGCTTGATACACAGTATCACGTTGGGTAAGCTGTAAAGGCACCCCCATTTTAAAAAAAAAAAATTAAAACGTCAGAACAATAGCTCTATTAAAAATATTTATATATGAAAAACGATGTTTTTTACTTATTGGAATTGAAAATACAATTTACCGAAGTCCTAGTACTAAGTGAAATTTCCGTAATGATTTTTACTTTTAATATCTTATTATTAAATAATACAAAGTGATTTTGTATTTTTTGTAATTTCAGTATATTTGCCCTGCTGGCCGAACACCATACAGGAGCAGCATATAACAATCTAGGTAGAATAATATAGATTTATAAATAAGAAGTTTAATCGATAAAAGGGTGATTTTCTATCGAATATTGGAAAAAGTGCACAAGTTCTCCTAATAGCTTTGTTACATATGAATACGAGTTGAAAAATTTAGTTTATTACCTAATATCGTGCCTAAATATTTCATATGTTCTTTCCATTCAATTGTATACCGCTGGTTATTATACATTTATTTATAACGGTTAAAAAACGAGCTTCCGATTTGGTTTCGTTTACTTTGATTTTCTACTGGTTAAAATATTTCGTTTAGTCAGCGCTGCTGATAAATCTACTACAGATAGTATCAACCCTATCAGAGTTTATAGAGCTGCATCATCTACAAAGGTATATGTACATTTTTAATTACTGGTAAATCATTAATATATATTAAAAATAGGTGGGGACCTAGAATACTACCTTGGAGTACACCCGCTATAACCAGACTTAATACCTGATTTAATATCGTTAACTTTAACGCGAAATTTTCTGTACAATAATTGGGCTGTCTCTTCAATTAAAACGTGTTTAGGGTCTGTTACGCAAGGAAGTGTGTTGGGACCGTCGTTTTTTCTCACATTATACTTACATGATTTTCCAGAAGTATCGAATTATGCCGACGATGCGGCGATTGTTTATAAGTACATTTAGACCAGCCACTGTTAAGAACAGACTTCATCAAATCGGCATATATTATCGGATATTATAATGAGTGAAAAATCGGTATTAATCCATCGAAAACCGAAGCAATTTTCTTTACACGCAAATGACCGAAATTGTTAAATAATTCGACGGTGTCGGGAAACAGCGCACTAACTGATCAGATTTGGAGCTTTTGTCTCTACTTCCATAGCCAGTCTAGAAGTAGAGGCAAAAGTACCTCCTTTATCTATGCGACGGTCTTATTTAGCTGATAAATTTTTGATTAACTCTTTCTCAGTTACTCGATATTTCTCTCATTCCTCGAAATTTTTCAGAACTGGAGATTTTCTTTTAATCGTCGTCCTATTTTATGTCTTTCTGCACATCACCTTTCTATGTACAGTGAATTAATACTTTCATTTCCCTTTCTTAATAATGATCTTGTGTTAGATATAGATTTAAATTCTTTTAAAACGTTCAAAGTTGCTATATCTATCGCCAATATTCTCTTTACATCCCATATTTGTGATAACTGGTCAGAATTTCTCGCTATATATACAGACGGTTCTAAATTAAAGAATCGTGTAGGAGCAGCTTTTATAATTCCTTAGACATAGTTAAAAAATTTTCCCTTTTGCGAGTTTCTTCCATTTTTACAGCAGAGTCTGTGGCTATTTTCAAGCTCTGCGTTTCATCCGGTTAAATCGGGTAACTCAAAAGGTAATAATTTTTTCAGATTCTAAAAGTTGTCTCTTGACTTTAAAGTTCTCACTTTATAATCCTCATTCCTCTCCCATAATACTTAAAATTCGTAATCGCAACTTTTACGGGGTGCCAGTGTTAAGTTTGCATGGATTCCTGGTCACGCTGGTATTAGTTTACTTGCTGATCATTATGCTAAATGTACAACGTACCTCGGTTTATTTAGTGCTTACACGCGTGCATTGATCTCCTGTCCATCATTAAGAGACAGCTCGTAAAGAATACCGGAAAGCTACTTGGATCCTTATAATGTTACAAAATATAAACTGCTTCAGTCTGAGCTTCCTTGTCTACCATGGTTCTATAATATTGAAATACAAGTGAGTCTACTCCGTGGTTTTATTGTTGCTTTATGTTGACTACCGTTTTGGAAAGAATCGTCTACCGGCTGCACTTTTTCAAATGCATCTTGTTACTTCTCCGTTCTGTTCACATCCTTCAGATATCCACTGTATCGCAGACGTAAATCGCATTTTCCTGGAGTGCTCATATTACCGCTCCACTCGTGACTCCTATAATCACCTCATCGGTATCTGTGTTTTTTTTTTTTTTCGCGCAATAAACTTAACTTCACACTAAACGTATTAACTATATTAATGTGAAAGCTAATAAATTCATTTGTTCCATATATCGCACGTTTAATAGAAAATCGTTCCTTAATTAAACTTTACGTCCGTTATTTACTTACGCTCGTCTTGCTTGGTGTTCGATATAACAAATTGCAGCTCATTCAGAACATTATTAGATGTATACTACCGGTTGTTATACTAGAATAGATTATATGCGCGATAACCTTTAACATGTCGCGTATATTTTTCGATGATCGCCCTATACACGATAATAAGTTTACCTCGTTAATAGCTAATTACGATTCTAGCGTTGTTATATACGCATAAGCATAATTTATCGTAACGCGTTAATTCGCTTATTAATCAGTGCGATGTTTTATTTTCATATTTAATCGTTAGTTTCAACGTTACCTTAATATTACGCTCGCTTTATTTACGTTTTTTTTTTCTTTCTTCGTCCCGTTGTAATAGTCGTACCTTTTTTGTTTACTTACCTTAATTAATTAATCTTGTAAGCTATCGCGGTAAGGCAGGTTCCAGGTACACGGTATATCGCATAAATTACTTTATGCGACATATAGTTGGTTACGTGCGTCATGGCTGAAAATCGCGAACAACGTACCGCGATTAAATTTTGTTTTAAAGCTGGAAAAAATGCGACTTAAACGTATGATATGTTAAAATTAGCTTACGGTGAGTCTGTAGTAGGTCGTAGTACAGCATTTCGATGGTTTAGTGCGTTTGCGTCGGGTAGAGAGTCGATTGAGGACGAGGAGAGGGCGGCCTTGCATCGCGAAAACGTCTGACGTCGCTCGTGTATTGAACGAACATCGAACAGCCGGCTGTAGGTGGGCGGCAGACCTCACTGGTATTCTGAAAACGTTCGTTCAACGAATTATAACGAAGGATTTAAAGAAGAGGAAGCTGTGCGCGCGCTTTGTTCCACATTCGCTGACAGACGACCAAAAACAGCAGCCAATTTCTCATGCGGAATCGAAAAAGATCCAAACTTTCTTCAGAAAATAATCACGGTAGAAGAGAGTTGGTGTTTTGCATATGACCCCCCGAAACAAAACGTCAAAGTGCCGAATGGCGCGGCAAAGATTCGCCGCAACCCAAGAAACTTCGTTTTCAAAAATCAAAAGTCAAGTTAATGTTGATCGGGTTTTTTTTTTTTTATAAAAGGTATTATCCACAAAGAATTTGTTCCTCAGAGCACCACTGTAAATGCCGCATTCTATAATGATGTTTTGGATCGCCTGTGTAAAAGAATCGCACGCGTTAGGCCGGAATTGCGGAATGATCGTTCGTTTTTCTTGCTGCACGATAATGCGCCGGCGCACACAGCCGCCCTTAACGTCCAGTTTTTGGCCAAAAAAAAAAAAAATGCTTCCAGCGTTTCGCCCATACTCTCCAGACATGAGTGCTCCAGACTATTTTCTGTTGTCGAAGCTGAAAATGAACCTCGAAGGAAATCATTTTTCTCCGATTGCAGAAATTGAAGCAGCTGTGTTTAGTGTACACACGAGACAGTTGTTTTTGTCTAGTTATGTATGTGTGTCTACTTTTTCTTTGTTTCGCTCTAATTTAAGTTGTTTTCATTTTATCTACGTTCGAACAAGGTTTAATGTTTTCCGTTATTGTAACCTGGCGTTAATTCACGAGTTAGTTTTTAGTGCCAAAGATAATTTATATTATATATATTTCTCTATTCATATATTTATTTATATACATGTTTACATGTATACGTATGTATATGTGTAGTTGCTATTTAATCGGAACAGTTTTCTTTGTAATAGCCAGGATCTATTTACCATCGTCATAAGAAAAATATTATTTTCAACGAGAGCGTCATATGCGCGCAACTGCTGACGATGGAACAGCGTTAATTTGTATGCGTAAAGAAATTGATTGTACGCGTGATTTTAATGTAACATTTATCGAATTATTACCAAACTTCCGATCGTAACGAGTTTAAAAATTTATTCCCGACCACACGACGGGAAATTCGTGTATTTTTTGTTGTTGTCGTCGTCGTTTTATAAACGTATCGAAACTAAAATTCCTCGTATGTGAACAATATTCGAGCTTCAACGCGATTGCTCTAACAATTAAATTTCACGAGAACACGAATTTATTATTAATATTTTGTATTACACTTCATTTAAATTATTCAGACATCGTTTCTAATTTAAGTAAAGAATGCAGCAATGTCATTTCTTTCATATTTCTAACGGTGATTTAGCATCGTTTTATAATCTGATGAAAAATAAACTATATTAAATAAATATTTGCTTCTTTAATGTTAGTCGGTATGAAGAAAATCATCGTTTTTAAAAGCTGTTATGCGATTTGACGTTTATGAATATTGCAACGATATCCGTCGTTTTTTTAAATAAAATTCAGAGTTCAACTGACAGTTTAAAAATTACGCTGACGATAACTACATAGATGTATAAATGCAACATATATTTTTTTTCTTATATTTGCTAATTTATAACTAGCCAATCTAGTAAATGATATTGTACAGCATATGTATATATATATATAATTATGTGTAGGATTAGTATCTAATTATACATCCGTTCAAAACGTTTACAGGATTAAGTTTCTCGTTTTAGTTTGCTCGAGTCTTCGCGATTCTATATGTGAAAGTTCGACTACCAACTGATTAAGGTGGTTTTGTAACCGTATTAAATGTTTTTGTGCGAGCTTTCGGATAATTTCATTTACAACTTCGTTTAATCATGGCATTCGGTAGATTAGGCGCAGCATCTTGTTCTGGAAATAGGTATTTACTTTTGTTCTGGAAATAGGTATTTACTTTTGTTCTGGAAATAGGTATTTACTTTGATATTAAATTAACATGGAAATATGAGAAAGATGAAATAATGAGTAAATGTTATAAAGGTCTTAACATACTGAGGGCAATTAATGAATTTACTTGATGATTTATAGAACACTGATAAAAACGCATATTGAATATTCAGGAACCATACGCGTGGCAAAAATAAAATTTAAAACAATAGAGGTGATACAGAATAAAGCGCTCAACCTGTCCATAGGAACACAATGCCATCTTCACCCAACCATGTAAATCAGGTTGAAGGAGCGGAATTACCAGTTAGTACCTTCATACAAAAAAAAAAAAATAAATAAATAAATAAATAAAGAATTCTTGAAATATAAAGCACAAAGACAACATCCTATTGATAGACAAATAATAATACTAGAAAATATGCCAATACGCGAAAATAAAAATATTTCAGTATTACTTAAAAGCTATCAAACATCAACATATTAACAAATATTGAAGCTCCGCCTTACAATGCGCTATATTCAAACGTAATAGCGCCAATTTATGCAGATATTAATTTACAATCGTGTCATAAGAATAATAGTATAAACGAGCCAATATTAAATAGCATAATTCAAAGTAAATAGAGCGAATTTGAAATTATTTACACATGCGGATCGTTAAAAAAAGACGGGCAGGTATGCGCCGCAGCGTTACATAATAAAAGTAAACATAAAATCATTTCAACTCCGAAAAATCTATTCATCATGTATAGCTGAAGTAATATCTATTCTGAAAGCATTAAAAACAATCGGGAATGTAGAAAATAAACAATTGTTAATATTGACGGATTCTATAACAACGATGCAGAAAATAATTAAAGAATGCATCACTGATAACGTAATACGCAATATATTAAATATTATTGGTAAACTTTGAAGAAATTATATATTTCAAATGGATACCTGAACACAGTGGTATCGATGGAAACGCGATAGCGACTGGAAAAATAAACCGAAGCAATAGAAAAAATAAAAATACCATACAGATGGAATATATACCTCGTATAAAGCGAATAATAAATGACGAATGGCACGCACAATATGAAAAGATCGGTGGAAATATTGGGAAGAAATATTTTGAAATTTAAAGAAGACGTGGTTTACAAATAAAATGCACGGATAATTTGTACGGTATATATGTATCGAATACGTACAGGCCGTATAAGGACGCCGGAAACATTACATAAATTGCGTATATAACATCGAGTAATTTATGCGAATGCGGAGGAGAAATTGTATCGATTAATATCGGAAAATGTGAAATATATAATGACCACAGAAGAAGAGATTTTATAAAAAAATATTACCGTTTTATACGACTATGAGCTTATCACAGATTGTGCCCAAACCGGATCAAGAACCGGCTTACATCTTATATCGGTACATCAAATATAATAAAATAATCATATAAAATATAAACTAATTCTCAAATTCGATTAAACAATGTAGAATGCCCAGATGGCGAAAGCTAGGTAGAGGATATATATATATATATATATATATATATATGTATAATATACCTGTACGGAATTGAAAAATTAAAAAAATATATATGTATGATGCTGGTAAGATTCTGACTTATAGCGAATATATTTGTTTGGGTTGTTTGTTACGAATCAAATTATGGTGAGGATTATTTTCGGTAGGTTTGAAAGCATTGGAGTGAATGATTGAACAGACGGCGTGGTCAGCATACGATATGTTATATTAACAATTGAAAGTTCGTAATTTATTAATCAATATTTTTCGCTCCGAACTGTATATTTAATTTTTTATATTTCTATTAATGGTTTCCAGATTATTAACTTCTGTTCGGTGTGAATATTTACGAGCAAGCGACAATAAACACGTGCACGACTATTATGTTTGAAAATTTTAATTGCGAATACAAATTTCAAAATGGGGAAAATAAAATAAACGAGGTGTTTTTTTTTGTTATACCGATGTAGCTCTCCTAGGATAAATAATTTTTACTGGAATATATTAAACGCAATTAATTACTTCGGAAAAAGGAAATGAATAAACTGTATATACCTTAGGCAAGTATCGTAGATGTAAAGTTAACGTTTAAAAGTAGACTTGTCTTCGGCCAGGTAATAAAGATATAAAATGCTACACTGTGAACGACTTTAAATATTAGTGACTAATTTTTGAGTTTTGTAATCTACTTGAAAAACACATTAATTTCGTTACAACTATGAAAGTATGATGTAATATATTCAACGTTGTAGGATCTTTATATTCTTGAGCAGTATACTTCTTTCTTACGAAGGAGTGGCACAGTCCGTCCATATGCACGCGCATCTGCGTCGCATATAAATAGTGCCTTGAATACTAGCTCAGTTTGTACGTAAAAATAAACGTACAATAGCTAGTCACACGTTCGGCAACAATACGATGGTACGTCTTTCTTATAGACGATTATCTGTTCAAAATCTTGTGGAATGTTTCCTTTCATATATATTACTTTTATTTAATAAACTGAATATATATATATATATATATATATATATATATATATATATATATATATATATATATTTATATATATATATATAGTTTGGTCGCCTAATAATGAATTTTATCAATGCCTATCGGTTCATTTGATGCACTTTAAAATTCACTTTTTAATATATGTAATGTTCATTAAGCGCATGGAGGTTGAGAAGTGAAGCAAGTGCCGTGGACGACCTATGTTCATATATAAACTTCTCATCTCACAGAAACAATAATCGTAATTGAACACTACAGTCGATGCGATAATACCCAGAAACGCACCTTCGTGTTTCCGCACATTAATTTATTTATTAAATGATTATTCACCATCTAATATGTGTTTCCATCTTCGCTCTATTTGATTATATATATATATATATATATATATATATATATATATATATATATATATATATATATATAATATATTTCTCTGACTGGTAATTGATATTATTTTAATTTAGGACGGTGACTTCGATGATCGTTAGTAATAACTTTTTTATATTCAATGTACGATTAAAATTAATAATTGCATATTTTTGTATTATTTAAACCAATGAAATTCAGATATAATGTGTTACTGATTTTCATAATGACCTTCACTAGGTAAGCGTAATAATCAAATTTGATTAACTTTTTTTGTACATTTTCAGTCAGATGATTTTGAATCTGTCCTGATAAAATAATAGTCCTCGAGAGTTGTTTTTCGCGATTCTAAATACTCGATAAATATATATATTTTATTTTTTTTAATTATATCTCTGACTTCGATAAACTGTCTATATGCGTCGATCAATTCGTCCGTATTTGTAATACTTTTTTGTCTCTCTAATTCTTCGTAATAAACTGAACAAGTTTAATCTACGATTATCTGATCAGTTCGTTTCACAATATAGATAGCTCTTATACGTAATAGTTACGAAATTTATCGAATAATTCTTATGAATTTACTAATTTTGGTTATTAAAATGAGTGTATAATTCCCAGTTATATATATATATATATATATATATATATATATATATATATATATACATATATATATTTATTTATTCTTATTATGAAGTATATGTTTTTTTTTTATTATTTAATGTATCGAACGATTTTAACGAATTGTCTGCCTTTCCTAACTATTGTTCAATGTGTAAAATTATTAAATATGTCAAAAAGTAATCTAAGTATTTAATAAAGATCATCATATTGACTAAACAGAAATAATTTCGTACAATTGCTGTCATTTCATTCAAAAATTATGTATTACGATTTATTAGGGACGAACATAAAAGATAGAATAACAACTAGACAAACGAAGGAGCAAACGAATTTACGAAAGACATAAATGGCTTAATGAAAAATTGAAAATAAACTTATCCTACAAAAGTAGGGTCAGGTAAAATTCTCATCCCAAAAATTAAATAACCCCAAAGGTGATATAAATAATACACGACCAAAGCTAAATTAAATATAAATATTCAAATAATACATAATGAAAAATAAATTAAATATTTTACTACTCAACGTAGGAAGAACGAAAATTCAGCAATGTGAAATAGTAAGAAATATTTTAATACGAGAGATAATAATAACACCCGAACCGTTTTATCTACAAAAACGATAATCAAACCGAACTAACACAGTCGATTTATTGCGATAACTTATAATATAAAAAAATAAACAACCCCGTGCTTAATACAAATTATTGAAAATATCATTTCGATCGAAATAGAAAATTATATTTTAGATTTATTACTAGACTCGAGAAACCGCATCCATTCACTTTTTAAAGCGAAACAAAGAAACGCTTCTCGATAAATTTAACCTTTTCATTCGTCGCAACGTTCTCTCTTTCGTCAAAAACTTTTTAATATATAATTTCGTAGAGACGTTTGGTCGACATTTCAATTCTAGAAATATTTACATAAAACGTTCAAAAAAAAAAAAAATTATTCAGTCACTCGCAAAGCAATTATTATACAGGAAACATTACCATATAGAGTTTCACATCGAGATTTCATAAACCGACAAAATATAAATTAATTTTGTGCAGAAACATCAGCCGATATTAAAGTAGAATTTGCAATTCTCTATTGAAATAATTCATTACAGGAATACAAAACATCTGAATCACAGTAAGATGTTTAATCGTTTTAATGCGTGTAAATACCTGAAGTTTTTCTTCATCGACCGTCTGAATTTTGTTATCGGTCGTCTTGTCGCGGTTTTATTTTATTTCTCCGTCTTATTTTCGATTAATCAGTTATACGCGTTTACCGTCCCACAGTGGCGTATTTCAACTTTTGTCGCCCCTACGCCACACAAGTGGTGCCGCCCCATGTAAGGCCATCGATTTTCCAAAATTTTGTCACTCAAATATGTTGGTTCGGTTACAAAATTTTATTTTCTGAAAAGTGTTTTACTATTCTTAAACACAAAAATAAAAAATTTAAAGTCTATGGTATGAGTAAAATATGAAAATTTGATCGAAGAATTCGCCTTAAGAAAGTCAAGAAAAATTGTACTATAAAATAATTACTTGTATTTTTTGTGATAAATATATCTGATTTAAAACTAAAAAAATTAATTTTTTTTTGTTAACGAAATTTATTTTTGGTCCTACATGCCGCCCTCCCAAAATTTGCCGCCCTATGCCATGGCATTCTTGGCATTGGGGGTAATACGCCCCTGCCCTGTAAATAAAAAACGTATTGTTAATTTACCGTTGTAAAATAAACATAATAGAAGTTTATCGGGAAAAATATTGTTTCTAATAAGTGTAAATTTTTCTTAATTTTGCAGCGCATACAAATTCGAAAGTATTCATGTATTCGACGATAGAAAGATAAAATTCGCGTACGATTTTGAATAGAAATTTTCGCTGAGAATCGTCAGATTTGAATGTTTAATTATTTTTAACAACTTGCGTTAGTCGCGCGGTCTACAGTCGTAGGCCACAAAACGGTATGAACTACGTAGCAGTGACTTTCAGTAGCTGTTTAAAATCGGTTCTATTATAACGCGCGCGAATTTGGTAATTCTTAGGTCGTTTGTGTGCCTTATCTAAACGTTGCAATTTTTGGCGGATAACTAATTATTTCTCCCGGAAAAAATTCACTTTAGTTCGAAAAAATAAACACCGCCTGAATTTCTGCCGAAGTAAAATCATCTATTTTTTTGTACTTGAGAAAATTGTTTAATTTCTTACGTTCCCGACAAGAACAAAGCGGCAATTTTAATTTCTATTACGCATCGTGATGATGCAATCGATTCCGAAACTATATATTATTACGTTTTGTAGTCAAACAAAAATGCGAGTTGATTTATATGTAAAAACTACGAGGTCGGACGAAGCACACGCAGGTGTTTATAAGCGATTAAATTTGTCAGGAATTAACGCTCTTTGTGTGTATTCAAAACAAATAACTCTCCTCCCAAAAATTTAAAAAGGAATAATTTTATCGATGAATTTGCTTGGCATCTTATTAAACCGCAAATTCGATCAAGCTGCCAAAACAATTGAAACAAGCAACTCTACCACTTTTGGGGATTAAAGTATCGACTCCATTCCGGTTAAATCGGAGAATTATGTTGGGCGCTGTAATATATGGCCTAGAAGTCGTAAGAAGTTAACGAGAATATCGTGTGTAAAATGTGGGACATTTGTTTGTAAACAACATATAAAAAAATCATGTACGGTATATGTATGGATCTATAGATGAACGTTTTGTTTCTATTATAAAACATGTTACGTATATATTGAAATTGACACAATCGCGTATACTTATTAATAAATGAATATTATTATTTAAAATTAATGTACAGAAAAAATAAGTATATATTTTTATTTTAAGATATTTGGTTTTCATTTTTTGTTTTTTTTTTTTTTTTTAATATGCTAAGGAAATAATTAAATAATTACGCTAGACATTTTGTTCATTTAAAAATTTTGAAGGAATGATTTTTTAGATTATAATTAAAATGGTCTACAAGTGTAGACCGCGCGACTATATATATATATATGTAACAAAAACACATGACTAACCCGCGGTTAAATTAAATTCAATCTTATATCACCAAAATAGTACTGTTCAAATCTGGCGGCGGCACCAACAAGCTGAAGAGACAAATTTAATCGAATTATGCAATATTATATCTTTTTATTCAAAATGATGACTTTTTTTTTTATTAATTTATTTATTATTTACGCGTAATAATTTATACACGAAGATTTTTTTTATTACAATTAAGTCCATTAACATATACAGCAATATCTGTCATTTATACTAAATGAAATGAAAATAGTTTACAAAAAATATGATTCTGCGCAGTGAACAAATAATAAATAAAATTAAATAAACTTAACCGATTTCAAATATATATAATTAATGTTAACAATTCGTCCGTGAATAATTTTTTAAAACTTAAAAGAACGGCTTACTGTTACCTAAATTATTCTATCTGGAATAATGAATTATTTACATATATACACACACGTCGATAACGTTATATACTTTATTATTTTAAAATGATAAAATATGAACTATTAAAAATATAGTTTTTACGAAAAGTATAAATCGTATAAACGTACCTTCATGTTTTTTGTTTTTTTTTTTTTTTTTATTAAATTCGCCAAATATTCTAATATGTATTGTTTTTGTAAACGTACATTTCGGCCGATATAAATTTTTGGTTCACCAAAATATATGTCACACTTTTCACAAACAATTTCAAACAGCAAAATGATTTATGTAAATATAGTAAATGTACCCGCCGTAAACGATTAGAAAATTGTTGCTTCTGTATTACAACATAAATACTGCACTTACACGCGCAAATAACGTTTAATCATAAATGTAATTACGAATACGCAATTTTTAAATATTCATTTTTAAAAAAAAATTAAGGTGGGTATTTATTAAAAAAAAATTAGAAACACGCGTATAGAGTTACAGAATCATTAAAGTATAATATAAACGATCAAATATATACACGGGGTAATTGTTAATATATTTTTAAAAAAATCTAAACGATATACCGATTCCAATTAACAACATATACAGCAACGCGGTATACAATAATATATTATTTTAGAACGGTTGTGTAATTCAAATTAGTTTAAATTTTATTTTTAACGCGCATATATAGACGAAAAACTCCATTATATGTTGTATAAAAACGCGTATATTTGATATTAAAAAGTTATAATAATATTTAATAAATGTACCGGAATGCCTTCTCCATTTATGAAAGTAACTAATAATATAAATTAAGAAATATACAAGATAAAAATAGTATTGATGGTCAGACAAAAAACAAATGAAAAGCGGTAATTTTTAAAAATAGTAAATATCAATTTATATAACGTATATATCATTTATAAGTAATGGAAACGAAAATAAATTCTAACATTATGAGAATAATCGATTATGTTTAATGCGTCGATGCTTATACTTAGTATAATACTTAGTTCCCTGCAATCGTAATTTTCAATTGCTGAAAGTAAATTATTACGGCGCGCACTACAACAGAGAAAATTTTTTTTGCATATAGTCTTTTACATATGGTATCGCAGAGCACTATACATATATGAAATTTTAGTATATACGGGAGACGACATTGAGGATACATCTAATACATCGATTTTGGACTAATTGCAGTCTACTAAAACTAGCATTCGAGACAGAAGACCAAACTGGACAAGAATATGTTAAAATAGGCCTAATGATTGACTTGTAGATTATTAATTTATTATTAATATTTAAGTGAGATTTACGTTTGAAAATGGGATAAATTGAACAGATTGCTCTGTTTGTCTTCAATGATGCATGGTCAATATGCTTAGAAAACGTTAGTCTCTTGTCTAAAATGCAACCGAGATTATCTGGTCAGGCCATTCTATATCAACGCCACTGACGCGAAGTCTGGTCGGTAAATCTTCGACGAGTGAAGAAAATTGTGCTTTCGTTTTGGAAGGTTTAATTTGCCGTTTAGAAAAATACTTAATTACACGATCAACACCGGATTGAAACCTATTGCTGATAGTACTTGGCCTGTAGTAACTGCAGAAGTCATCAGCGTATAAGGCAACTTCAATGTTATTTATATGCGGGAAATCATGCATGGAAAATGTAAATAAGAATGGCCCCAGAACGCTACCTTTACGTCGGCAGAACAGGATTCGTCGTGCCAGGTTGTGTCGAAAGCTTTTGCCGTATCAAATAACACCATCCCAGTATGTTTATTGAAAATTATCTGTGATAGAAACTCTTGCTATCTGATTTTTTATGGAATGCTTTGGTTGAAATCCAAATTGACTATTAGGTATTATATTATTAGAACTAGTGAAGTCACATAATCTTTTCAGAATACTTTTTTCAGCGATTTTACTAAGATTGCTAAAGCTGATTGGACGGATATCTGACAGCAATCTTTATCCTGTTTTGATACCTTAATTATTTTAGCCACTTTCCAACTAGAAGATAAGTACCCAAATTTAAACATCGCATTAATCAAATTAGTTAACTGGACGACGGCTTTTTGAGGTAGCATTTTAGATTGGATACCATCGTGACCTACCGAGTTTTTTTTCTTTGTTGATTTTACATATGTAAAAACTTCTTTGGGAGAATTTAATATTAGTTAGTTGTTATCTGAGGATATGCTGGTGACCCAGGCAAGACGAGCGGTTTTGTTGTGTTTTGAATAAAATTTTATTTAAAAATAGGCAAACCGGAGATTAGCTTACAATTAATTGTGGAACACAATACCGTTCAGATGAGCGCCATTTGCAATACATTCATTCGTTTTTTTTTTGTTTTTTTTTTTACAAAATTTTCGAATACTTTTTCGAGCAGAGGTCGCCGAATTTGTTTCGAAGTTTCCAGGTGTTGCAGATCTCATAAACGTATTTCATAAACGCGGCTCTTAAGGCATCCCCACAAAAAACGAAAAATCGCGTAACTTTGAATTCTTCTCGAAACTATCTTTCACGCCGAAAATAACGTTAACTTCATATCTAATACTAAATACGAGAGATAAAATATAAATTAATGAATAACAGAAAAATTATAAATAATCAAAATTATATATCCAGATATGAAACAACTATAAAAAAATCCGTATAATAACAAATTATGAATTAAACTATACACATAAATAGGAAACTGAAAATTTTGAGAATAAAAAAAAAAAAATGAAATTAAGAACGTGCAAACACTAGACTTTTTGTACATTTTATAATGTCAAAAAGGATTTTTCTCTCGCAATTTCCTTTTTATTTAGTTTAAATACGAGTCGAAACAGATTACGTTGAAATACGAATTAGTTATATTTAATAGGAAACAATTTTGTAGCGTATATTTAAAGAAAAATAATTTTAACCCTTTCAACTTCCGTAATCCCGATAATGTGACTTTACGTGTCAAAATTAATACAATACACGACCGAACTGATTAATCAACATAATCGTATTTGTCTGTCAGCACGATATATATATACGTGTTGAAATCACGAATAAAAGACAGATTAAATAAATGGAGAAAATGTAAGTTCCGGAATGTAGTACCAGAATATGCATTTACAACAAATCAACAATGCAAAAAGCACATCCGATACACATTCAAAAACTGACTAAGTTGGTATACATCGAAAAGCAACATCAGCAGCACAATCGATTTTCAATACGCAGTAGGTTGCTCGAATTGAATTTACATTTTCTCTTGTACGTAGAACCTTACCCTAAAAAAAAAAATCAAAAAATAAATTATTCACGCACGCGAATTAAAGATGTCGTATAATATTGCGTGCAATTAAAATTCGAATATATTCTTACCACTAGTACAAATTGGTAAAAAAATAAGTTAAAAATTTATATATCTTATATACATATTTGACTTGTTCAGTTTTACAAAATTGAAAAATGTATATATATATATATATATATACAGAGAAATTCCATACACTAATTCATCATTTTAACATGTAGGTTTCTTCTAGTGCCTTACGTGTTCGACGCGTTGACTATTTTTAGTGTTCTATTTCTCGCTGCTTCCATCAATTGAGACCATTCCTTTTATTCCCGTTCAATCTTTTATGTTCATTATCCATCCGAACTTCCTTCCGCCTCTTGGCCGTCTTCTTTTTATTCTACCTTGTAATATAGTTTGTAATATGCGGTATATTCTTGTCCACGAATTATAGTGACCCCGAAATACGAAATTTTTCTTTTCTGTATGATATTGCATAATTCTCTGCTAACTACTGCTGTTTTCAAGACTTGCGCATTTGTTACTTTTCGGGACATGATATATTCTTAAAAGACGTCTCAGTAGTACCGGCCATATATATATATATAATATATATATATATATATATATATAAATTGATGACCTTAGGTAAGGGGAACTTTGTTTGCAGAAGTACGTTACCGAGTCTTGTAAATACATCTTTGGCTATTCCACATCGGACTCTCGATTTTTTCATCGCAATTCAATCTGCAATTGATTACTAATATGCAGGTTATAAATTGATTATATTCACGTATAATTACAAAAATATTTATAAGATATAACAAATTTATTACATACTTCGACGGTTTTTGTATTTAATATTATTGACTATGGTTTACAATTTCATTTCTATTTCATTTGAATAAATTGAAATTTATAATTCCGTATATATAAGTGCAGATAATGTTGTTATACTCATCTCGGTTCATTACAAAAAACGAATTAATAATTAACAAGAAAACACATTTCGTCTCGATATTAGGTTAATTGAATATTTCGCGGTAAATTACATTCGTAATTTATTTCAACTTCGAAACATAATAATAAAATGAAGTAAACGTTCATGAAACCTATCTCACGATTTCGAGTAAGCGCGAAATAATAATCTCAACTCGTTCGGAATTAAACCTATTTTCGAAGTAATATAATATAATATAGTATCGCTTATAGAAGATGAACGTAAATAAAAGTCGATAATTTTCGAATGGAATATTACGTTGCATATAAAGTTAAAATAGAAACATCGTACGTCTTCGCAACGATTTAAATAAATTCGATTGAATAACGTATACGAATTTTGATGTTAAACTTGTACTTCGTTAATTAATTATATTATCTCCGTTGTTCTAAGCCGACTCTTTAAATATATTTTAATGAAAATCAGACATTCGTTTCGAAATTTCATCATCGACCATTAATTGCCGAATACGACCGTATATAATTATATTTCATCCTTTTATTTTAACACAAACGTTCGATTAAGCTTAAACATACACCTATCAGAGCGCGTGCATCCGTTATTATGCATGTAAAAATTTAAATATATAACACCATTAACTACAGAAACGCGAACGCGATAATACAGTGAGATTTCACTAACAACGCGATGTTAAAGTTGTTTAATTAGAATAATCCCAAAAGTTATTAGATAAGTTTAACGCAATGCAATAAGAGATTCGGACATTAAATTCAACGTCAGTCCAAAACGTAAATAAGATTCGAGCTTTAATCTTTTAATATTATCAGTGCCGTGTTATCATTATAGTGATGAATTTTTTTTTTTTTTTATCACTTATTGTACTAAATTGTTATAGTTCGCAATAGAAATGTTTCAATTGCGATTAAAACGGTTTGACGATATTTAAAATATTTAACAAAATAATAAAAAAAAAATAACGATCATATTATTCATATTATTCTTCCGCGTTACCTATAATGGAAATTCTTTATTATTACCAACTTAGTATTTTAATATCTTCTTGAAATCTTATCTAACAGGTATTTCCGAGTGATCGTAAACGGAACAGAACCACACGTACAAAAAAAATCGAAACAGGTGTACACCACAGGGAAGCGTACTCGGTCCACTATTGTATCTACTGTTTACATACGATATACCAGATACTGATGATGAACCCCAACAGCAACTTCTGCTGATGACGTGGTAATCGTAACAACGCATAGGCCGGAAAGTTCGCGGAAAATCTGCAAACTACATTAAATAAAATCCTAGAATTAAAATTGTAATAAACGAAAATAAACGAAGACGCATTATCATTACAAGAAAAGAAAATCGAACTTAATAAATACCATATAAACAATATATGCAAATACACGCATACTAATTCGTAAAATAACTGAAGAGTACCTCTAGACGAAAACGTGGTTTCAACGTATTAAGATCGAAATAACAGTAATTTAAAAACCGAGGCAACTTTATCGGTTGCTTGAACAACCGCGCTCTCAATTACAGGTGGTGCTAAAAATCAATATAGTTATACGTTAGGGGATGCACGTCCAAAAGTAATATGAATAAAATACAGCGCCGTCAAAACAAGATGTTTAAGTCGCTGGTGATAGCACCATGGTATGTATCAAACAGTGGCTAGCCAGACTTGGTTGAAGTGGGGTTTCAAACAAAACTAAATTATATAACTCCAGTTAAATTGAACTTTAAGTAAAACTCAAGTAGGTTAAACCCCCAAGGCCCATCCAACTCACTACAGTTATTTTTATACATTCTATTAGAAGCAATAGACGGTAGAAATATTTAACATGACCTGAACACACTAATAGTATGTTATTGAGGACGAAAAAATAAACGATAAATAATGTTTTTCGAAGGAATAATACATACTTAACTAATTTAAAAATTAAAATAAACTAAAAATGTATGGTGGCCATGAAGTACTATACACAGATGGTGCCAAAAAAGGAAACTTCACTGGTTGCGCCGTCATATACAAACATGGGACAATCCGATGTCCACTACCATCTACATTCTCTGTATTGTCGTCAGAGTTATATGCAATCTCCTGCGCAATTGTTATTGCAGAATCGGAGCTAAAGCATGACATATTAATTTGTACAGATTCTCTCAGTTCAATTCAAAACATACAGAATAGACACGAACATCAGCATCCGTTCGCGAAAACTATACTAGAAAAATCGTTTACCTATAAGCGACAAATTGTACTTGCGTGGATACCAGCGGCAGCAGATTCATGTAATATAACGCCGGTTCCGGTCAATATAACGATCCATATCTGGAACAAGGTGAAGTCGATAGCAATGGAACGATTCTCCATACTTCCTTATTACGATCGTAGCATCGCAAACCCGATAATGCCAACATCCAGACGGAAAGATGTGGTCCTCTTTCACGTTCGGTCCGGACACACACGTCTTACGCACCGGTTCCTGTTCACCAGGGAAAATCGGCCTACATGTACTGCATGCAATACTCCTCTTACCATCACTCACATCCTAGTTTCCTGTCCAACATATACCTTTCAACGTCAGCTTGCTGGCCTTCCTCTCAACCTTCCCAACATATTACAACGCACTTCATCCGCCGAGACTAAACTTCTCCTCTTCCTCAAAATCACAAACATCTTTCCTCTAATCTAGTTTCTTACACCTTTCCTTCCGTGCCTCTGGCCTCAGGATACGGTACGGTCATCAGAAATCAAAAAAGAAGAAGAAGAAGAAGAAGAAAAATTAAAATATATTCTTCACATTTTTCTACAAAATTCTTCTAGTACCTCCTATATTACAAAACTATTTACTTCAAAGACAACGAAATTTAAAAAAAAAATAATAATAAAATAAAATAGGTTTAACAAATGCAAAACTGCATTTAACGAGTATATATTTTCTTATTATTTGATTCCACGAGGGGTTACCTCCCATGGCTATGCCACTGGTATCAAACCATACACTACATCAAGATCTGCAAGTCAAATACGTTACAGAAATAATAAAACTAGAGCTGTCGTCAATTATTTTTCGAGATCTGGAAACGCTTTTGACAGGAACTTTCTACAACAAGCCGTGGCTCGTAATTAGTTGAAAAAAAGAAACGTTGCTGATTTCGAGTTCAATAAATAAAATTAACATCGTGCTGATGGGCAGATCTTGAAAATCATGATCATTCAAATCTAACAAATGACTATACTGGTCAGTTCTAGATGTGAAGGAGATAAAAAAAAATTACCATCGTCATTAATAACTTTCACTTTACGAAACAAGTATTTACCGGCTACATTTCATTTTACATTATTATACATTTTTTAAAACAATTACCTATTGTTATTCTTATCGTTATATCATCATACTCGGTAAATCAGTTCCTAAATAAGGTGTCGTTTATATAATAGCATCTGTTACATTCTCCAATTACACTTTTGCTTACGACGTGATCTTAATTCGTCGCATCTGTTTCTTTTCCTATTTATTTGTTCGGTTATCGTCGTGAATTCGATAAATTACACACATTTCCCGGAGAAAAAAACATAACATTAGTTAATTAGCTTAAAAAAATTAGATATCGTACAAGTAAAGTACTCGAATTAAATATCCGGTTATAAGTTAAAGCGTACCACCGCGAACTATACATCAATTTTAATAACGCGTCAAACGTACGAATGCATTTACGTCGTATTATTAACGAAATGACAAATGTTAATAAATGTCTCCCTTACATAATCAATTATCCTTCTATTAAACGTTCATGTTCAACAGAATCTACGCTAATATTTAATTAATTTAAAAACGGAAATTTCTTTTAAAGTCTAGAAAATAATTGGATGATACAAGGACTGTTTTAATTCCCCGATATAAATTATAATTTTAATTTCTCGTCTAATCGACGCGGTCCTTTAAAATAATCGCTCGAAAAGTAATGCAAAAAAAAAAACCTATTCTATACAAAGACAATGTATTCGAACAATTGTTGATTCTCTAGATTATGATTTGTTATAATTTTCCTTTTTATTAATAGAATATTTCTTAAAATGCATAATCAGTGCTGGAAGATCGTTAACATTTCCTCGCTCTTCACCCCAAAAATATCGACCACTCTTACTTATTCAACTACATTATACGGATTAATGTTACTATTTAACTACATTCGTAAAGTGTTCGAAATGTATGTCCTGCGCAGATTAAGGCGTTGCTTACTGTAATTAATTCGGTTTCCGTGCTTCTAAGAAACTTTTTACAGCGACAAATAGACTGATATTGTGTTGTTGACATATCGAAGAAAAATAATATATATTCGTATTTAAATAATACTAAATTATAAGTTATTTTTCGAACGTGGTTTGTATTTATACACCTTGGACAGGATTATGATCAGCGAGCGTGACTCATTAATGAACCTTCTTCGATGAGATCGTTAAGCTTATAAATCGTCGGAAAACAGGATAATAATCAAGCTGATGGTTGATCTTCACGAAAGATGGAATATGTTTATATTTCTTCCGGACGCATCTGTAAATTATTAAATTAAAAATATGAAATAAAAACTATTATAATTCACAAGTTCACTTTGAGCAACGAAGGTTTTAATTCTAATTGTTCAGGTTTAACTCATTACCGCAATAAAACAGTAATGCCGATCCTGTCTCGAATAGGTGTACACACCGAGGCTCGGCACTCTCACTATTACTATTTATTGCGATTTTTGATACAATCACGCGCGACATACAGACGCCTATTATACCCTGGACTCTTCTGTATGCGGATGATGTTTTAAAATTCAAAGAATGCTCTCCAAAACAGAGCTCAAATATGAGTTGACCGATTAGAAAAGTTTAACCTTTGACGATCGGGGTACCGAAGGAAATATAAAATAAATATAAAAGTAAAAATTTAATAATAGTTAACGTATAATATAAGATATCGTTTAATAACCAAGGTATTTCCATCGTAAGAGTCTCTTAGATCGTCAAAACTGATAAGTTACGTCGGAAAACCATAATGATTAGGATGATGATAGCAATAACCTGGGAATAATAAACACAATTCGATTAGATACGAATTGCCAGGCTATTAAGAAAAAATCCGGAGAACGATGGTGGGTAGAGCGAGCGACATAGCGTAATATAGAGATATATGTAAATGTATAAGTAGGCACGTGCCAGATTAAGATAAGCGTATATAATTAAAATCGATATCGAATGAGAGGATATACCTTCGTCGTCGGAGATAGCTATCGGTCGATCGTACTGCTAACGAGATCGAATTTTATCGGCGAAAATAATTGCTCGTTATTTTTTTTTTTTTATTAATAATCTTAGTATACTTTCATACGTGCTCGGATAAGGGCCATGAATAAATTTAGAAAATAAAATTAAATATTTAACTACGGAGATAAAAATCGAGCTGAACATCGGACATCACCACGATCCGGAAGTATTGATCTCACCGGTGCAATTTTATACTTTCTCTGTATATGTGCGGATGAATTTTGTGTATATTTAGTAAATTTGTATTATTTCGCGATGTGATTAATTATTTGTGAATTATTTATATGTAATGCGATGTAAAACTCGTTTAATAATAATAATAATTAAAATAAAATACTTAATTTATAACTTATAATAATTATTATAGCGAAACTGTTGGTTATTATATCTACGCCAATAGATTCAGTTCACTGAGGGGTTAGCTAAATTAAGTCCAATTTCGTATGATATAAAATTACAAGAGAATAAAATAAAGTAAATAAGTTGTAAAATATTTTGCACAGTATAACTGTGCTGGCGACCGCGGCATTTAACTTACTCTGGTACATTACCAGAAAGGAGTACAGTAAATAGTAACGTCATAAATTGGTAACACACGAGGGGATCAGCCCCAAAACGATTTACCATACCTTAAAGTAAATGTGAAGAAGACAGAATACATGACTACTAATACTAATACTAATACAATTGGGTCCATACAATTATTTGGAGAACAACTACCTCGGACAAACAACTTTACATATCTTGGTTCCTGTGTACAGAGTGACGGTTGGACATCCGAAGCAGTTCGCAATCAAATAAGCACTACACGGCTGAAATGGAAATCTGTGACCGGTATATTATGTGACACAAATGCATGCCTATTCGACTGAAATCAAAAATTTACAGAACAATTATCAGACCAGTTGCATTGTATGGCGGTGAGTGCTGGCCGGTAACAAGCGCGAAAAAAAATCATACTATGGAAATGCGCATGTTAAGATCGTCAATGGGTATCTGTTTGTCCGATCGAATCAGAAATGAACGAATCCGCGCCTATCGTAAGTAAACTACGTGAAACTCGGTTAAGATGGTGTGTGGCCACATACTACGAGCTCAGGATGCTGGAAGTGGTTCACTGATATCGACAGCGCATACGTTTCAAATTCCTGGTAAAAGACCAGTAAGAAGACCAAAGCAAAGATGGCACGATGTTATAACGAAATATCTCAGAGATGCTGATATATCCGCAGAACTAGCAAACAACCGAATTGGATGGAAACGATCAATTTGTATGGCAGACCCCGCACCAACGGGAAATTGCCATTGAAGAAGAAGAAGGTTTGACTTCCCGTCAAAATACTGAGATATAATTGGCGTATTTTCACAAATATTATTTCATTTATTTACATCGATAACAGCCATACTTAATTAGAAATAACTCTTTCACAATAAACAAACGTTGTTAAATATTATACACATTCATTTTCAATGTATTATAAAAACTATTATGTAAAATTATCACGCACTGTGACGGCAATAGTGCGACAACAACAAACATTAATATCGGAATAAATGAAATAGACAGGTTGCATTCACATAAAATAATTTAAATAAAAAAGCATGCAGTTAGTAAAAAAAAAATTATTAGCTGCAGAATAAAATTTATTAAATTACCGTACGTCCAATCAGTATCAGTGTAGACACAACGACAAAAAATAGTTTAATCAATCTGAAACGAATTATTAACCTTCGGTGGTTTTAACGGAACAATTCATTTTATTATTGAAATCATAAAAATTTGCTGACTGGAAGAAAACTTTATAATTACAGCAACGTTTGACAGATCAGAGTATATATATTTCAAAAATTTCGATTTAATCGTTAGAAAATATATTTATTGTATAATAACATAAATAATTTCATTATACCTTTAGTCGCACATTAGATTTTGAGACGTATTACGACGTACCAAATAATATATAATTTAATACGCTAAATACGAATTAAATATAAAATATTTTTTAACTAAAAAATAAACGAAAATCGTTTTTTTTTTTTTTAATTATTATAGAAATTAACGACTATTGTTATTTCTTTATTGTACGAACAAGCACTTGAGTTAGAAAATAATGGAGTTTTACAGACGAGGTTTTCAAAGCAACCTCGAGTATTGTCATGCTGAAGGATTGGAAACAATTCACGTAATATCGAAAATTGTTTCGATGTTGCAAAAAAAATTATAAGATTTAATTTTTTTACTCTAAATTTTATAATATTCGTGCACCAGAAAGATACAAAGCTAATCATATTTAATTTAAAATAACACCTACTAAAAGTTTTGTCAGATTGTTCCGTAAGTTATATTCCATCGAACAATTAATTTTAAACGTTTTAATAATAGTAAAACACATTGGGTAATTTTTTAAATTTACATCTCTGCACATAAAGTGAACTAATACGGTAATAATAAATAACTTAATCTACACATCATATGCTCACCGAGTAATAAACTAATATTCACATTTCCGGAATCTAAATATCAGCAGGCACAGTTCATCAAGAATAACCGACAGTATTTATCAATTATTCATTTCAAATAATCTAAAAAACAAAAACGCGACGTTAATTAAGTTATTAAGCAGCATATAATTTACCAGAATGCAAATACTTTAGCAATGTATGGACAACTGAGCATTCCAAATAAACAATCAATCTTAAGTAATTATTAATTAGACTATATCATTTTAAAAATGAATTTTAACAACTTGTGACATGGTTGTTAACTTGAAGGAAGAATACTGTAAGCCAATAAAATAAAAACAATACTTAGGCAAAGAATCTAACCAGTGTTTTCTTGCAATTTTATATACATTTACAAATAACGGCGCTTAATACTGTGACATAAAAATGCACAAACATTATATATATATATACATTTTTTTAAAAAATTATTACCTGAACTAATCTATTAATATAATCATAAAAGTCATTTAATTTAAGGTTTATTAAATGTTACAAATGATTATCACATCTAAATGATATATCAAAACCGACGCATTTACACGAGGAAGTGAACACAAAATTTTTCTAAAAAAAAGTAACATTAACAATTTCACGATGTTTAATTGCTACAAAAAAATTTGCATATAAATGAAAAATCCAATGATAGATTGTTCTTAAATTTTTTGAAAACATCTATAAATTAAAATTTAATTTAGATTGTAATGAAACGAAGAAACAAGAAAAAAAAAACTAAAATAGCAAATATTCCCGTATTTATACTTGTAACGAAAAAAAAAGGATATAATCGCGGTTCAATGGTCAATCTGTATTTTCCTATTAAAATATTATGTAACAATAAGGATCCGCTGATCAAACTGGAAACAAACAACAAAAACTGTAATATGATTATTACGTTAATACTAACAACTTACAACATAAAAAAAAAAAAAAAAAAAACAAACAAACGTGTATATCCGCCCCAAAATTAAAAAATATAATAAAATTGCAAGCACTGATTACGTAATGACAATTATAGCTCGCCGTATAACAAAATTAATATAAAAAATAAAAACACGAGGAGAAACATAAACAATAAAAAAAAAAAGAAAACTACGCAATAAATACTAAAGAGTAAACAAGAAACGAAAAAATTCGTATAAACATCATAGTAACAAAAAGTTACCATGAAATCTTCTATATTTGTACTTTATACATAAGTCGAAGTTGCCTACAAATGTAATTATCGCACAACTTACATGTTAAATCAAGTATGTACCGTCTAACGTAAAGCGTATTCAGTGCTATATTCATATTAGCGATTCTGTTATATTCAAGGATTAATTTGTTGAAATTTCCATTTGTAACAGTATAATTTGTTGAATTTTCATTTGAAACAGAATTTCAAACAGAACAACAATACGTTATACAAAGATGATTTTCACTCGATGTAATTAACTTATAAAACTCATGAAAAACAGCCATAAATGATATTTCCTGTAATAAAACATTAATAAAATACAATAATTAAATGAATATTATTAACTCTGAATTATTAAAGATGCATTAGTTTGCAGAAAACGTCTTCATGCCAAGGTGTATCGAATTCTTACAAAAAATATATTGTAATTCCGTTTAAAAAATAATTAAAATGGTTAAAAAACAAAGTAAAACATTAAAATGTAAAAATAGCACAAACTGTCTGGTATATTTTTTCAATAGCATAAACTGTCTGGTATATTTTTTCATTACGAAACAACTATAATAAAAACTAACATTGTTACCTAGTTGGTTTTCAACACTTTTAATTAACTACAATAAAACTACATACATCATTTCTATATCTAAAAGTTAAAACATAATATGCATTTTAATATGAAACATGTATTAGAATATAAATTTAACAAAATGTATTGAGGAAAGTTTAAAACGCAACCACGAATTAGCTGAAAATTACAAACTAAAAAATTGTTCAATTTATGCGCAACCGATAGAAATAAGTACACTAGTTTTTGTATCTTCAATCATGTATACCTGGGTGTTGCAACATTCAAAAATATTTTAATTATACATATATCTAATTTACGAAATCGAAACAAAACCTTGTTCGCGAAAAATAAAATACTTTAATGTATTAAAATATTTATTAAAAACCCGGTATACCTTAATTTACAGGAAGTGTGTTAAAATTAACCATACACACCACTGCGTTTTAAAGGTAGCAAATAAATTTCGTTATATAAAATAATTGTCTGAAAACAACCACACCCAATTTACACAGGAAATTATAGTACAGTTACAACGATGACAAACGAAAACGAGTAACAACAGTTCAAGTTGTGTGTGACCGACCGTGTAATACCACAGCCACATACAGTTAGTTAGCCAACTAAAGTCGGTGCAAGCTAATTTTCGATATCCATTTGTAGTTTAACCAACAAAAATTATTTATCTTTACCTAAAATAATATTACAAAGAAACTTAATAACTTACAGTGAGATTTGTCAATTTTAAATTTTTCTTCCATAACTGAATTATAATAATGTATAAAGTATAAAACATTTATTTTTATTTAAAATCTGTAAGAAATTAAGAATATATTATGATGTATATTTATAAAAACAATAAATGTTTAATTATACTGTATTTTACAGCTAATTTCAATGCGAACAATATTACTTAGCCCTTTTTAAATCTGTAACACTCGCGTACATATTGTAAATAACATCCGCTAGATTTAACCGAAAAACGACAGATAGGAATGATACACGTGAAAATCATTTTAAATTTGAAGTACAATTACATACTTTAATTTAGTATTTCTTTATAATTAAGATCAGAATAAATTGAATTTGTAAGAGCATTAAAATGGTAAATTGTCAGTAAAATGTCCGACAACAATAGTTTACAATAAATGTTATAACGCATTATCTGTAAAATACAGACCGTGTAAATTATGAACGGATATACAACCTAATGTATTCATAGTTAGTTTTTAATATAAATTATGTGAGAGTACAATTAAATACATCTTACATAAGTTTTCGGTTAAAGACATATAAAAAAAAATCATAAGAAATAAATATTATTGCGTAAAGAACTATATTGTAAGAAATTGAATTATACCCCCAATAAATTCGTATGACGTGAATACACAAAAATTATTGTAATATCGCAGTGTATTCATTCGGTAACTCAACCGCTATTAAAATTATGCTACCTTTTACAATGCAACTTTAAGTATTTTAACAAATATTTAGAATTTTTTCAGTACACTTGTCCTTTTGGTCACAATTGGTTTCAACATATTACTTAGCACCCGTTTACACACACACACAAGTTATATGAATTATAAACGAAGAAATAATTCATTGTTATTCTACTACTACATTATTTAAAATGACATAATCGTAGATAACAGTTGAATTTGTCAGAAGAAATACTTTTTGAACGAAACTTAATGTGAACTAAATAATCTGTGTTTAGAGACACTTCTTAATGCATCACTGATCCTTAAATATAAATATTTATTAATTAAATAAATTTAGAATATGAAAAAAACTTTTGTAAATTTACCATTTTTGAGTTCATTACGGTATTTTGAGGTTATTTCTAGACCGTTACCAATATTTATATTTCATTTTAAAACATTATAAAGCATAAAGCATTGTTTTTAGTTAGTGGGTAAACATGTATCAAATTAAAGTACCTAGAAATATTATTTATAACCATACTAAACGAGTAAAGAGATTAAGTAAAATTTTCTGAATACCCAAAATACTAGAAATTTATGCATCTTCAGTTAATTGAATTAAAATTTTTCACTTTCACAGATGTTTAATTATGTTGTAAGGTAAGAAAGGAGTACATGCAACTTTGAAAACTGGTAGAAAGGATTTTAGACAAATAATTATTTACGTAACTTTTATAGAAATATTTCAATGAAAGTCTATTAACAACTTTTAAAATTTAACAGAGTCAAAATAAAATCGCAAACTATTATATATTTTTTAAATTTAGAAAATGGAAAAATTTATTAAGACACTTCCATTAATATCGCTTTTAATGCGAACATTCGTGTGTCGTAAATTCCAGTTTGAATTTGTTCTAAAGAATTTAAGGAAAATTTAAAAAAATTAGTACGGCGTATCAAATTTTTATGAAACCTTATCAGTATTAATTGATCATCTATCTACGTCATGTAGCTAAGAAATATTTAAGAAGTATTAGCTATTTAAGGGGTTTTGTTGTATTCTTTGCTCGTTAAATTTACTAACAAGTAAAATACTAATGAAACAAGTAGAAATTGTGTTAGTTAAAAAAAAAGTTAAACAACAAAAAGATCAATTTATTTGTTGAGACGAAAAATGGCAATTACGGTTTTCAAATTTCTATGCATTCCTATAAACCACAGTATATAACAATATTATTAGCACATGATAAAATATATATGAAAATACTAGATTGATTATGACATAATTTTTTATAAATATTATAACAGATCTTTGGAAACCCTCTAAGCGAATTAAGTAGACAAATGATCAGAATACCTATAAATAATGCACTTCAAAATTCAATTACATTTATGTCGATTTGGAAAATCTGACTGAAACTTAAAATTGTCGCTTAAACAATAAAACACATCACATAATACAAGAATAATTAATTATAATTATGATGTGGTAGGTACTAATGATGCGTCGATTATTGCAGTGCTCGATAGACTTCTACAAATGATGCCCAGCTACAAGAAATTAATACATACTAGCCTATAACTTAATTTGTGTGAACATTGTTCTTGCGAACTAGTAACCGATTTTTGTTTTATTTTTGTATTCTACCTACCCCGAAGTTTATTAGAACTGAAAAGTTATTGCAGACTACAGCTTTTTAAAGTGGATGTCTATTAATAAATCACAAGTGTTTAATATCGTCGTGTTGATTAAAACTAGTGGCGTATTTCTAAAAAAAAGTTTTATAATTTATTGTTTATTAAAAGTAATTGCAATATGCATATCGAAAATTATCTGCTTGAATAAAAGTTATTGTGCAAATTTTAAAAAAAAAAAAAAAAAAAAAAAAGGAAAAAAAATACTTTAAATATTGCAGATTCCAATTAAATTATTAATTTTTACATTTTTAATAAATAATTTCTTTTGAACAACATGTGACTTTATTATTGTTGATATTAGATGTTGCAGTTTTGCCGAAAGTATACAGTTTAAAAAAGCTGAAGGATTCCAAACGTAATCCTATTTCTCGAATGATGAATGAAAACTTGAGGCTTAGACAAATGTATCTGGAAATATACATGTACATTTTGAACAATTTATTTGGCGTAAACATTTTACCAACATCTTTAGTCCAAATCCTGGTGATGATTTTTCATCATCAAATGAAAATAATTTTAATGTTCATCCTCCTATTAAGTCGGCATCACCAGGGGAGATTAAGAATGCAGTTAAATTTAAAAAAGCTCCTAGTTATGATTTAATAACCGCTAACGTGTTAAAGGAATTACCGCGTAAAGGGCTACTATACTAACGTATATATATATATATATATATATATATATATATATATATATATATATATATATATATATATATATATATATATATATATATATATATATATATATTCAACGCTATGTTCAGATTAACTTACTATCCTGGACAGTTAACATTTTCGCAGATTGTAGTCATACCGAAGCCTAATAAGGAATGAACAGATGTTAGCTCATACAGACCTATTTCGCTATTACAAATGATATCTAAATTATTCGAAATTCTGTTGCTAAAAAATTTTCCCTCGGTTGAAATACCAAATTATACCATTTCATTAATATGAATTTAGGGCTAAACACTCTACAGTTCAACATAGGTTTACAAAAAATTGAATCAGATTTAGAAGCGAAAAAGTTTTGCGACGCCGTTATTCTTAGATATAAGTCAGGCTTTTGAAACATGATGGCTTATTGTACAAAATTAAACAAATATTTCCAAACCATTATTATGACGTTTTTGTCGTATCTAAATGAAAGGTACTATAAAATTAAATATGGTGATGAATTATACCACATATATCCGATAAAGCAGACGTTCTACAGGGAAGTGCCTTGGTGCCATTATTGTATCTTATTTTTACAGTTGATGTGTCTGTTGATAATATATCCTAAATAGCGACGTTTGCTGATGATACCGCACTCTTGAGTTTAGATACAAGCCAAACAAAAGCAAATCAAAACTTACAAAGAGCGATGGATAAAATTAGATTATGAAGCAAGAAATGGCGAATTGAAATAAATGAAAATAAATTAACGCATATAGTATTCTCAAATCGTCATGTACAGCCGTTAAACATCAATATAGATAATAAGATTGTACGCTTTAAAAAACACATTAAATACCTAGGCTTGTACTTAGATAAAAAATTAACATGGTGTAATTGATAAAAAAAAAGTCTGAACTCAGAATTAAAATAAAAAAGTTGTATTGATTAATAGGAATGCAATCTCAAATTACCTTCAAGAACAAACTACTATTATACAACAAAATACTCGTTCTAGTATTTAGATGTGGATGCGAATTATGGGACTGCGGTAAAAAAAGCAATATATGAAAACACAAACATATCGAAATATTTCTCTTAAGTTAATCGTCAGTGTTCCATGGTATGTAAGGAACAAAACTATACACAATGACCTTGGTATGGAGTATATAGCTGACGTAATTAAAAAGATGACACTCAAACATCAGGACCGGTTACATAGTCATACGCTTTAATAGATATGCTGGTACGTAAATATGGTTCGCTACATAAGTATTTGAGAACTTGCCCGAATGAAAACAAAAAAAAAATCTTGTGAAAATAAAAAAATGTATACAATAGTACAAAATCTTGATTATAATGTGCGATGTAGTAGGTACAATTATATTGAATTTAAACACATATATACAAAAAAAGAAGAAAAAAACCAATAAAAAATATTGCACTACAAAGAACAAACGCTAAAAGCTGTTAGATCG
This sequence comes from Coronaproctus castanopsis, assembly GCA_032883995.1. Lineage (NCBI taxonomy): Eukaryota > Metazoa > Arthropoda > Insecta > Hemiptera > Monophlebidae > Coronaproctus > Coronaproctus castanopsis. The sequence continues at coordinate 4,752,600 of CM065054.1, forward strand.
TAACAAATATACGACCCAATTTATCTTAAAATATAATTTTTAATATTCACGATTATTAACTCGTTTAATGTACGCGATTCGCTTAAAATTAATTAAAAATTAACAATTTCTGAAATTCAAAAATACTGATCTGTAACCTTCACCAAGTTCACTAATTCATTATTTACACAAGATGGCTCACTTGGTAAGCAAGAGGAAAATCCTCTTTTGCCCAAATATTGAAGCTTCAATCCTTCAAGACACGATGGTAATTTGATAATTACCGATCAAATCAAAAACAACCAGAAGCGTTTATAAAACATTTTGCAGCTACCTTCCAGGTACGTAGCGATATTGTCGACTATAGCCATGCAAATAGGGTGCTTCAATATTTTTGAATTGTGCACTCCCTGCATATAAAGCACGTAAATATATCCGTCCAGCTAAAACAAAAAGAATAATAATGAAATAGCCTTAAAAAAAAAAAAAGGCACCAAAATTTGACCTTATCACGTCAGATATCCCGAAACTATTACTAAATATTTTTATTGCTTACTTATATATTTAATGAAATGCTTCCTTTCAACTATTATCTTTTATTAATTTTCAGTAATTAAAATTGAATTAAAACCTAATAAACTATCTTACCTGTGTACTTCATATAAGCTGATCAGCCTATTTCCCATTGTTAATAAAATTTTTGAAACTATTAAGTAGAATATACACATCCTTAGAAAAGTACGGAATAATTCTTTTTCCACAATTTGGTTTCAACCATTCAACTATACGACAACGCCACCGTGTTGTTGACAATATCTCTACAGCACTATAACTTGATGTTTAACTGGTCGTCGATCGCGTCTGGCATCTTGGCCTCCTCTTCAACCTGACGAATATCATTCATCCGTCATACTATTTAACCATAAAATCATATATTCTTCTTCTTGGTATGCCATACTCTTCCCAGAGCTTTGACGATCAGATGACAGCTAAAACTCGCGTTCTCTTACTCCTTGTATAGAGCTGGTACTGGTCCAGTTCTTGATGTTTTTTATTCAGTCTGTTCTTCGTCTTCCTGTACTTTTTTTTCCCGTCATTCTTCCCCTGTATAATGAGCTTTAAGTTCTCGAATTTTTCTCCTCTGATGATGTGACCGAAATAGTTAATTTTCTTTTATCACTAGCTTTCTTTCGGTCTTCGCCATTTCCAAGACTATTTTATTAGATGTTTTGGTGACCCATGAGACCTTTAGCATTCTCCTATGGAACCACATCTCCATTGTTTCTAACAGTTTCGATTTTTATTTAGCGTTTCTGATTCTATACCGTGCAAGAAAATTGGATGTAGTATTGCACAATGTGTTGCCTGACGCCTAGACATAGAGATCTGTTGCACAGTAGATTTTTCACGTTATTGAAGGCTGTTCGGGCATAGTTATATCTCATTTTGATTTCGGTATTATGATCTAGATCTTCCGTGACGTAGCATCCGAGATATTTGAACTTATTTACTCTATCGACAATTTTGTTATTAATGCTGAGTGTGGGGCCTGATTGAACTGTTTCTTGCTGACCACCATCCATTTTGTTTTCTTTACATCGATGTTTAGATTACACCTTTTCCCAACAAAGTTAAGTTTGTTAACGAGATATTTTGTTGGTGTTGAATGTTATCCGCTAAAATAGCAGCGTCATCCTCGTAACGGATGTTATTAATTATTTTTCCATTTATCCGAATTCCATACGGTAAATCAGAGATAGATTCTTTGAATGTTTGTTCCGCATAAAGATTGAATAATAACGGGGAAAGTTGACTAACATCCTGTTGAACCTTATCTTGACGCGGTCCCAATATTAATTCCGCTTGTTGGTTCCAATATAGATTTTTAGTAATTTGCATATCATTCTTGTCAATTCCCGATACCTTGAAGGACTTTAATTAGTTCGTCATGTTGAACATGATCAAAGTTCGTAATCTATAAAACAGATGACCTTATTCATTTCTCTATTTTTTTGTAGTAAAATGTTCGTTGCTGTTAGCGCTTCTCTAGTCCCGACACAAGGACGAAATCCAAATTGGATGTCTGAGAATTCGAATTCACATTTTGATCTCGCTGATGAATAATTCTCAGAAAATATTTTAATAAGCCGCTCATAAGGCTTCGATAGTCTCCACATTCTTTTGGGTGCTGTTTCTTGACTTGAGCCAGTCCAATGGAATCTCTCCAGAACTACATATTTCATTGAAAAGTGCAGTTAATTTTTTAATATACTGTCATCATTTAACAATTGGATTATATCTCCTGGAATTTTATACGGACCTGTTGCTTTCTTGCGTTGTACCAGTCTAATTAGAAAAATCATATCTACAGGACAGATTTTTCTGTGTCAAATATGGTGACGCTAGCTCGCAAATCTATGCTATTCAAGCAGGAGTTCCACGAGGAAATATTAGGGTTCTTCTTCGTTCATACAGCTGACATATTAATAAAAATACGATGTTATGCATTTTTGCTCACGACACATGCATTCTCTCATCCGACTCTAACCGGGTTCTTGTATCTAATAAACTTCACGACCATTTAATTATGATTCAACTTTGATTAACCAGATGAAGAATTAAGATTAAACCAAAAAAAAAAAGCAGCTACATTATTTCTACTCTGCGTAAAGGGATAACGGTCCATTAAGATGTAACATCTATCCCCCCAAAAAATTATCCATGTCACTTTGGTTTGTGCCTTGTTACAAAACTTACCCGGAGTCGACACACTAGCAATAAAATTAAGTACGACCAGCTATATGGTCTGTTCTACTGCCTTTTTAGAAACCAGTCAGAGCTATCGGTCGTAAACCGTCAACAGTATTTCATTTACTTATTTCACTATGTGCAGATTAAATTCACATAATTTTATATAATTGGTCTCTTTCAATAAGGCGACATTCTGAGATGTTCGTGTAATTTTTTTTTTTTTTTTCGATAATCGTGCTTAATATGTTTTGATTTGAGTGTAGCACATGCCGAACAATTCCAGTTTAGTTTATCATGTCTAATTATTTTACCAACTTACGGCTATATTATTAATTCTGTCCATACGGAGCTTATTATTTTTGTCTAAAACCACGTATCAAATTGCTTCATGTTTTTTTTTTAACACCCATACTTCTACGTCAGTGTAGTTGACTTTACGTAATGATAATGATATTTATCACTGTATTAATAGCGAGTATTTATCGTTTACTCATAACTATTTTTTTGCCTATTTATAGTGTACAATCTATCTATCTTAAATATTTGAACCGTGTTACTTGTGCTACTATTTGTTGGTTTCATTTTTGTGATGTTGATTCCGTCATGGATTAATCGCAGTTTGCAATGTTTTCAGGCTTTCCGTTAATAATACTCGATTGTCTGGCAAATCTGATAGTATATATATATATATATTTTTTTTTTTTTTATTTTTTTTTTTACGAGTAGTTATTGCCTATAAGGCTATTACACGAAATATGAATTAATTATATATTATTACACAGTTTCGAATTTATTATGAAGTTGGTGAGAAGGAGGAGGTTGTTTACATTCGGTATATTTTTCTTCAGCTGATTGCACCGATATTGACCAAATTTCGGGCAGATAACCACGATATGGTAGACTGTTAATGAAGTACAGCACAATTCGCATATTGGTGGTGGTTGGGCACTCAGTCGGTAGGAGTGCGTACTCAGCGTGTGACCAATATACACTCGGTTGACGGCTGTTTCCAACCTCGGTGAACAAATTTTACCAATCTTTGATGGCCAGGTTGTTAAATCCTTCTTTATATTTCCAAGTTTACTCGGCCGAGAATGGAATGACCGATTCCATGCGTCCAGAATTTTCTGGCAATAATATTTTGCATCGTCTTCTTCCAGTACTGTCGGCAGGTAAGCTTGGGTAGGCCGTTGTGCAGCACGGTGTACCTCATCGTGGCCTATTATCCCTCGATGACTATATTCTATTTCCAAAACGACCTTTACTTCGTCTTTTTCACATTTAAAATAATTTTCGCGAAGCTGTTAAATTAATCAGAACGAAATTAAACAGCTCTGCTGTACAACGTTTATTATTTTTATGCCTTTTGTTTCTATTCCATTGAAACGAACGCTACTTGATTTTCGTATTACAGTTGTTAAACTTTCGGCACAGCTGAGTTTTTTTTGTAAAAGTAGAAATAAATCTTTCTATTTATAAAAAAAAAACCTTCAGTCGACGAAAGCCGCATATAGATATTTACGTTTATCGAACTTTCTCCTAATACGCGCAATTATCGCGTTACGCGTAAAGCGACATTTTTTAAAACTGGCAGTACATTAGTTCAACTGAAATCGAAAGAGTAGTAAAAGTTCAATATTTTTGGCACTTGGTTCTGCGAAGAAATCGATCGAAATACGGAAATTAGAACCAGATAAAAAGCTCTAAATCAACTTTTATCTCTACGCAGAAGTTATTTACCAGAAAATATGTAAATTTGCATTTGCGGATGAAATTAGCTAGAACTTATGTATTTACAGTCTTATTGTACGCAGTTGAAAGTTGGACAATTACAGCACGACAAGCGGAATTAAAGCATCCACGGATAAAGTGAGAATGGCGATACCGATCGCCAAACTCCGATCGGAGACGGCGTAAATAAGAACTGGATTTAGTCAAATATTTATCCGACTCCGTTTTAAACTAAAAACTTTCGAAGCAATTTGTACTTCTTTGAGATAGACATAATAACCGACATATAACGGGCCGTTATCGCAATTCGGTAGGTATGTTATCGAATCCTTATCGCAATAGCGCCCCATTCTCTATATAGAGTTTACATGATTTTTGCTGTCAAATATCCAAGTTTAGTTTGGCTATTTGTAGAAATTTTCTACATATTTTTTCTTTTCTACGCGCATACCATAGTATTCATCTCGTCTATGTCAGTAATCCACCTTGTGCATATACTACATGCGTAACCTTATACGTTTCCGACTGGGGTTTTGTTTTACTTTTCCTTATATTGCACGTATTTAACCTTTCGTTAACGATTTGTATACAATTATAAATTATTTAAGAATATTAAATAACTTAAATTGTTTATTAATACTAACGCTAGTGCGTATTTTACATTGCAACGAACATATGCTTAACAAGGTAACCGGCTCATAGTGTAATGTTTGAAACCGTATAAATCGATTATTCTTCACTTTTCATCTTGAGCGAGTAACCGTGAAACTTTATTTACCTAAAAAAATGAAACTATAATTCATCGGTTCGTAGTTAATTCTATACGTTCGCGCGCAAAATGCGTGAATAAAATGCGATTTTTACATTACAAACGCATTTTTTTTTTTCAGCGTAGAAATAAAATAAATATACACGTAACGAAAAATCACCAATATAAGATATAAGTAACAGGGGAAAAAATACATTGGCACATTTACCGAAACTTAAAAATAAAAAAAGCCACGATCGTCATTAAAAACATTTAATTATTTTTCACGCATTCTGTTTTCAGAATCAAATTAACCCTTTCATTGGGGAACTTTCTCAGAATTTTTCTTTTAAAACGTCGAAATTTATTATGTGACCGAATATAAAACTCCTTATTACAAAAAACTTGGTCGCAGCATCACAGGACTACCGGGAGTGAATATATATATAGAGTGTCTCTGAGAAGCGACATTTTTAGCTCGTGGATGAAAAACGTAATAAAAGCTAAAATAACATAAATAGACGTAAAATCAGAATAAAATTTAATTTAGAAAACAAAATATATAAAATAAAATTTAAATTTAATTTAGAAAACAAAATATATATAAAATAAAATTAAAATTTATCGAAAATACAACAAATATATAAATAAGAAACAACGAACAATGTTAGTGGTAAAATTAATACGCTATACTTAAATATCAGCCATTAAAGTAGTGTCGCTCTACGGCGACATATCCGATGAATAGCCGTTATTTATAAATATAACCTAATTCGATGATTACAATGACGATAATCGATATATATTAAAAAAAAAAAAAAATTAAAAAGCATACGTTTATTTTTAAAATTTAGCGTAACAACGACGCATTCTCAATATCTCGAATTACTTAAAAAGTTCAAAATTTTCATTTACTTTTTTACTTAGTTAACCAAACGACTTTAGATATCTGTTGAAATTCGAACATCGGTTTAGATTTATTGTATATTTATTTCGATACAATTAAAACAAAGGTGTATTGGGCTTACTTTAAAGAATTTCAACTCCATTAAGCTTTTGTTCTTTTATCGCGTTAAAAATTATTATTTAATTTTTTAAAGAGGCGTTCGACATTTAAAACCACTTTAACGTGTTAACGTGAAAGACTACATATTTCCAGTTGAAGAGAAACATATTGACGCAACCGTATGAAAATAAAACACGCTGAATGATATTTTTTATAAGTACGATTTAAATCTCGAACACGAACATCGTCTCTAAGTAGAATTAAATTAAAAATGTCGGTAGAATTATATATAAACGTCGGAAATAACGTACAAATGACGAGAAAAAATTAACAGATACGCAAAAAAAGCGATAATGATAATAATATGTTGTTTTTTCAATTGACCCGTTTATCATAAGTATAATGACTAAAATACAATCACATCCTATAAGGCAATTAATAAATGTACGATAATAAACGATAATTATTAAATTTTAAAATAACATACCGGAACACGAAATTTACTTAAAATTTCTAAATGCGAAAATAACATATACTAAAACGAAGAACGGATTTAAGTAAATCGAAAATATACAAAACTTACGAGGTGTAAAATGTTCGAATGATACATAACATACTTTATTACTTATAAAAAGAAAACCCGTCATAATAATTTAGCATTTTCGAGTTAATAAATTGCGGATATACCAACTAGTGTACGGCCTTTGAAAATGACGGCGAAATTGAAATAAACAGAATAACAATTAACAACGTATGGACTAACTATCGACAACAGTCAGGAGGAACTGCAACGAATCAGAAACAAACAGCTTGTAGTTCAATGTGAAACTTTCGAGCTCACGATTAACACCGACCAAACGAAACGTTTTTTCAAAATTTAAATAATAATAAATCGAACGTCGAATTATCTGGGTACTATTTTAGATGAGAGCTGCGCTATACGCAAGAAAATTTGCTCCAGAGTAGAACAGTCGGTTGTAGTAGTGCTTTCAAGGATGAAAAACGTTTTAACAAAAGGAGAAGACTCGAATTGCGTGCAAAAATTTTATAACGATATATATTTTCTATTTTCTTTTTTTTGAAGTGAAAGTTCGACATTGAACACCGTTTTGAAAGGAGAATATTTAGCCATTCGAATTATACGCAAATAGGTGCATGTTAAAATTTTCATGGACTAAAAACAGTTCGTAAAAAACGAAAAACGACCTAAACCATTAAATTTAATCAAAGAACGGAAAATACCTGGGTCATATCACCGAGAAGACCAAATTACGAGATTTTGCGTGTAATACTGCGCGGCAAGTTACTAAGAAAAAGATCAAAAGGCCGTCCGGGACATTTGTAGACCAAGGACTTTTACAACCGCTCGCCAAATGAGGTGTTTCGAACTGTAATGTTAAAAGATGACACATCCATGTTGATCGCCAATCTTCGAAATGGAAACGGCTAGTGAAGAAAAAAGTTTTTGATTCAAGGTAAAATCGGGTAAGATTACATCAGAAATATACCTGAAAACGGTGAGAACGATATAGTTATTTTTTTATTTTTTTTTTTGGTTTTCGCAACCCGTGTTTTAAAACAGTCTTAGCGCTGGTATGTTTGAAATTATTAAAAATATCCCAATTTTAATTAGTATTTATAAAATTTAAGGCATAAATTTAAATTCCAATCATATTTTTGGCAATGTAATTTATTATAAACGTACGTAGAATAAAATGAACATCAAAAGCGAAAATTTAAAATTTTTTAGTTATTCCTCATTTCCTAATTGCGTGTTCTGTTCTCATGTACAGATATAATTTTATTACGTTTCGCAGCAGTATTATTTTTAAAAATTGTAAATGAGTTAAATAACTTCGATGATATCATGTATAATATGGAAGTTATCAGTACATAACGTACAATTATCTTTTTTAAAAAATATGCGGATTGTCGCAATATAAATAATTTTTAAAAAATTTTTATATAAATATTCTTTTTTTCGAACAACAAAACTGTAAAAATTTCAGCTATTATTTACAAAAACAACAACCTGTTTGAATAAAAACAAAACTTATGAACTATGAATATAATAACGAACATATATGCGTAACGAGTATTAATTCTAAAGTATAAAAATACGATATTTAACCAGCATTTTATTTGCAAATCTAAACACGTGCGCGTAAGAATGATATGCACTAAGAAATAATTTTGTACATTTTTAGACGATTCTAATCTGTTGAAAAAAAAAAAGGAAAATTTAATTCAGATACAAAAGTTAAAAATCATATTTGGAATTTATACTTAGTATTATAAAAAATTAAGTTATCCGCCCTAATTACTTAATGAAGTTTTAATTAATAGTATTTAAAAAAATAATAATGATAAAAGGTATATACAAATAAAGTAGTTATACATTGTTTCGTTACTTGCTAGAAAATATATTTACGGGTATTATTCCGTAAAAACCTTTTCTTAGTTGCATACTTATTTTTTGATTATAATTAAAAACGCTCCAATGAGAGAATTAATCTAAAATAAACTTATTATAATAATATGAATCAACGATACTTTATTGATATATTTTATTATTTAATTGAAATACAATTCAAATAATGAAAATATGAAGTAAAAACAGAAAACGAATAGCGTAATGTTATTTCAAAAGTGAGTAAACGTATTTACCTAAATTTTGTCGTAAGCCGAACAAAGAGGACACGACACGCTGAATAAGATTTCATTTTTAAAATTGTCTTCTTTTTTGTTTATTAAAGCATATTCAATTACATAAAACGAAACTCCACCTAAATATATGTTCTTTGACAACTTCCAAATTTACCGTAAACATTGAAAATATAAAACATAATTGCAATAGTAACTAATTGATAATAATAAATCGTTTAACAAATCGATATATTTCAAGTAATGTCCAACGAGAATGATTAATTAAACGACGTTTCAAGTTGAATCGACAAAAATTTTTTACTACATCTGTAAAATTGCAGAACGAACAATACTACTAAACCATATTACTATCTACTGAATTCGTTTTAAAATTTAGTTAATGAAGATTGTTTTAACCGAATCAAACCCACCTAGTGCACAATTTGTGCTGGCTGACAATGACAATGCTTTCGTTCTTATCTCGTAATGTAAATATTAAGATTTATCTTTTTCATCGTCGTGTACGAAAATCAGACAATATTAAATTTTCCTATAACAGCATGAGCCTTATTATTTGCCAATATTAAATGCACCAAAGTTCGCATTCTCCACTTATAGATCTTCTTCTCCGTAGTATTTTAAAGTATTTTGAGAAGTTTTTGTGAGATTTTAATCGTCATTACGTAGGTATTTGTCGTGTGATACATTTTGGCTGTTATTGTCACATTCTATGTATGTACCGATTTCACATCGTATGAAGCTGTTGTTCCAGCTAGTTTATATATTTTATCTTCTTTTTTAGAAGTCCGAGATACTTTGTAACCGCCCTGCTAATTTGTCATGTGCACATGTTTTCTATGCACTGACCGTCTCAATGCCGGCTGAGTATATTCTACAAGAAGTAAACAGAGAGCAAATGCAGGCACACAACGTGTTTAGTCTGATAGCCCACGTATTTCATTTAAAGTTTCTTAAATATTATATTCGTTCAAGCAACGTTGTTTCCAGGTCAGTACTCTATTCGAGGTAACTACAAGATATTTTGATGCGCTGGTGTTTTTCAATGTGTTGCCTTCTCACGAAATTGTAAGTTTACTTAGTGGCTACCTGTTTAGGATAGGCTTCAATGATAATATATTCTGCGTTAGTGAGGGGCTCTTTTTCACTTGTAAGTTGTCCTTGCGCTGTACTAATTCGATGGTATTCGAATATCACGCTATAACTGAACAAATATAACATTTGGCTTTGTTTTCCGAGCACTGAATCGACAATTGACGGTTCTTAAAATTCCCATTTTTTACAGTAATTTTCACTTGAATAATTTATATTTATAGTAACAGTTAATTTAAAAGGTAGTTTTACATTTATACGCGCATTTAGATTTATAACTGGTAACGTTTTTATTTTTTATAATGTCTACAAACTGTCGATGCTATTACGGCACTGAGATGTAGTAAATGAGGTTGAAGAAAGGAATTGTATAATTAAGGGAATAATTGAGGGGCTATTAGAGAGGAAACCAGATAAGGCGCGTGGACGGTTAATGAGCTCGATAAGGATGGAGTGTAAGGCGGTGTAGTAAAATATGGCGAATAGAAGGAGTTGAGTAGACAAAGGAGCAAAAAACAAATGGGTGCGTTGGAGTAAGATGATCATGAAAGATTATGTGGCCATCAGTGCTATATAGTTGGAACGAGGCAACTTAACGAGTGATTTCTAGAAGTTAACATTGAGTTTAATAGACCGAAGGAAATTATGGTGGTACGAATTCCACTTCTATTGCCAATTGTGGTTAACGAAGTATTTCAGGGCTTTGTTTAGTACTGGAAATGACACGGGCGTTTTCAACACAACATGGAGCGGGCTGCTATATTCACCGCTTCGTTTCCTACGATTCTCTTACGACGTGAAACCCATAAGAGCACTACTGCATTTGTATAATGTAGTTGTATACAATTAACAAGAGGATTTTTTGACTTTGTTCTTGAGAGCTGATACAGCGAAGGGTTTAGAAATATACTTCTGCATCATACGTAGAGCAAGAATCGTACAGCCGTATGACATAGCATGAAAATCATTCGATGGAGAATGCGCATGCTGTAGGACTATTATCAATAGAACGGCATCGCGATTTTTTTTTTCATCGAACCGGCGCCAAAGCATCGTAAGTAATGGCGATGAATAAAGTAAATAAAAATGTGATTAACAACGTCCGCAGTTATGCACTCAGTGATAAAAACTGAATTATCGGGTTATTATAGCCATACATAAGTTTATTGTTCGACTTTTAATCGATATTCCGATTTAAAATCGTTTACTCTTGCGATTTGAACTATATTTCTTTTTCAAGTTATTAGAAGAACATCTCTGCACCATCTCATCTTTTTTTAATCGTATTGTAGGATTGTCAGGAAGTGTAGATAAATGTATTCTGCGGACACGTTGCAATTCATTAAAAAAAAAAAAAAACTTTTATGCCGCTTTATATAATACTTCAATTATGGGATATGTACGGTTAAATACGTATTTTGGTGCAAATGTGATGTGATACGAAGTATCTTCGATTACTGCCAGCTGTCTTCTCGATATATCGCTTTTACCCGCAATTCCGTATAATTCGATTCCGTATTTCCACACATTTGAAAGTATATTCAAGACGTTAAGTATTCAAAAAGCTTGACAACTATCACCAACGTAATCGTTCGAATAGTTAATACGTGCGTATTTTAAAGCTGCGCACCAATATGAAATTATTTACGTAATTATAGCGTATACGGTATTTAATTACTCTCGAAATACAGATATATACGGTGTAAAGCAGCAAGACGACGATACGAATCGAACGAAATCAGTGGCGTAGCCAGAGGGTGGTTTTGGGGGCCTGACCACCCCCTGGAATCAATCTGATAATAAGAAAATATGTACTCGTTGTTAAATTTTGCATTTGTTAAACCTATTTGTTTTTTTTTTATTTTCATTTATTTTATTCAAAATTTCGTAGAAAAACGCGAAGAATAAATTGTAAATTTTAAATTTAATTAAGTATTACTATGTATTATTCCTTAGAAAAATATAAAATCATTATTTATCGTTTACTTTTTTCGCGGAATTTATTGTAACCATCTCCCCTCTGTCCTCAATAACATACTATTAGTGTGTTCCATTTACGTTAAATATTTCTGCCGTCGATTGCCTTCTAATGGAATGTATAAAAATCACTCTGGTGAGTTGGATTGCTTAGGCCTTGGGGTTTAACCTATTTGAGTTTTGGTTATTTACTTAAAGTTCAATTTAACTCGGGTTTACTGTAATAATTTAGTTTTGTCTGCCCCCCCCTTCAACCAAGCCTGGCTACGCCACTGGACGAAATTGTAACAAAATTTTAACAACAACAACAATTATTATTAATAATAATAATAAATAATAACAAAACAAATAACGACGGGCGTGACTTCGTAAAACAAAAAAAAAACTTTAAAATGAAAATACGAATTACTTGTAAAGGAAAATAATTAAGCGAAAGGTAGCTGTTATTAAAATAAATTTACAACGCAGTAGACAACAACAGGCGTACCAGATGTAAAGATAAACGATATTTTATAGTATAAACATACTTAAACATTTAGTGAAAGTTTACGTTCGTATAACGAAAGCTGCGTGCTCTGTAGTACACAACATCTAGAAGCGAATTTAATTAAAATAAAGTAATAACCGGACGACTTATATTAGAAAAATAATATTTCGACAAAAATAAATATATCAATAGTAACAAACGATAATAATTATTTCGATAAAATCTCTGTAGCGACTCTCTCTGTAGTGGGGACAGGTCCTTTAATTCGTAAATGTATTTCGTTTAATTTTATATTTCTACATCGTTATCGTCAACGTAAGTCAAATATAATAATAACAATAATAATAATAAAGAAATAAAAAATAATCGAACACGAACAAAGGTAAAATATTAACTTAATATTTCTGCATTTATGATTATTATTATTGTTTGGTAACAAAAAATTTATTTTATAACGGCGAGCGACAGTTACAAATAAAAAATTAAGTATTTCTTCAAATAAAATAAACAAAACTTTAAAGGTCTTCTCTTTTATTTTTAATATTTTAAACAAAAGTTAAACAGAACTCCCAACTTAACCCCCTCAATCACACGTATAATTCTGACAAAAAATTAATAATTTTATACAGGGTGTCTATTATACAATGCTGCTTTTTAAATGATTCTAAATAATTTTCAATATTATAATAATAATAAAGAAATAAAAAATAATCGAACACGAATAAAGGTAAAATATGAACTTAATATTTCTGCATTTATGATTATTATTATTGTTTGGTAACAAAAAATTTATTTTATAACGGCGAGCGACAGTTACAAATAAAAAATTAAGTATTTCTTCAAATAAAATATACAAAACTTTAAAGGTCTTCTCTTTTATTTTTAATATTTCAAACAAAAGTTAAACAGAACTCCCAACTTAAGGTTATAAGTCACAAATCTATACTCCGGTAAAAAAGAAAAAAAAATTATACATTATATTATTCCTTTATAGCTTATTATTATTATTGCCATCGTTATATTCTAGACAGGATTTTTTATTTTTCCCGGCGTTTAAACTATATTTTAATATCGAATTTATAAGATTTTTGTATTGCATAAGGCGTCTCGTTTTTTTTATTGTATTTATTAACGCAGCCTTATACTGTTAATTACGAATTAAATATTTTTAATATCGCGTGTAACTCGTATGGCGAATATAAATATGGCGATTTTAACGTATATTCATTATTCATTTCGTTATTTTAACGTCGTTAACGATACGGATATAGAGTAATATAAAATTAAAATAATCGAAATACATTTTATATGTAGGAATAAGGACCGTCCGTGAGAGCGCTACAGAGCAAAAGTCAGGAGGCGTCGTCTTTGCATTGCATTGAATTGCCTTTGTAGTTGGGTTTATATTCTAAACCGGGATCGAACTGCATCAGAACGAAAATCTGTAAAAAAAAAAAAAAAAAACGGAAAAAAAAACACGTTACAATTATCCTTTTTACATATCTTGCATCTATACTTGGGGGGGTTTGGAAACGGTTCTAATATTTCGTACATATCTGTAATGTATTAAGTAATTAAAAATGATCGTATTGAAATTACGAATTTTCAAAATCTGATTCCCACTACACCCCCCTCATAAAATTTTGGAAACTGACAACTTTTCTTCGTCCTTTTTCTCGATACTTATATCTCTAAATGTACTCGGGTAAATTTCAGCTCGATCGCATTAACCGTGTTCGAACGTTATAAGCTTAGAAATTCGCTTTTTACTACGTATATGTGTCGGTGAATATAATGAACATTTTACAGCTCGGGGTACCGTTTCGATTTGAGGTATCTTCCGGAAATATTTTTTAATCTACCAAAGAGTTATTTTAAGAAGAAAACATCCCGGCGATAAATTTAAAATTCCTTTCTAGAAAAAAATAAAACACTATTAAAGGTGGTCTGATACTCGTTAAAAGTGGAATTTTTGCTAGGAATTTAAGAAAAACGAAATTTTACACGGTTAAAATAGTTACATGGTTTTTAATATAGTATTCGTAATAATGCATTGGCGGGAGTTCCTACGGGGAGCATACTGTGACTTTACTTCTTCCTCCTTTTTTATTAATGACATTCCCAAAATTAAACACTTACAGATGGCATTATATATACTGCACATCGTACCGAATTGTTGACACTATACACAAAGAAAACTAACTCGGGGTTTTACGAAATTAAATTATTATTTTAATAAATGGAGAATCAAAATAAATTTCGATAAAATTAAATCTATTATATCCGCGAAAAGAAGACCGCATTCCTTATGTTACAGTGAACAACACACATTTCCTTTCGGAAAACCGATCTTAAATATTTAGGCGTGATACCGGATCGAGGTCTCACATTTACTAAACATGTTCAATACGCCTATAATAATATTCACGCGTTTCTGTTTAAGCTATACACCCGATATTTAATAAACGATGTTACGTCAGCTCGACAAGTAAATTAATAATCTACTAGACTATAATCAGAACAATTATGATTCATTGTCCCATATGGTCATATACTCCAGCCGTTCTAATTTAGAAAAGTTACAACGGCTACAAAATATGCGCTGCAGAATAGAATCAAACAGTCTATGTAATGATCGAACACATTCACGTGGAATTGAAGTTAGCACATATATATATATATATTATACGATGTTGTCAAATAATAAACAATTTTTTTTTCCAATAGTTGTGCCTGCAGTCAGTATGCATTTATAAACGACATCGGGCATTATATACAAGTTTGCAACTAACATATATGGACGCTACAAACGCAAAATAATTAAACACAGACTATTACAATGTACAGCTGACATTTTGTCCAAATTTATGTTTGCGTATAATACACGTAGAAAAAAATATACATATTGTTTATCCTATTAACTTAAATATTTATAAATTTATATATAGGTGTGTAGCTTTATGATCAGTATGCAGGTTTTGTTGGTGATTTTTTCTGTATTTTTATTATAGTTAGACGAGGAGCAACTGAGCATATTTTTAAACTAGTATACATAGTAAGAACTGTGTATGCGTTATATTATTGATTTCGTTATTTTTTTGTACTTTTTTTCTATCTATTAAAACAAAGGTCGGACAACAACTATTACAAGGAAAATGACAAGTCACGAAGGAGGAGATATCACGAGGATACCGGCACATATAAAGCGATTAATAAATAAAAGGAAAGCTTTAAGGGTATGGAAAGCTAGAACAATTAGAGAAATCGAATTTAGCATTTCATGTCAGTTTACAAAGAGTATAATCTAAGAATATTAAACGAATCGAAGGAAAAAAATTATCATTGAATTAATACTGGAAAGTAGAAAAACTACAAAATCAATAAACATTTGGCTTTAGATTTTGAATTTCCTCGTCGACGAACGAGCTAATAAAATATTCGATAAAGGATAATCGAGTGTGGCGTACTTTATTACGCGTAAGACGGGAGTTTTTTTTTTGACTCACTTGAATTTGAAAATTTAGAAATGGAACAGGAAGCCTGTATAATAAAATCTGAAGTAAGGGATGTGGTACTGAATTTAAAAGCGAGACAAAATAAGAAATGAACGAATAAAATTTGGCGATTCGAATGTCAATAAAAAATGTTTGGTATATTATTTATGATTTTGAACGGATAAAAAATTCCACACGAATGGAGAAAATCGACCATAATCCCAGTTTAAAACAAAGGTAATATATAGGGTGAACTAGAGGGTTTCGTTATTTTTTAAATAACTCAAAAATTACTCGACCAATATTTTTGAATGAAATTTTATTTAAAAATAGAAAAACGAGAGAAATTAGCTTACAATCATTTGTGGAACACAGTATCGTTCGGATGACCGCTATTTGCATTCTTCAGTCTACGAAATTTTTGAACATTCTCGAGCGTAGGTCGCTGAATTTTGTCAAAAATCCGAGTTTTCAGATCTTGCAGATCTCGTGGACGTGTTTCGTAAACGCAGCTCTTAAGATATCCCCCACACACAAAAAAAAAATCTCCTAACTTCGAAACTGTCGTGATCGATTCGCGCCGAAAAAATAACGTTCCATGCAAAACGCGCGCTCCTTCTCATTATAGGATGTCACGATAACTGAAGCTGAACAAAAACCAATCTCTCGTGTGTATACTAAACATGGAGCGCGCGGTTTGCGTTGTAGCAGTGTGACCAACTGCGCTATTCAAAAAACAAAATCTTCCGTCTTTTATGACTTGCTCTATATATGAGATAGAGAACAGTAGACCAATAAGCTAAACTGTTATTATAATTTCTCAAAAATAAAAGCGAAAAGAATTCAAAATATCAATTAATGAGTATGTAGGTTTTAGGGAAAAGTTACTCTATTACGTTTATTTATCGTAGAAAAATACCATACAATAATATGTTTAAAGCCTTTGCTGACTGCCCTAATTATAAATTTACGTTAAATACACTCCGAAAGCAAATGGATCTGCCGGTTGTATATCGGAAGATGATAGCAGACATGCTAAAGTAAAAGCGCTTATACTCGCAGAAAAAAAAACCCGGGGGGAATACTTCTACATCTGAAAAGTGGTAAAGCAAAGTAATCCGCTATTATTTATCTGCGCTCGGAAAAAAGAAGGACATTAAAGTGAACGGGGAATTTCTAAATAATGTACGTTTCGTGATGACGTGGTAATTATAGGGAAAAATCTAGTTGAGCTAAATGAAATTGTGGGCGGAGCTAAATGTAGCCGGGGAAGAAGCAGGTCTATATGAAATATGGAAAAAATAAAAATTGTTACGAATACATACGACGAGAAAATAAAAATCGAGATAGAATACGCGGACGAAATGATTTATTCAGGTCGAAAAATAGAACTGAGAAATATAAGCTGGGGTGAAATATACAAAACCCATATTACCTATATGATAGGTAACAATTCTGATTTTAATCGTCGTTACTTATAGAGTTTAAAAAATGGTACGAATTTGTAATTTAAATAATTTTTTTTTATTCGGTATCTGAAAGCGGTGTTATACATTATACTAATATCACTTTAAGAACTCATTCATGTATTACATTCCGGTAAATTATTAATACTAAAAAAAAAAAAAAAAACCGATTAAAAAAAACCAAACAAATTTTATCGTCCGGGGGTGTGAACGTCTAAGAAATTAACTAAATTTGTAGCATACTTCGTATTGAAACGATCAACAAACTTTCACGATTACATGGCGTGGTACTCGCTTAATAAATGAATATTCTGGAAATGAAAATTCGAATACACACACAAACATACACGCGCATACATACGTATATATGTATATTACTTGATCCGTGGGCATCAATTGAAAATCATCCGGTGGATTTGTAATTACATAACGTTTAGACGACGCATCGCAAGAGGAACTAGTATCACGAAACCTGTTACAATATTTTACATTCGTTTAGACTATATTTAATAAAATTAGGATAATATATTATATACATATTCAATATGTGTGAAAAAGAAAAACGACTATATAATACTCGTCTACATAATTTGAATAACATAAAAGTAATCATAATAATCATAAATAAAATAAATCGCAAAAATTATGACTTTTTAAAAAAACAAAAAACAAAAAACAAACCATTTTGCTATTATTTAGCCGTATAACTATCAGCGTTTGAGTATAGAAAAATAACTACGAAGCTGATTGTTTAGTGTAATTAAGAAACTCTGAAGTATAAATCGCTACCCAAATATCTTGGCGTCACTTTGGACAGACAGCTAACATTCCGCAAACACTTATAGCTTCCAAGGTGAAAACTAGAAACAATATCGTACAAAAACTTACTGGTACATCGTCTGAGGTAGCTGTACTTAGAACAGAGGCGTTAATCTTGGAGAGAATTTCAAACATGGATGAAACTAACAAATTATCTCAAATTAACGCAAAATATCCTACTAATAAGTTAATTTATAATGACGGTATAATTTAAAAAAAGAAGAGAGCGAGAAAAAAACCAAATCAAAGCGTTGCATACGTTCATTATTGAACTAGCGATAATATCGCAATTTTTAAATGATAATTATAGAAACATATCCTATCACTATCATTATCATAATAATAATAATTATTATTATTATTATTTGTCCATTTTACGTTTATTTTTACGTACGAATTGAGCAAACATTCGAAGCACACTATTTATATGCAACGCAAATGCGCACGCATTATATATCGTATTAGCAATATGTTCTCGAAATAACTCGTTGAAAATTTCCTACAACACGCAATGTCAAATCAGATCAGAAAGCACGATATAGCGCAAGTAACTTAGAAATTCGACTATTTTTCTCTGTACGTATTTGAAAAATCCAATTTACACCATTACGATTTAAAATTAAATTTTATACGTCTGGCACTATCTCATCTATACAGCGAATATCTATACACCGTCACATGTTCACGTAGCGATTCTATATGTTCAGAAAAAAGAAACTAAAAATGCGATTGCAGACGGCAGTTAACGAAATATCATCGTGGTTCAAATCGTAAAAGATAAAAATCAACGAGTATAAGTCATGTCTCGAGTGTGATTTTTACTAACCGTAGAATTATTTCGACCCCGAGAACATATTTCACGAATGGGTATTTAGATCTATCAGAATGAAGACGGTAAAATATCTGGATAATACAGTTTGACGAACGCTTAAGAAGCGTATAATAACAAATAGAATTAATAAGTTAAAGCAACCATATTGGCTGCTAGGTAGCAGGGTCAACGATATCAGTTGAAAACAAGTTGCTACTATATAAACAAGTGTTAATGGCTGTCGATTATAGGACTGTGTCAGAAAAAGCAATACTTAAAATAATTACGCGTAATTACTAATGTCCTATGGTATATAACCAACATATCACAATTCGTGAAGATCTTAATATGGAATAACCGCGGTTGCACAAAGATATGCTGCCACAGATTGCAAAGCCATACAAATAATACGGCGAAGGAATTGCTAAATGGCCAAAACGAAGCCGGTAAACTCAAGAAAAAACGTTTTCAAGACCTCATACGAATATATATGAATCTCAATTATGAGTGTGTGTTTGCGTGTCGATACGAATGTAATGTATACATGTATTTCGATTGTGTGAATGTATATACGTTAATAATTAGCTTCTTTCATTGGATAGGTAACTTATTCATAATATTTTAACTTAAAATTGATTACCAAAATAGTTTAGGAGTAAATAAATAGCACAGTATTTAAATATATATACATATATATATGGAATCATGTGTAACCTAAATATCATACGAGTTCATCTCGACTAATTAGTTTCAATACTTCGTCCGATTATGAATAAGAATAAGAATAAGAATAATGATTTGTAAGGTATTTCGATTGTTCTGCGATATTAATTATTTTTAGAAAACTTTGAATTTGGCGGAGAAAATATAGCAAAACAGGAATTCTAAATCGTTGTATACACAACAGGTTTTTGTTCTGTTATTGTTTTTGGGTTTTTTTACTTTTTATTTATTTATTTTTATCATTTTTCGCTAACCTGTACAGTCCGATACACAGCATGCCGTAACATTTGAGCGCATTGACGAAAAGATCACCGTATGTGCCATTTTCTCCGAATTGCGCTAACGGACCGTCGTATAACGAGATTTGACCCACTCTGCAACGATCTCTATTTGATAAACTATCGACCGTACTATAAACAATGAGGATGAAGAAAGACAAAAAATATATTCCGTCGACAATGAAAAAAATAAGAAGAAAGAAAACAAGGTTCATAAAGTAAACTACCTTGTAAACTTAAATAGTATTACTAAATCTAGAAAATTAACCAAACAGATGTTAGGCTGATGTTAGGCTAAAAAGCCAACAAAGTAAAATAAAAACGTGAAAAACGTACGGTGTGAAAAAAAATATTACGATAAAAAATTTGAATTCGTGTAATAAAATTCGACGAATTCCGTTTTCAAATTTCGACAAAGAAAAAAATTAGTATTTTATAAATTTAAAGAATTTATCAACATTTTTATTCCTATTTCATCGATTAATCGACTTCGTTTTAATGAAAAATTCGACACAAAAAAAAATCGAATTAATTCTTTACTTCGGTTCTTTCAACGCTTATCATCATAGTCACGAGCTTCGGTCCGAGCATCGTGATATTACGATTTAATTGTTCCGTATGTAATCGCCATTTATCCCTGTCTCGGACGTATCTAACCATTTGCTGTAGCGAACTGGCGTCAGTTATCATTTTGACATTGTCCACATATCGCGTTGGTGCTTCTTCGTCTGCGACCTTGTACCTAATATTATCAATTTTTCTAGATTGTTCCGTCGCATGATATTGCCAAAAAAAAAAAAAAAAAAAAAAAAGTGGATACACGTTTTTAGTCTCGTAATCGAGCATCCGGATTAACTTCTTCCAGTACTGACACGTTTGTCCTCCCATCGCTGTCTACGGTACTCTCAGCATTCGCCGCCAGCGATACATTTCGAAAGCATCGATTCTTCGAACGTCTATAAGTCCAGCACTCAGTTGCATATAGGAATACGGATAACGCTAACGTTACCATTAAGCGCATTTTGGTGGTCATCGTTATGTCGCGGCTTTTCCAGGTCCTTCTTGCAACTTTCGCTGTCATTATTCGCATTTTAATTGCATCTGCTGAACCACCATCTTATACGATAAGCGACGACCACAAGCAGATAAATTTATCAACTACTTGGAGAATTAAGCTTTGTGAATTATCTGTTTTGCTTCTAACGTCCACGATTAATGCTTTAATTTTATCTCTATCGATTGATAAATATATAAAAACAATTACCTATATCCGCCTCGTAAGCCGGCTCCTTCCGCAAGAATTAGTTCCAATTCAGGTGTTGCACCTCCCGTTATTAACGATCGTATTAAAGTGAGAGCGTTTTGATTAAAATACGTCTAGTAAACATAAAATAACGGGAATTATAACATTCATTTCTCTAAGTTTTTAAAAAGTTTGGAATGTAATGATTTTTTTTCTTTAAAAATAAACAAAAAAAAAAAGAGTTAAAATCGCTAATTTTTTTCAAAATGAAAAATCACAAAACTTATCGACTGTTACGATAAATGAATAACGATGTATAATTTCATAAATAATTTATATTCAATGAAATTATAAAGAAAAAAAATTAAATCTATTAACCGAATAGAATCTAATATTAGTGAAGAAAAAAACGATCGTCACGCGAATAATTTAAGCGCACATTTAAAACTAACTGAAATAAATACGGACGCGCCCCAATTTTAACAGGTTTAATAAAATTGCATAAAGAAAATAAACCCATTTATAGACCATATTAAGTAAATCGATAGACCAGCTTATAACATTTCGAGAAATATAGGAAAAAATTTTAAAAGAAAATTACAAATTTGAAGATACATTTAGTATTAAAAATAATATAAAATTAATAGGTTGCTTGAAAGAAGTAAAACATCGAAGTAAAACGATATAACTAATATCATTGAATGTAGTTAATATGTTATATTAGATTAATATTTAATATTGTACTATCGATATGTGTAATTCTGTAACGTGGAGACACTGTATCGCGTTAAGGAGATCACGGATTTTTATATTTAGATAGTTTTTAAGACATGCACGTGTTGCTTGTTATCTTAGTACTAATAATACATTTTTATAATATTAATAACGTAACATGGCGCAGTCGATTATTTTAAATTGTCATTTATTAAATTAGTTTAATTTAAAATGGAGATGGGTTTTGCAACGCCAAAAGAACTTGTTGCAGATAAAAATATAAGCCAAAATTGGCTTAAGTTTAAGAATTCAATAAAAAACTATTTAACTGCTACGGAAAAAGCAGAAAAGTCAGATTTAGTGAAAATTGCAATATTATTTTCCTGTATTGGTGATGAAGGTGAAAAGATATATAATTCGTTTCAACTTTCGGAAAAATAATCTAAAAGTTTTGATACAATAATATCTAAATTTGATGATTACTGTATTCCAAAGAAGAACGTAGTACTGGAAAGATTTAGATTCAACAAATGTGTGCAACAACCAGATCAATCAATAGACACATTTGTAATGGAGTTAAAGAATTTATCTATTGTGAATTTGGCGAACTTGAAATGGGCTTAATTCGCGATCGAGTCATTCTTGGTATTAATAATTTGAATATGCAGGAAAAATTATTGATAGAGCCTGATATTACTCTAGAACAAGCCGTTAAACTGATCAGAGCAGTAGAAATGTCGAAAGAACATTTTAAAGAAATATCCGGAGAAGAAAGGTTGCCGGATGAAATCCTTAATATTAAATCAAGATCATCGAAATTTAACGTTAGTCACCAGTTTCGGAATAAAATGCAACCAAATCAATATAATTGTAAAAAGTGTGGTTATAAACATGCAGCTAGTAACTGTCCTGCGTTTGGTAAAATCTGTAACGTGTGTGGGAAAAATGGGGTATTTTGCCGTTGGTTGTTTCCAAAAAAACTCAATACAAGAATCTGAAGTCTTATATGTGGAATCGGTTCGTTCAACATCAAGTAATTTATGGTATAGAACTTTATCACTTAATAATATGGTAAACATTAGATTTAAGTTAGATACAGGAGCAGATATCTCAGTAATTAATAAAATGGTTTATAATAAATTAAATAACGTTAAATTATATACAGATAATAAAATTCTCTTTGACTACAATAATAATAAGATTGATACATATTGTTTCGTAACTTGTAATACTATTAAAAATGAAGTACATAGAATTAAATTTTTCGTAACGACACAACCTAATCACAAATGTATTTTAGGCAGAGCTGATTGTGTTCGTTTTAACTTTATTAAATTAATTGAAAATATTGATGTAATTGATGATAAAAGTAAAATTATTAAAGAATATTCTGATGTTTTTTCTAATAACGTAACTAAACCTTCAAATAAAATTAAATATCATATTGCGTTAAAGAGTATTGTTAATCCTGTGGCGGAACCGCCTCGTAGAATTCGGTTTTCATTATATGACAAATTAAAGAAAACGCTAGATATTTATGAATCTCAAAAGATAATAAGTAAAGTTAATACGCCAACAGAATGGTGTCACAATTTGGTTTTAATAGAAAAAAAAAGATGGTAATTTACGCATATGTTTAGATTCTCGTAATTTAAATAAATATGTTATAAGAGAACAACATTTAATACCTCTACCTGATGAAATTTTAAAAAATTTAAAAGGTAGCAATTTCTTTTCAACATTAGATTGTCATAACGTTTTTTTTCAAATAGAATTAGACGAACAAAGCTCCCTAGCATGTACTTTTAATACTCCTTTCGGTCGTTATAAATTTAATAGATTACCTCAAGGTATTTCATGTGCACCAGAGGTGTATCAAAAACATAATTTAGAAATATTTTGAAATATAAAAGGCGTTTATATATATTTTGATGATATAATAATTGGTGCTAAATCTAAAGAAGAACATGATAATATATTAAAGCAAGTATTAACTAAAGCTAGAAAATGCAACGTAAAATTTAACAGTAATAAATTTCAATATCAACAAAATAAAGTTAAATATCTAGGTTATGTTGTTTCCGGTAACTGTATTAAAATTAATAATGATTATGTAAATGCAATTTATAACTTAAAATCACCTTCTAATGCGCATGAATTAAGACGTATTTTGGGTATGATAAATTCTGTTTCTAAATTTATTCCTCAGGTAGCAGATTTAACAGAGCCTCTTAGAATTCTATTACGTAAAAATGTTGAATTTTTATGGAGCGATAGTCAAGAAAAGGCATTTACTAAAATTAAAGATTTAATTGTTAAAGATCCTGTACTAAAAATTTTTGATTCCACAAAAGACATTGTAGTACAGTGTGACGCCTCAAAAGATAATATTGGAGCTAAGATAAACATCCAGTACAGTATATATCTCGTAGTTTAAGTGAAAACGAAAAGAATTGGGCTCAAATAGAAAAGGAACTATTAGCAATTTGTTTTTCATTTGAAAAATTTGATAAAATATTATATGGCCGCCCTGTTAAAGTACAAACAGACCACAAACCTTTAAAATATATTTTAAATAAGCCACTGCATAAAGTAACACCTAGATTACAAAAGATGATAATGTTTTTATTAGAATATGATTTTACTATTGAATATATTCCAGGAAAAGATTTAGTTATAGCTGATACTTTAAATAGAGATGTAAATAATACAGATAATACTGAAACACCTAATTGTTCTAATATTAAAGAAATTCATGGCATCGAATATGATAATTTACCTATGAGTGAAAATAAAGTAAAACAATTTCAGGATGCCATTAATAAAGATAATAGTTTGCAAACTATTATTAAATATATTAAAAAGGGCTGGCCTAATAAAAATAAAATTCCAGATAACGTAAAAATTTATTATAAATTAAGAAATGATATCTATTATCAATAATTTATTCTTAACGATAAGATTATAGTTCCTTATGAATTACGTAATTATATGTTGAATGTGTTGCATGAACCTCATATAGGTATTGATAAAACTAGAAATCGAGCTCGTGAAGTTGTATATTGGCCGGGTATAAATGAGGACATAGAAGATTATATTAAACACTGTAAAATTTGTGAAAAATATCAAAGGCAGAATACTAGAGAAACATTACTTAATCACGATATTCCATTACACGGGCCTTTTCAAAAATAGGTATTGATTTATGCGAAGTTTATAATAAAGTATATTTAATAATAATGGACTATTTTTCAAAATGGATATTGAAATAATCCCAATAAAATCTAAAACAATCGAAGAAATAATTGATAACATAAAAATTGTTTTTGCTACTTTTGGCATTCCTAACGAAATTATATCAGATAATGTTCCGTTTAATAGTTATCAATATAAAATATTTGCTAAAGTTTATGATTTTAAGTATACTTTCATAAGTCCCAAATATTCTCAGTCAAATGGGATGGTAGAGAAAGGAGTGCAGGCTGCTAAATTATTAATTAAAAAATCGTTTGAGGATAAATCCGATTTAAATATTAAACTTCTAGAATATCGTAATACTCCTATTCAGAGTTTAAAATTATCACCAGCACAGTTAATGTTTAATCGAAGATTACGTACTAAATTACCTATTCATAATAAATTACTAAATCTTGAGATATTTAAAGTAAAGAATGAAATTGAAGCACATCAGGCTAAGCAGTCGAAATATTATAACAGAAATGCTATAAATTTAAATCCTTTAAAACCTGGAGATAATGTAACGTATTTCAATCATTCCACCAAAAAGTGGCAACCAGGATTAATCGTCAATTTGGCTGATCAGCCTCGCTCGTATTTTGTTAAAAATGTATTTGGTAATATCATTAAGCGTAATCGTATACATTTAAGGAAATCATTTTTAGATTATAATAAATCAACTATGGGTACGTTTGATATAGAACTTCCTGTCGAAGATGTACCTAGCGGTAATAATACTATCGATGTATTTATAAATAACACAAATATTGTAAATAGTAATAATAGTAAAATCTCTACTAGAAGTGGAAGAATAGTTCGCCGTCCACAATATCTAAACGATTATATTTAAAAGGGGGAGATGTTATATTAGATTAAGATATATTTAATATTGTACTATCGATATGTGTAATTCTGTAACGTGGAGACACTGTATCTCGTTAAGGAGATCACGGATTTTTATATTTAGATAGTTTTTAAGACATGCACGTGTTGCTTGTTATCTTAGTACGAATAATACATTTTTATAATATTAATAACGTAACATAATACATATAACAATATTCCCCCGCTGACAAAGTAATAGAATATGTTGAGAATAATAATTTAAACGATAATACACATAAAGATTATTACGTAAAAATATTATTAAATCAAAATTATTTTCAGTTTCAAAATAAATATTATAAACGAAATAGTGGTTTAATTATGAAATCTCCGTTATCTATCGCCCGTTTTAGCTGATATTTGCACGAACAAATTAGAGAATAATATTAAAAATAATAATACATTTAAAAATGATATTTGAATGGTACTCGGGTCGCGTAGAATGAAGATGTAAAATATCTGAGTAATTGACAAACGCTTAACTTGGACGAAGCGTATAATAACAAAGAGAACCCGTTTAAATGTTAAGTTAGAGCAACTATATTGGCTGCTAGATAGCCGGTCAACAGTAGTATCAGTTGAAAACAAGTTGCTACTATATAAACAAGTGTTAAAGCTGATTTGGCAATGACTGTCAATGATGGGGCTGTGTCAGAAAAAGCAATACTTCAATAATACAAAGAATGCAAAATAAGATATTACTTGAAATTACTAACGTTCCGTGATATATAACCAACATCACAATTCGCGAAGATCTTAGAATAAAATTTGTAAAAGATGGAATAACCGCGGTTTCACAAAGATATGCTGCCAGATTGCAAAACCATACAAATAATACAGCGAAGGAATTACTAAATGGACAAAACGAAGTCCGTAGACTTAAGAGAAAACGTTTTCAAGAATACCAATATACGCGTGTGTCAATTATGGAGGCGTGGGCGTGTATTTACATGTTGACATGAATGTAATGTATGCATGTATTTTGTGTGAATACACGTTAATAATTAGCTCCTTTCACTGGATAGGTTGCTTATTCATGATAAACTTAAATTACATGGATTACCAAATAGTTTATACATATATGGAAAAGATCTAAATAATACGTAATAATAATGATAATAATAATATTTTGAACAATTTTGTATCTAATCTAAATAACTTTAATAAAAACATTACATTAGAAATAGAAGGAAAACAAACAGTATTTTAAAGTCAAAAATTAACATTATTAACCGAAAAACTGATATAATATATTGAAAAACCTATACAGACATATATTAATATATATATATATATATATATAAAGATTCATTTCACCTAAATACGCATAAATTAGCCAGTTTAAGAAGTCTTATCGATAGAACAAAATCAATTTTAACAGACAGGATAAAGTGAATAAAGAAAAAACAGAATAAAACGAATAACGATCAATGATAAATATAATCCTATTATATTCGATAAAATATGGAATAAATCTTGCAACAATAAAAATTGACAAAATGAAATGACTCGAAAAGCTTCGTTATTTTAATAAAGAAAATTTTTTAAGCGATTTTAACCGCTTTTTTTTCCGTTTATTTCTTTTTCTGAAAAAAAAATAAAATAAATAAGAAAAAACTTATAGCATCTATTATTTAAAAATTTGAAATAATCACGATTTATAAATGACGTCGTTGTACGCTTAAATTGTCGAAATTAAAGTCGTTAAAACGGTACGACTAAAGTCTATAGATAAACCTGTTCACGAAACAGTTAATTAAAAAGGTTTTCTAAACGAGATTAAATCGAATTATTTATAAAGTCAATTTAAAAAAAAAAAAAACACTTTTACAGAATTTTCAAAACGAATTGTACTTATTTGTTCATTTAAACAATTAAGAATTCATTTTTAAATTTTAATTCAAATCGGTGTGGAATGTAGTGATTTAAAAATAAACGGAAATCTCCGAAATAGTATTAAAAAATACGAAGCTTTTCGGCTAATTAAAGTCATTTTTAAGTGGACCAAAATAAAAAATTAAATAATAAGAAAAAATTAACAATAAGAAGAAATAATAACGAAGAAAAAAAAAATAATAATAAGAATAAAATATAAATAAAAATAAAATATAATTAATCAGATGGTACAGTATTATAAAGAATGTTAAAATGAAATAACGGATTTGATTATAAAAAATTAACCGGATGATGAATGTGGTAAACAACACTATAATAAAATACCCTATAGGAAGGACATCCCGGCATCATCTTTTTAATCTTCTTCTATGATTGCCCGGCAAAGTGTATCTGAACATCATCGCTTAGGCGAAGTTTGTCGAAGAATCTTTCATATTGTTGACTTATATAGCAAGAAGTGAAGAAGAGTGCAGAATAGATCACGTGCACACAAAACAAAGTACAAATTTTTTACATTTTAAACGTAAAAACTTAAATGTTAAAATAGCTGATCATAATATGATAGACTGCGAGATTCATTTTAATGATTCACAAACAAAAACAAAACCCGAAACACAATGACACGGTGTTGAAGAAAAACAACTTAGAAACAAGTTGAATAATACAAATTGGAGCAGTAGTAGTACGGACACTGAAAATTCCGCCGAGTTATATAATGAAATAAAAGGGAAATTTGATGAGATGTATAAAGCTTGCCAAAAACGTATAAACAAAAATAGAGGTAGGAAAACAGTAGCGATAAAAGAATGGATTACTAAAGATATTATACAAATGATACGACAACGTGATGTTCTTTATGAAAAACATAAAAATAATATACAAAATAAATCGATAAGGAAACAGTACGATATACTCAGGAACAAAGTAAATAAACAGATATACAAAAGGATATTACCAAGGAGAAATTTAAGCAAACAGGAGGCGATATAAGGAAAATGTGGAATAATGTCAAGGGAATAATCGGAAAGGGGAAACCTCTTGGAGTCGATGATAAAATAGAGAAGTATATGGGCAAAAAAAATAGTATTCAACATGTAGTCATAAATTTTAGTAATGAATTTGTACAAAAAATTGAGCATAAGTGTGACACAACTACCTTGAAACAAACAAAATGCGACGTTAATGTCAACATGTACATACCCATGGCAAGAAAAGAACAGATTGAAAAATTAATAGAAAATTTGATAGCAGAAAAGGCATGTGGAAGTGACGGTATTAGAATTAAAGATGTTAAAACTATAATAAACTTTCCAGTACAATAACCCGAATAATAAATAAAACATTAGCCGAAGGTGAAATACCGGAAGAACTAAAAGTATCTTTAATAAGGCCAGTTTATAAAAAGGGGAAACGCAGTGAATACGCAAACTATAGAGGCTCATTGCTATTGGAAATACGATAACAAAAATTATGGAAAAGTATGTAGCAAATTATCTAGTTAAATTTTTAGAAGAAAATAGAATAGTAGATGAAAATCAGTATGGTTTCCAGAAAAATAAATCTACATCAAAGGCTTTGGAAGATTTTTGTGAAGACATAAAATTGAACTTTGATATGGGAAATAAAGTAATAGTTAATTATATTGACCTTACTAAAGCATTTGACACAGTAAATCATGGAAAACTGTTAAAAAAATTAGAAGAAATAGAGATCACTGGCAAAGTTAAAAAATATTTTCAAAGTTATCTGAGTGATAGGAAGGGCACGGTAAGTATTTCGGGAAGACAAGGTCCAAAACTTCAAATAAATATAGGTGTACCTCAAATTGCCCTAATTCTATTTATCATATATATATATATATATATATATATATATATATATATATAAATGGGTTGCAAAAACTAACGAAATACAGTAAGGTATACGCATTCGCAGACGATATTGCTGTAATGACGGCAAATATAAATCTATCAAATGCAGAAGCAAACATGCAGGAAGAGATACTAAATGGGTTCACGATAACAATTTGGTAATAAACACAACGAAAACTGAAATTATGTTCCTGAAGCCCGTGATGGACAGAATAAGATATAAAACCATTTTGTAGATGCATTCTGTGCTCACTATATGACAGAGGAAAATATATGTATGAAGAAAAATTGCAATAAAATAGAAATGGTAAGAGAATATAAATATCTAGGAGTAATCGTAGACGAAAATTTGAGATAGAACAAACATACAACCTTTGTAGAAAACAAACTACGTATTACCTTTGCTATATACTCGACGGGAATTATGTAAGTAAAGAGACACTTAAGATAATTTACTATGCGTTAGTAGATTCCGGGCTGAGATATGGAGTGCAAGCATGGGGTCTAAGTAAATCTTATATAATAAATATAAATCGATTACAGAAAAAATGTTTGAGCCTAATAGCAGGACAAGAAAGTAAAGCCACACTTTACGAATTAATGCGGAAAGAAAATGTTTTAGATGTAAGGGGATCGTGTTTAATGATAAAAATGTTGAATTATTTAAAACAATTTAAAATTATTGATGTGGACAAAAGGGAAATTGGAAAATATAACTTAAGAAAAACGCTAAAAAAATATAAGGTACAAATACCGAGAACAAAGTATGGTAATCAGACTGATACATTTATAATTACGCAAATGCCGAATATAATACCCGATGATATAATAAACGAAAAAAATACTGCGATTTTAAAACTCAAAGAATGGTTACAAGACAATGTAATAATAAATAAAATATTAAAAAAAAGATATGTAGAATGGAAAATGACGAGAAAGAGGGACAGACAACTCGGATATCAGGGGGCTACTGCAGGCAATAGATAAAAATGATGGTGTAAATGTCCGAAAAATGAGTGAGACGTATAAATTAGAATGAGTGGAATACTGTATTCAGTAAGTAAACTGTTAAAATTATGTATTTAGTTGTATGTGTATGTATATGTATAGACATATAGGTGTGTGTATATGTGTACGTACATGAACATTGGTGTATAAATATTAATTAGTTAGTTTGATACCGGTCGACAAGCAAAAGCTTGACGGGATGAGGTAAAATATAATTATACACATGACATTTTTTATCTGAATATATGTAGATGATTTTATAGTGTGTGTGTATCAGTTTATATATGTTGTGTGTGTGTGTGTGTGTGTGGAAATAGTGTTGCATACATTTTATTTATTTGAATGTATGTGCACTAATATGACTGTGTAATTGTAAACAAAAATTATTCAAATATACGATTTTTTTTTTTTGAAAGAACGGTTTGGTGAAATATTCTCACCTTGGATTTTCTTTCTTTTAAATTACTACAATAAGGTTAAGTTAAAAAAAAAAAAATCAAACAAGAAAACATGTGCGAAACAACTGTTTCGAGATTTTGAAAAAACCCACACACACACATACAAGTAATGACTGTTAAATAATAATAAACGTACCGTCGACATTAACGAATCGAGTACGCTCACAGCGAACGCAGTACCGCAAGCGAACGGCTGTGTAAGATATAATTCCGTATCCGGATCATCGTCGTCGTCTTGATCCAAAAACTGAACGTTACTGTCGTTAACCAACTCTGCGTCAGTAATAATAACGAAATGAGACGAATTGCATTTCCTTTAATTCTCGTAATGGCGATATATCGAAGACGCAACGTTTATTTAACGATTTTACAAAAAGTACATTAAAAAAATGTCTATAGCTAAACAACGACCTACAACGTTTCTTTCCCCGAATATTAGTAGAGATTCGGGATAGATATCCACTTGCTCATTCCATCATACTTTCTGTCATAGAGTTAACAATTCCACTGTCGAATCAGTAAGAAGGAGTACAACGCTTATGGAGAAATTATATACACTGATGGAGCTCTATTGAATGTTCCAGAAACAGGTATACAGCGGCCTATCTTTTTACACCTAAGTTGTTAAACGTATGCAAGTTCATTATTATTATTATTTTTACAGAAATGTACGCCATATACGAGGTTTTCTTTCGTTAGATTATACAGAAAAACCTATCATCAATTCCGCGACTGTTCTTTTACAACTGTCTAGACAGTGGAATTTATCTGAAGACAAAATAAATAATTCATTCGAAAACAGTATAGCTCAGCGTGATACGTAAAATGATTAATCGCAAGTTTTCGTAATATCTGATTTATTTTATAAAAAGTAACTTAAACATCTATAGTGCTCCCAATTCACATGGGTTGATAATTATACTTCCTTAAAAAAAAACAAACTTGAAAACCTAAAAAACTTACCAAGAACGAGGGATCGCAGTTTTTAAATTATTCGTAGGATCAAGACCTGAATTTTAGGTTAGATTCTGAAGTTTTGAAGGTGAAATTAAAAATTGGAGACGCTATAAAAATAAATACTACCGACGAGAGTGACCGCACTATTTCATTCGAAAATCAATAGAAGCGACTTCTAAGCGACAAGATTTAAACCACTTTGTTTTGTATGAAAAATAAAACAAATTAAATCGTTAAAACAAATCATGTTATTTAAAAAAAAAACATTTTTTTTTAAATTATTTTTTATTTTTAATAATTTGTAGCGGCTATTCGACAAAAGACTTCAATGAATAAGTTACCTGTGCGGAGGACACACCCCATGTTGAGTGCTCTTACTTGTTACGGGACTACATCCACGATCCTCGTCCTCCTCAGACTCCTGAGGTCCAGCTGAGTATGTATGATTCGCCAACATATGCCCAGGTCAGAGTGAACATGGTTTGTCATATACCATGGAGCTCGATATATTTGGCGTAAAATTTTGTTTCGTAATCTACGTATTTTATCTGCGTTTGACTTTTTTGTACAACCCCCTGATTTATACATCCATTTAGGCTTCAGCATAGTATCAGGATAGTTTCTGACCTGGGTCCTGGGATTTTTCTAAATTTCAGTCTTTTTTCGGCTGTCTAGATAAACTCTCAAGTAAATTATTCCATCATACTTTGGTATAGCTTGATCGTCGAGAAATATTCTGTGGTTATTTTCAGAAAACGACCGATTTTGAAAAACCGAATTTGTTAGTCATAAGTCGGTTATACCCGCATATACAGATATTCCTCTATGTGTTCGGCAATTGAGCCTAGTGTTTAGTAAATTAAAAATCGTTAATAGGCGTAATAAATAATTCTTCGAACATATTTAATAATTACACACGTATATTCGTTCCAATAATGTAACGATATATGTGCGAAGATCGAAAAAATAATATCATACCGGTTATCATCGGTACGTTTGCACCGTAAACAGATCCTCTTCTTTGTAAAATAATAGGAACGCTGGTACAATTTAAACTGTTACTGTTATGATATCTATCATTCGCATCTACTGAAAAAAAAACAAAAAACCATCATCAAAAATTATATCGTCCAAAGAAAATCTTGGTAATTATGTGAGAATTGAATTATTTGTACTTTATTATAGCGTATATAAAAAAAAAAATAATAATTAATATAATACAATTAAAGAAGTTCACCATAACGCGCGAGTTAAGTGTCGGTGTGTTAAGACAGCGAGCGCACATGCCGGATCTGTTTTATTTATAACGTAACTACAGGTCAATGCAACGTGACTAATGCGAAGGCGACATAGAACAGCCGGTTCCTTCCTACCGCGTAAAAACGATCTTTAACGAAAAGGATAAGAGCAGATAGCTCTCTAAGGTGATTAGTTGTAGGTATATAGCATAGATCACAAAAAAAAAAAAAAAAAAAAAAAAAAAGTATTATTCGTAGCGATTGCGTCAGATTCCAGATATATCGGAGATAATGGATAGAGTTGGATATTGGTTGCCTTTATAGCTACTTTAAAATAATCAAAACTATAGAAGCCTTCGAAATGCGGTGTTACCGTCGTCGCATATACAGCAAAGAAGAAGAATAACGAAGTATTGGACATGTTGAAAAAAGATAAAGAATTGTCGAATCGAACGAAGGAAAACAGCGTAGACACATATTAAGAGGCCCTAAGTATGTACTGCCGCATAATCGTGGGAAAAGTAGCAGGAAAAAGAAGACAGAAGAACGATTGCTTAATATCCGAAAATGGTCGTCGATGAAGATTGTTTCACAAGGCCAGAGATCGAAAATTCTATCGAGAAATTGTCGCCATATATCAACGACTGAAAACAGTCGATTGGACTAAAGAAGAAGAATAGCTACTTTGTCTGCCGGTTTATTTGGTGAAAAATCTACTAATTTTCACTTTTATATCACAAACTGGTAGCTATTTTTTATGGAAATTATTATGTTGTGAAATGATGCCGCTTTTTTAGAAAATATGTTTACAATTAAAACTTCTAACGATAAACAAATACCCGTCGCTATTACGTAATATTATAATTTTTTGCATTAAAAAAAAATTTATGCGGCGTGTAGGGAAACTCCCGATCGAAAAAAAAAAAAAGTTAGAGTAGTTGCAAATTATTTTCAAAAGTAGGCAAAAATAGCGCGTTATATTATCTTAAGCCACGCCGTCGAAATAGCCTAGTGGCTAAAGCACAGACTTCTATACGAAAGGTAGCGAGTTCGAATACGATCGACGACGTTGAAATTATCATCGGTAAATAAAAATATGAATAATCCGAATATTATTATTATTATCGCGTGGAATGTGGCAAACCACCACGTACAACACCGTATGCGCGCTAATAATAATATAATACACTATAAAGACACCCCGGGCCGCATTGTGTCCTAACAGCAAAGCGATTTTACAATTAATTCTCCCGGTACGCTAGCGCCATATTATAATTGCCTTGTATGCTACTTACACAACGAATTATGTACACGGAGACGGGCAACTTAATGAATGATAAGAAACTGAAACTTCCTAGATAATCTATTACTGAATTGTTTGCAATTGCCCTGCACGCCGTGAATTATAATCGCGATATATTTTTTATTTATTTACCCACCCCCGGGGCCCGTTTTAAATTTTCATTCACGTAAGATAATTAAATAACGGCATCATTATATTCTCTCATAAGATTCAATTTAAATTAAATCCTGCGATAAATAACACGTGGTTTTTTTTTATAACACATCATCAGCGATGTACGTATAATATATATATATATATATATATTGATAAAATAAAACGCCATTACCGTGACTAAGAACTCCTATAGTATCGTCAAATGTCATAGCTTTAATATTCAACGAAGCTAGTATCGCTTCTTTATCGGCTAAAGTCGGATCATCGTTACTTGGAACTTTTGCCGACAATATAACGCACATGTCGCACAAGTTTACATTCACCGCGCGTAAATCGGCTCGGCTTAAAGGAGATCCCTGCAGAACATTTTTTAAAGTAGTATTAAAACTAAAGGGTAGTAAATTACAAAACTGTACAATGTTAAATATATATATTAATTAAATAATATATAAAGTTGAAATACATCGCGCAGACCGTATTAGTGGCCATGAAGAATAAAATAATGCAAAATGAATAAGTAATATATACAGGGCGACCTAGAGAAGACGGACGGGTTTTGTGGTTTTCCGAATAACTCAAGTCGGACCAACAATTTTTGAATGAAGTTTTATTTAAAAATTGGAAAACGAGAAATTAGCTTACAACCATTTGTCGAACACAATATCGTTCGGATGACTGCCATTTGCAACGATACATTCATTCGGTCTTTTACAAAATTTTCGAAGGATTTTTTGAGCGTAGGTCGCTAAATTTTTGAAATTTCTTCAGAAATCCGGGTTTTTATTTCTTCCAGATGTTGTGGACATGTTTCGTAAACACGGTTCTTAAGGTATCGCCGCAAAAAAAAAATCGCGTAACTTTGAATTCTTTCCGAAACTCTCTTTGCACTGTCGTGATCGACTCACGCCGAAAATAACGTTTCACGCGAAACGCTCGTTTCACCTCGTTATAGGATAGCGTGATAACTGAAACTGAACAAAAAAGGAATCTCTCGTGTGTATACTAAACGTGGAGCACGCGGTTTGCGTTGTAGCAGTCTAAGCAATTATTAAAAAGACAAAATGTCAGTCTTCTCTGGATCACCCTATATTTGCAGATTAATAATCCGCGTATCTAATTTTCGTCACACACACATATATATATATATTCGATATTGTTATTGACATATGTTGATTACTGATTACCACATTATAAAATACTGTTAGCTCATATGTAACGACGACTTTTTAAAATATCTTCATATATGTTCATTCTGTCTTTAACGCTTCATTGTTTGATGTGAACTTCTACTTTAAATCTGTAAAAATTCCTTGTTGATTGCTATTCAATCTGATTCGTATATTACCTTGTTGTTTAATTAATTAATTTTTATAGTGCCGTGTATAACTGCCGAGAATAGTTAGATGTAGTAAATAAGGTTAGAAAAGGAAAATAACTGTATAATTGAGACAATAGCTGAAGGACTAGAAGAAATCAGATAGGGTACGCGGACGGATACGTGGTCGATGGGGATGAAACGTAGGGCAATGTAGTAAAAAATGGCAAACAGCACAGTGGTAAAGTAGTTGACAAAATGGGCAAAAAAATAAGGGGGAGTTGAAGTAGATGGTAATGAGAATATGACGTTGTTAATTTGCGTTCCACGAGAAGTAAGTTTTTTAGTCTGATATTTTTAATAATACAGTACGACGTTCATTACGTTTATTGTTCTCAATTGTTCAAATTAATTCAAGTTTTTTTTCCACTCACTTCCACGTTATTTACTTTTTAACCACTCTCTCTCTCTCTTTCTTCTATAGAACTAAGTGTTCGAGAAATATTTAATTAAGCTATCATCGGTTTCTAACCAATATCCGTATCACGCGAGTTCGTAATAATACATGACCTATATTGATCACGTGTCAACATTATTATCGATTTATTTTATTCTAGTACAATTGTTTTCTATTGATTTTCAATCAATATTTTTTCTTCTACTCTACGATTTAAATTCCCTTCAGTTTTGTTACCAGTAATATTTCATATCTTACGTTCAATATTTGATTATATTACTTATTTTAAATATTGACGAACGTTTGAAAAAAAAAACCCGACGCAAATAAACTTCCTTAATAACTAATGTAAGTTCATTACGTTCGATTTGATATTTCTCATTAAATTAAAAATAGAATTTGAGCGTAATACCATCTTTTAAAATATATTTTCGCTGTTCGACTAAATATTACACATATTTCGCGATATGTTACTTATGCATAAGTTCATCATCGTAGTGTCGTAACGATGTTGACCTAAAACTGCCCGGAACGTTATTAAATAATGTTCTTCATATTGCTGGTTTTTTCTTAATTGTAATCATGTTTTTAAATATTCACTTGATAATGGTCTAACAGTCGAAAAGAAAAATTTCAGTGATGTTAACTACTTTTTTTTTGTTGTTTATTTTAATAAAAATAACTACATTCCACATTCTTCAAAATATATTTTACACATTACAGAACAACATTAATCGTGTCCGTAATAGAAAATGAAAAAACGTAACGTATAATGAATTAATTAAAATAATTCAAATGAACGCTTCGTCGGGTACACTATATCGAACAAATATAAAATTATGAATTTTCTTAAAACCGAAATAACGTGTTACACGTTCTCAATACCGTTAAAACGGCGAGAATGACTAAGAAATTTCAGAAGAATACGAAATTAATAATTTCAATAAACACGTACGTAAGACGAACAAGTCATAAATATAAAATACGTTCTAAATAAAATTAAAAGATTCCGAAAAATTAATTACGTTTAAAACCGAAATTTTCGGTAAATTTTGCAACATTTTCCATTCTCGTCTAATATAGTCTACAGATCCGACGATTACTACGTGCTTCAATTCGTGGTAATGAAAATTCGAAGCTCGTAACGGCATTACTAAATTCCGAAGTCCTATTAAGGGCGAATCTGAATCGGCGAATAAACACACAACTACGTGCCCGTTTAAAACCGTCATAGCAGCTTGATTTCTATCCTAATAATAATAATAATAATAATAATAATAATAATAATAATGATGATAAAACAAAATTCAGCGAGAATAATAATATCGAGAAAAAAACCTACTCACGACGACGATAAAAAAATTAATTATAGCTAAAATATAAATTAAAAAAATAAAAAGGAACCGTTATTAAAGACGTAATAGTTATTTAAAAGTACAAACGTGGACCAATAACTAGAGAATAAAGTTCAATAATAAAAAATATCAACACATAACTTTTAGACCTATTACCTATACAAAGCTAATAATAAATAATTCTGAAATACCACAAGTCACGTCGATATTTGGGAATACATATGGATCGTAGACTTAACTGGCGTACTCATATTGAGCAAATTGGTAAACGAATCTTGGTACGAACATATGCTTACCTGGTTAATACTAAAAAGATCCACTTTAAGTATAGATCCACTTTAAGTATAGATCCACTTTAAGTATAGATCTTAAAAAGACGGATATATACCTCACGATTATAGTTCCAATCTAGAGTTACGGGATAGAATTATACGGCAATACTAAAGCAACTAATCTGGCACTAATACAAAGAAATCAATCAAAAATTCTTCGTACGATGGTCGAGGCTCCTCGATATCTAGAATCACACTCTTCACAAGGATCTTGATATTCCATTTGTTAAAGAAGTGCACATTCAACAATATGAAAGATTCTTCGAGAAACTTCGCCTAAGCGATAATCTGAATATACTTCGGATGTCACACGTTGCCGGGAGGATAAAGTGGTGCCGGGATACACTTTTTACTAATGATGGCTCTATAACCGGTACACATCATCCGCTAGGATGTCATGCGTCGAACGATGCAAGATGTCATGTATGCGTCGATAATTATCTAGGCCACCAGTAGTGAGGTAGCATATGCTTCCAAGAAGATAAGTGGCTACGATAAAATTCAATGTAGAATAATATAAATAAGCGAATATTACGCGATAGCAGATCGGTCTTACTTTTGTAAAAACACATGTTTATAATATGTTTAATTTTAATTAGTCTGAAGAGTTCAAAATCCGTTTATTTATTGGTTGTCTCCTATCCACTGGGAGGAGAGATAATATCTACTTTATTTATTTTAAAAGCGAGAAATACCAATTATGGCCACGATTAGGGGGGAAAAATAGTTATTTATCGTGTAACCGCTAAATAAAGAATTTTCTTTAAAAGCATAAACGTAATTTTTAAATCGGAATCATTTATCCGTACTATCGTCAAATTAACTTCGTTATCGGTAACTTCATCATAATCACCGATTAATAAAAAACAAACCTAATATCTTCATTTTGTGTAAATACAATTTAATATATCATCATCGGTGTACCAACTGATAGGCTGGTTCGCACTATGAATCAATTATTTCCATCCAAGTCTGTAGCAAGTTTTCTTCTTTAATTTCGGATAGGCATTCCACTTACTTTTAGCACTATGTCGGCGGGTGTTGTTCGTAGTCTTCCAAGTGTCCGTTTCCGCATTATCTTGCCTTCGATAGCATTCTTCAAGATATTTTGATTCCGGCGTAATGTATGACCTATCCACTTAAGTCTCCTCTAGCGAATATATATATATATATATATTTTTTTTTTCATTTAATCTCTCTAGAACTAGTTCGTTATTAATTTACTCTACTCAAATAAATTTTCTGTAGACGCCGCCAACATCACATTTCAAAAGCTTCTAATTTGTCTCGATTTATTTGCTTCATTATTCATGTTAATGCACTATATAGTGCCACTGACTATACTTTACGAATGTTGACACGGACATTATTTTCTGTGTAACAAGTGCGAATTTATCGATGAAAGTTTTTCACCCCATTGTTATACGATTATCTCGAGTACAATTCGTAATATGCGTTATAATCTGTCCTAAATATCCTTTACGTGCGAACAGACCTCGTCAATTGCTATAATTTTTGTCTTTTTAATATTAATATTTATTTCATACTTTTTCACTACTGTATTAGTAAATATATATATTATATGGCGGGACAATGACGTGATAAAAATTACCTTCTCACGATTAGATTCATTCGAGTGTAGTAAACTAACTAAACGAACTAAATAAATTTAAAAACATTTGCAATTTCACATAAATTAGCGTTTAGTATATAAAATTCTAAATTGTAATCAATTATAATATTCAAATTTTTTCAAGATACATTGTCGATCTGACGGGATTTAATTTTGTTTTTTATTCCAAATGCTAATTTATAACTAGGCAGTTCTATACAGCAGTTTTAGTAAAAAAAAAAAAAAAAAAACTCCGAGATGTACAATAGGAGAGCACCATGGTATATCACAAATGAAACTATCCACAAGGCCACTCGCTTCCAAACTATACAAGTAGTCGCTGGCAGGCACAGCAGCAACTACACTTCAAGATTGCAGCTTCATTCAAATCCACTGGCAACGAAGTTACAACAACACGCCAAAGACATATGACGATGGAAAAGATACCAGCCGCAAGACCTAAGCACAAGGTTCAACTGAAATAAATCTCGAGGAGTACCCCGCCACTGCGTAGTGTGTCCACTCAGGATGGAATCTCAAATAAAATTCGCCTATTGTCCCCGTGGGACAGATTTCAAATAAAATAATAATAATAATAATAAAGTATTATTGCAAGTTGATGAGAGGCTATGTAATAAATAGTATCTATTAATAATCACGTGTGAAGCGATGCTTTAACCTTACAAACTATTAAACTATAAAACTAGATAATTTATCTTTATTCTTTTCAGTCACACAGAATGTACAAGTGATGTTGCTAGCTGATTCAGATGAACGCGTAATCTTCTGAGCTTGCTTATGGATAGTTTCTTAAACAGTATCTACGTTTAAATCCTGACATATAGCTTCATTCGTATCATGACATTCGGTAAATTAAGTGTAACGCCTTGTTCCGGAAACGCTGGATTATCGATTTGATTTATTTGCACATCCCTAATTTGAACTGCAGATTGGTTTCAATACGACTGATTTTGTAAGGATAATTCAGAATTGTACCCTACCAGCTAGTATAACTTTTTTAATTTTAGATCCCAGTTCTTTATGTTTCTTTTGTATATGAATTTTCCACGTTAGGTTAGATACTTTACTTCATTTTTTTCTTTGTCTCACGCTGTTTCCTATCAATACTTCTTTATCGTGATCTCTTCTATCATAAAATGGCACGTGTATGGGCTTTTGCGGATTTTGGGTCCACTGATATATTCTATGTTGTTTTGTAGAGCAGTGATAGCAACTTCAGCATTTGAGTCCGACGCAACGAGTAAAGTATTATCTGCAAACGTTAGTGCACTGTATCATCTGTCGGCAGATCTGCTGTGTACAGTGTACATAGGAGAGGTCACAAAACGCTCCCTTGTGGAACACCAGCCATAATAGGGTATACCTCGGATCGATCGGTGTCATACTTGACTTGAAATTGTCAATATGATTTGAATAGTAAGTAGTATTCTATAGACAACGTTGATTTGATTTCGTGTAACAGACCGTCGTGTCAAATTTTGTCAAATGTCTTAGTAATAATATCAATGAATAATTGCATCATTGTATTTTTTATCCTCGATGCCGTTTTCAATAAATTTTATTACTCTGTGTACTTGCTCAGTAAATATTAATTAATAAAAATTCAAACATTCAAAAAAAAAAAGAGTAGTATTTTAAAATTACAAATGTAGTCTATTTAAATTTACTACAAAATACTTTAAGAATATAATGGTCAGCAAAAGACAGAGCTTATAAAATAACCTTTTTCCCTTTTTTAACACAAAAAGTGTGTATATGCAGCTTGTGAAAGACGTGTCAGTCGAACCTTTGTATTTACATCGGAATTTTGACTACTTAATTATTACCTTTTTCAAACAATGCACTTTATTCAGTTGAATTTAGATTTTTCACGTCTGCATACAATATGTTAAGTAGAATTAATTTAATATTGAAAAAAAAAAACAAGTTACCAAAATGCAATCTTCCAGTATTCTAGATGGACTCCAGTGAAACATGCCAGTTGAGTCGTATTTCATTTCAGTTTTTTCGAAGTCGAAATCTTTGGCTTGATCGTCGGCTATTCCAACTTGTAACGTATTAGCCGTTCTCATGTCGCTACTTATAGATCCGCGATTTGTGGGCCTATTTCGAGATAAATAAAAACAATAATTACAACGTTGAAACTGAAAATATTTAATTAAAACTCTTTAAATTTTTATTAGTCTTCGTAATTTATAACGAACACGGCAGATTACAAATGACCTCGTATAAATCAACACTCGTACAAACTTAAATCGACTATTATAAATAGACTGATAAAATCAATATTAAAACAAACATACAGTTTTATACATTCAGTACTTATAATTTTCTGTCCCGTTCAAAACTTTATATATATATATATATATATATATATATATATATATATATATATATATATATATATATATATATATATATATATATATATATATATATTAAAGAATTCAGATATTCTCCCGTTGGTTTTTAATTAATTAATCAAACTAAAAGCAACCACATTACTTTTACTCTGCATAAAGGGTTGACGCCATCGGTCTATCTAAATGGCATCCCTCAAGTTAACCGTGTTAAATACCTTGGTTTGTGTCTTGATAAAAAACTTACCGGGAGTCAACGTATTAATAATAAAATTAAGGATGCGCGGAAGCGATATGGTCGTGCTTTATTGACTTTTTAGAAATAAAAAGACAATAAGATCTTTATTATATAATTATTTACATTATAAAATTATTAACGCCAAGTAGACAAAATTTACATTGGCAATAAATAAAATAAGAAAAGTTATATTATATTATGTATGTATAATCTTATAATTAAACATTATAGGATTTAAAATTAAAAAAAAAAAAAAACCTGCAAACAAAGAAGAAAAAAACGAAGATAAATAAAATATTGCGTTTAACTATTTACAATGTACTAAAATACTTATTAATACTATAAATAACTCAATATACAACATTTGAATATACATTAATCTAAAAACCGACGCTTCAGACGATAGTGTTTATAACGAGTATATCTATTTTGTAGTTGAATTAATGCGGAATGAGTGTCACTAATTTCGGTATATCTGTTGAAATTTAGTGAGATTCTGCAACAGTGGTTTTGTAATAGCTGTATTTTCTTATCAGTGCTGTTGGAAATTCAACTCCAGACAGGACATGAATTTAACTTAGGGCGAATGATGGTTGCATATAATAACTTTTTATTTGTGACCGCGAGGTGAGATCTGCGGTTGAATATAGGTGAAATTATCCGAATATGCGCATTATCTACGATATGATTGATGCGACTGTTAAAAGATAAACGGGAATCCATGACTCCTAGGTCTTTAGCCCATTTTTGATACGATGACCATTGATATTTATATCCGGTATAGATGGCGGATGCTCTCTAGTGAAAAGGATGGCCTTAGTTTTTTCAATGTTTAGGTTTCAGATTCCAACGCTTGCAGTTTTTTCGTAATCTATTCAATATTGCGTCAGCTCTATAGCAGTTACATAATAAGGCTAAATCAACGGCATAAAAATCAATGTTAATAAATAGAATTTTGAGTATATCGTTTATACGATTAGGAAACGCCCA
The DNA here is from genome assembly GCA_032883995.1 of Coronaproctus castanopsis. Taxonomy (NCBI): domain Eukaryota; kingdom Metazoa; phylum Arthropoda; class Insecta; order Hemiptera; family Monophlebidae; genus Coronaproctus; species Coronaproctus castanopsis. Next base: position 4,796,272 of record CM065054.1, read on the forward strand.
ACACACTCCCTTGTGAAATTCTAGCATGATAAGTTTTCAAGGCGCAGCCGTAGGAATGATCAGACGCGTAAAATACTCTGTTATTTAGGTAGGATTGTATCAGTTTAACCAAATTTTTAGAAAACAGTCAAAGCTGTCGGTTGAGAACAAACTATTATTGTACAACTCAGTCATAAAACCGATTTCAACTTACGACAATGAACTAAGAACTGCTAAGCCAGCTAACATCCGGCGCTTACAGTCAATGGAATCGAAAATCTTACGTTAGATTATAGACGCTCCTCGGTGCGTGTCAAATCCATCTATACATTCCGACTTGCGGATACCAACTATTTCAGAAGTAGCGAAAAAAAGATACAAGCTCTTTTTCAGCAAAGTAAGAAATTCCACAATGCGTCTATTCTAAAATTGATGACAACTCATAATATGCCGCACGCTTTATCACGTCCGTTCAAGAGATAATCTTAAAACTTCATCCTTCTCCCATTGCTCTTAGATATGTTTTAAGTTATGGTCGATGGACCATCAACAAGTATCTGATTCTTTCCTGTTTCTTCATCACATTTACTTATTGCACCGCTATGCGCAGATTGTAAAGGAAAACAAAATCGAATTCCTTATCGTATTCAATAATTTCATTATCACCACACGTCGTCTTCGTTTTGACAGAAACCGTCTCCTTTCTATATTTCGCATAATTTCCTCCGCATTCTGCTCAAATTCTATCGCCGATGCAGATTATACTTGCTTCAAATACTCTTCTGTTATCAAACAACTTCGACGACAGTTCACTATAACCGACTGATTTTCATAGATTTATCTTTTTCTATCTCAGCATGTCTTATTTACTTTCTACTCATAATACTGTTGTTTATATCATTGCCTACTTGCCTATTTTATTCGCATTTATAATATACTCGCGTAAATTCGTAACGTATTATCCATTTATAATATATAACACGTTGGACAAAATCTTTTACTTACAGCTGACAACATCTGTTTTAGATTATATTTTCGTTTAGTTATGGATAAAATAAATTAATCACAAAAATTGATTATATAATCGTGATGTTTAATCAAAATTACTAGAAAACAATTAAAATACTTATAAAATCATTTTAGGGAGTTAATCGTTGACAATAAATCGCCGTATATAAATTTTCAATCTCCATGAAACACTCAAAACACGCTCCCTCATATTCGACTGTACTTTTATTAATATATATATATATATATATATATATATATATATATATATATTTGTTTGGAGATGTAAAAAATTATAAATGCATCATTCAAGTCCATTTTTCTCGAATTTTGCTCTATATACGATGTTGTTATTTTTACGATAAGATTAAAGGTATTTGTTCAAATAAAATTCGAACTAGATTTTCCGGTAGGATCGGTTTAAGTGTAGAGTGTAAATTAGTAATTAACAAATAATAATTATTATCATCACTAAAATCATTATAATAATAAAAAGCAATAGTAATAACATTATTATAATAATTTAATACTTTTTTTTTTTTTTTTAAATTTACACAAATTGTATCGCAAAACTTAAACTTAAATAATAAATAAATAAAAAGTGTATTTAGCACGCAATATAAATTACAAAATCAATGTCAAAACAATATTATTACGTATACCGAACAAATTCTTACTACGTATACAAAATGAAAAGCAAAAAGAAATAATAAATACAGTAATAATAGCGCGGAACTAGATTACAGGAAAACCAAAACCCGTATACAATTTGAGGACAACTCTATGAAGAATTTTAAGGTAGTAATAATAAATATAAACAAAATAATATGACTGCTCAGCAATTTATATATATTACATTAATAAAGTTCATAAAATTAAATATATAAATTACATACGATTAAAAAGCAGGTGATACATTATAATCGCGTGTGTTTTATTCTTTTATTTTTATATTAAACTTAACACAGCAGATAACACCAAGCAATGTAAATCATTACGATCAAAATATAAATATCAATAACATTTTTACTTACATTAATTTCTTGATTTCATAAGCCAAATGGTAACCAGCGTACGTTGAACTATCGTGCGTCCTGTAAAATATTTGATCGTACGTTCATGGTTTTGTTTATTATATAAATATCGACATTTATGATTGGGTTAAAAAATGGAATATTAAATTAAACGATACTAAATCACTGCATGTGAACTTTACTAATAAGCGCATTTATTCCGGTATATAGTAATAATAATGTTATACCGTATGCGCGTATACAACTAAATACAGTAGACGCTAAACTTCGTTGGAAAGTTCATGTAAAAAAGAAAAGAGAAGAGTTGGAAATAAGATATAAAATACTATATCGGATGATTGCTAGATCTTCTACGTTATCCGTTTACGATAAAATATTAATATACAAACGAATTTTAAAAGCCGTTCGGATCTACGGCATACAGTTATAGGGGGATGCACTAAACAAAGCGACAGAAATATTATATACAACTTTTCGAAAATAAAGATTTAAAAACATCGCGAACGTACCGTATTATGTTAAAAATATACACATCCACAAAGATCTACAGATGGAGCACGTCGACGAAGTAATTAAAAATTTTGCAAAATGTCACCAAATAAGACTTAAAAATCGTAAGCGTGTCAGCTCCTAAATACCGCGGATTTGGAACGTAGTCTCGAGAGAACGAAACAGCATGAACTAATATTAGATTAATTTAAATATATATAGTTATAAGAGGTATATAATTTATTACTTTTAATTCATATGTAAAAAGCAAAATTCCATTAGTTGGATTTATTATTATTCGTTAAAGTTAATTCGTTTATTAGTCCATCTAGATTAGATTACATGAAAAAATAATAATATAAATATAACAGGTCTGCAAATAATCAATTCTCAGTAACCACGAATTTTAGTTTTTTTTTTTTTTTAATATTTTCCAATATTTGGAATATATAAATTAAAAAAGTATAACGTTTTCAATTTATCCAATTTATTTATGGCATTTTATTTAATACAACGTTGAAACAAATTTTACATATTCAACTGTAAAATCGCTAGCTAAATATTAGTATCATATTATTTTTCTAATATTTGGAATATATAAATTAAAAAAGTATAACGTTTTTTCTCCAATTTATTTATTTATGGTTTTTTATTTGATACAACGTTAAAACAAATTTTATATATTTAACTGCAAAATCGCTAGATAAAATGTACGAACTAAGAAAATTTACATAAAAATAAATTTTGTCTATTTTCTATCTTTTTCAGTAAGTTTCAACGCGACCAAATACATTCAACTAATATAATAAATTTCAAATTTCAAATAAATTCAAGGATGATATACGGATAGAGCTATATATATATATATATATATATATATGTGTATATATATATATATATATATATATATATATATATATATATATACACGTATATCTAGTACATTACCTATTATACGTTACTGGCGGGCCAGGAGGAATATCATTTTCTATCGACTTCGGACATGGCCGAGCAACTGGTTTAGCGGGCGGTTCAATAGCGTTTGCTACTAGTTTATTATTTCTATTATCATCTGCAAAGACGAAATGTAAATTAACCATATAAAACTTTACAAGAATTCACCATTGTCAAAATAACATAAATTCATTTTGACCTTTTTTAAATCGCACATAATTTCCGTTCGGCCGAAAATAACGAGAGGGTATAGAAACAAAATTTAACGGTACAGCTGAAAAACAAATGACAAATAAAAATATCAAGAATTCAATACTAATATAAAATTACCTTATATTAAGATAACGACAAATAATATTGCCGACTTGTTGCGAAATACCTAGACGACGACGACGAAGCGAGGAAAGCAAAAAACGATTTCATCATTTCGATATAGCGCGTTCCGTTGACAGTACCGATGAAAAAATAAAGCCCCACTATTCCCCATTTCGTCACTCCAGTCCAGACAGTCACTTGCTCGTTGTGTGCCGGATTCTGTTCGATTGAATTCGGAACAGATTCGGACCAGTAGCAGTTCTGTATGCTTACGAATCCGAATAGCTGAACTTAATCGCTCATTAAAAGATCATTTAAATCGATCTCTTCGTCTTCGGTTTTTTTTTCAGCATCGTTTCAACAAAAAATTTTCGTTGTGCATGGTCGGTACTTTTTAATTCCCGATTTATTACAAGTTTATACGAATGAAATTGTAAGTCCTTCAGCAATATACGGCGAATAGATTCTCTCGACAGGTGTGACGAGCAGAGCCGTCTGGGACTCTAAATGATCGCTGCCTGAACGCGATCGATGTTTGTGGAGACACGAACCGTTTTTCTTTGTCCAGAACGTTTTTTATCCGTTGCAGAAGTTGTCTTTGAAAGTTTTCAACTCACCTTAAAATTTAATTGCGAAATGGTACATGTTTACACCGCGTAACTTTAAATTCTTTTCGAAACTCTCTTTGCACCGTCGCGATCGATTCGCTGAAAACAACGTTCCACGCAAAACGCTATATTAAACGTGGAGCATGTGGCTTGCGTTGTAGCAGTCTAAATAACTGCGCTATTAAAAATACACGTCAGTTTTCTGTGGGTCACCCTATATTTGCAGATTAATAATCTACGTATCTAATTTTCGTCACATATGTATATGTATACATATATATATATATATTACGACGATCATCGTATGTTCACGTTATAATAAATCTAAATTTATTATATTGAAAGTGGAAAACTAATATTTAGTTTAATTAATATAATAAAACAAAATATATATATAATTATTTATTTAATTAAAGTAAAACATACTAAAATTATTATAATATAATCAAACACGATTTGTAGTAGATAAACTATTATTATAAAATAGTTAAAATTAATTTTAGTTAGTCAATGGAGGAAAAAACAGTAAATTAATTTGACCAAATAAATCTGGCCAGTAAAAAAAATAAATTACAGCCAGTAAATTATGTAAGAAAAATGTATAAAAAGGGATAGTTGTTCATTTTCGAGAGAGTTCGAATTTTTCCGTCAAATAGCTCAGTTGTTAGTTACAGGATCAAAACAGTTACAATTAAATGAAGAAGGATAGCCACGCAGTAATTACAAATCCGGTCGGGTTAGTTATTTATTATTTTTCAAGTAAATTAAATTATTATTTTTTAACTAATTCATTAAAATATATATATTAATTATTTTAAAATATAAAGTAAAATATTTCTGTATAATAAATATATAATAGTTTTTAATAAAAATATAATAAAATTTTTCTTTATAAATACTTTATTTTTTATAATAATAGTATATACGGGGTATCTTGTATAATTACGAGGTATCTTGTAATATATATATATATATATATATATATATATATATATATATATATATATATATATATATATATATATATATATACGTATAACCCACATACTCGATATGGTATAGTATGGTGTCATTTCGCCATTACTCACGTACACCAATATTTTTTTTTGTAATAAACTTTCACATTTTGATACGAAAATATACTTGTACGGTTATTACACTTTTTTCATTTCATTTTAAATGATTATCTACAACAGCAGCTGCTTGTTCATAAAATGCAAAATCACCATAGCGTGTAGTATTTTCAAGAATTTGAAAGAAACAAATGCTTCGAAATGATATACGAGCACACAACAAATATGCATATATATATATATATATATATATATATATATATATATATATATATATATATAGACGCATGTATGTCATAATTTTTGTACGCGTTTGTATGTATGTACGTAAGCTGAATGCACACGTATATAAATACAGCATGCAGGAAAGAGTGGAGGAGCCAGACTACACTGTGAGAATAAGCTTGCCGGCTCGCTCGTTTTACCGGTGAATTCCCCATATACAACGTGCCAACAGAAGTTTCACTTCAAAAAAATAATCACTAAAAAATATAGCAATGTAATTAAAACTTCTCAGACCATTATATATAAAAGAACTTACTACTAAATTTTACACAATTAACGACAAATATGATTACTTGAAATATTAAACTTTTAAACTTTGATGTTTTCGTGAAGTTTTCGCTTGTCAACAAAATTACGTAATTAAATTTAACAAAAAAATATTAATGTTCTAAATTTATACGGTACATTACTTAATGTTTTTTTCATTACCAGTAAATCTTAACGATACTTACACGTTTTGCACTTGCATTTTTTAATGAGAGTTTCATCTTTGATCTCATCGTGGCAGGCTTTACAATAAAACCAAGCCCTGAAACATAAAAAAAAAAAATCTAATGAATTTCGAACGAGTATGAATTTCGCTTTGTATACCATATTATCAAAGTAATTTACGTTGCTTGTTAATTTAATTATATGTTTAAAAAAATTTATCGTGATAAAGAAAAACACATTATTTTGGCCTTTTAATCCTAAGAAAAATGTACACGGTTATAATAATCAAATGTAAACAAAAAAAGTAGTTAAAACCGCTAAATTTTTATAATAAAAGAAATAAAAAACAAATGAAAAGAATTATTTAGGTTAAATAAATTATGTAGGAAGTCACGCTCGTAAAATAATAAAAATATTTAACAAACGACATCGATTTAGCAATAAGGAATAACAACGCATTATTGAAATCAATTAGCAATAACAAAATAGAATATAGAAAAATACTAAAAAATTCTGGAGTATATAAATTAAATTACAATCGAGGTGAAAAAGAATATATAGGAGCACGATAAGATTTAACAAATATTTAAATTTATACTTGAACAATGATGAAAAATCATTATTCCGAAAACATTGTAAAGAATTAAAACACAAAATTAATAATATTAACCAAAATTATAAAATTTTACATTCAGAAAACATAATAGAAAAATAATAAAACTAGAAAAAAAAAAGTAAATAATAAAATAAAGAAATAAAAATCATTTATTAATAAATGTTGATAAAGAATTAGTTTTAACAAGCATATTATAAATCTAATCATTTTTATATTATGATTTTTCCAGCTAATTAGTATATTTGGTTATATATATATATTATTATGTATATCACTGATTAGTTGATTGCGTTGTTTACCACATTCACTATCAGATTATTTTACAATCAAAACTATTATTTCATTTCATTTGTAACATTGTACATCTGAATGAAGTATTTTATTATTATTATTATTTTTTAATATCTTAATATTTTTTTTTTTTTATTTATGTCCACCTGAAACTGGTTGAAACGTCGAAACAGCTTTGTAGTCTTTTAATATAATAATTTAGTGATTTTAACTCATTTTTTTTCTTGTTTATTTTTGAAAAGTCACTATACTCTACACCAGTTCAAAATAGTCAAACGTAATTTTAGTATCGTACCAATAATTACAAAATACAACGCAAACTCGTTAAACAAATTGAGAAAGATATCCTGTGAAAAAAGTATAAACTTGCGTTTGAAAATCAGACTTGTTTAATTTTACATGATCTCCACCTACCTATATGAAGTTAAAATGTAAACGCAAACCAAAGCATAATAACAAAAATATGACGATATATCACATTAAACCACCTATACCTATATAAGTCGCATGAGAAAAAAACAACAGTATTACAACGTAAAATAAACATTCGAAAAATAGTTATTGAGTATATGTAATGAGTCGGTACACAAAATAGAATATTTCACATGGTATAATAGAGAGAAATTATTAACAAACAACTACAACGAAAAAGGAAAAACAACGTGGGTGCAAAATTTAATAGAATAATATAATGGAACAGTGAAATATTAAGTCATATGTTTCCGAAAGCCAAAGATAGACAAGAGATCGTGGAATAAATGTTAAGAGAACCCATGCATCTAGAGTAATGTATAGACGATTATTACACACAAATCTTTTTTTTTTTTTTGTCGGGTACCATGTACTGCTGCTATGGCTAGGACCACCCAAAGGTAATTATTGGATATTATATAAAATTGATCATATCTATATTTCGGAGAAATTGAAGAACTGTTTGTACTGCAATTGGGTCATCGGTTAAAACTTCTTGTAGTGAACTGCAAATTAAATGTTTAGGTCGATATGTGGAGTATTGTGGACACTCAAGAAATAAATGTCGGAGTGTTAAGGGTGTCTGGACGTAGCGAGCGCACAATGGTGGAACTATTTTATTTATAACGTAGCCACGAGTCAAGACGAGATATAACTACCTATTCCTTTCTACTGTGTAAAAAAAGATCTCCAAGGAAAAATATGAGAACGGATAGCTCTAAGGTGATTTGTTGTAGAAATAATATTCCATAGATTACAAAAGGTTTTATTTTGTTTTGTGTTTGATGGAAGCGATTGCCTCAGATACGGATATAGAAGTTAATGGATATGGTTGAATAGTGGCTGCTTCTTTCATTTGGTCGAAAACCTGTATGACTTGGGATCCATGATAAGATTATATTAAGAGCAGGGTTACGGCATAAGATATTCAACTATGGCAACAGGATGTAATTTGGTAGAGTTACAGTGAAGCACATGATAGAAGAGAATCGAAACATAGAAAATTTTTGTGGTTTACAGTGAGGGTAGTGGATATAGCGAGGTATGTTGCGTATAGTTTAGTAGAAAATACCGGGTATTGAGGTAGTAGAGTGTAACGTAGGAGATCATCCACTGAAACCACAGCGCAAACAAAAAGTTGGTTAGATTTGGATGCGTCGGTATAGAATTTTGTGTATTCTTTATACTTATTTATAGTTTGTTCGATGTGATTATTTATTTGAACTGTGAAAATTGGATGTATTGTGAACGGTGTCATAAACGTGTCGAGTTGAATGGAGAAGGAGTGTCAAGGAAGATATTACATATGATTTTAATAAATTAAATGGGAAATTTATGGAATAAAAAAATTATCTGGAGGTTGGGAGAGTATTTGAAGATGTGTATAAAATTTTTCAACCAGATATTTTCTTCTTAAAAATGGAGGTCATTCTTAATACGTATAATATCTAAAAAAAATACGAATATATATATATATATATATATATATATATATATATATATATATATATATATAAAGAAAAAAGAAAGCAGATTGCCGACCCGTTGGCATGATAATATAACAAGAGGCGCAGGAAAAAATTGGATACAGGTGGCCAGGACAGGAATAATTGGGAAAAATTTCGATGATTTAAACGATATTGTGGTATTGAACGAACTAAAAATTTTCTATTAAAAAGAACAACATCGCATCGAGTTTACTTTTAATCGTACAGAGAAAAACCCCATCGAAACGTAATTAGTAATTCCATGAAGTAATCTTCTTCCTACTTACAATACGAACACGAAACATTCAGTTGCGTAACCACATCGGATTTATAGGAGAAATTCTTTCAAAAAAACCGCTGAAAGCTCTACTAGGACAATTACGAATTTCTAGTTTATTTCTATAATATTTTTATACTTCCATTGCGCCCACGGCGTTTCTGTATTGCGCCCAATTTGCGAGTACGATCGAGTCTTTCAATGATGACACATCGGAATCAGTTTTCGATCATTAGAAATTGATTCATTCCAAAATTCTTAATGGTCGATAAAAAAAAAAACAAACCGATAAATTTATGTTTCCTCAAAAATTTTAGTTAAGCGAATTAATAAAACGGTAATCGATGTACCTAATTTATTTATCGAATTTAACTTTATAAAGAAAATTCGTGGCACCTTATTTTGAAAGGTAATATTTCGAAGAAGAAAAAACGGTTTTTAAAATCTTTTATTATAACTATGAGAATCTTTTGAATTGTGTCGCAAATATTACTAATAAGACAAACAGAAAAAAAAATCGACTTCAATGATAGCTTATACAATTATAATATTTTCGCAACTTACCTTTTTACTTCATCGGCTGATTGTGCAATAAAAAATCCTTGAGTATTCGCCGTAATTTTCGCATTTTTTGGATTGATCGATATTTTGCTATCTTTACCCTCTTCTTTAATTTCAATAGCAAGCAACAGTAACTTCAATTTAGTAAAACAAAGCCTAAAAATATATATATGTATAAATAATAATAATAATAGTACATAGAACGTGTATACTGCTCAAGATATAGTTTATTTTAAATTCAGCAATATAGCATCGATGATAATAAAGAAAAGCGTACTTCATATACATTCAAGGGAAAAAAGCGTATACTAAAAATATTTAATTATTACATTTTAAAAATTTAATTAACTTCGAGATGTAGGTAAAAAGTCGAAAATTCCGAAAATAACCTTTTTCAAAATAGATGTAAAGTGATTACTAAAATAAATGCTTAAGATAGATAATCGAAAATAAATATTTTGTTTTTAAATCTTTTATATGTAGTTTGTAAAAATTAAAAATTTTTTTATTATATTATATTATGCCCCGAATTTGTTTCTACGTTATACAAGAACACAAATACGAAATACAAATATTCCGCATCGAATGTTATAACCATTCTCTCTATAAAACACATTGATAAAAATATATTCAAAGTTAATAATATTTATGAAGAAAGAGCCTATATGCAAAATTGCGGGAAAAATTTTAAAAAAAACCCGCTCTCTTAAAAATAACAGAGTGTATATACACACTTTTTTTTTACCAAAACGAACTTACAAGTATCTGAGTTTATTTGTCATTATAGAATTAGGGTTTAGGACATGTTTCTGTATCTTTTACACTTATGTCGTAGAGACTGATTAATCACCTATAGAATTTACTATTGGGGGGGGTACTGTTACGTTATTAATATTATAAAAATGTATTATTAGTACTAAAATAACAAGCAACACGTGCATGTCTTAAAAACTATCTAAATATAAAAATCCGTGATCTCCTTAACGAGATACAGTGTCTCCACGTTACAGAATTACACATATCGATAGTACAATATTAAATATATCTTAATCTCTAATATAACAGATACAACTAACAATTATTTAATTTTAATATGGTTTCTGTAAAAAAAAAAAAAAAAAACAGTAAATAACAGTCATAAAGAATTGTGCATTTTTCATTTGAAACAATTTTAATTTTTTTTTATATAAATGTAGCAGGTACCTAGAATTTTTTATTATGAAAAACGTAATATTTCTAATAAGAGGTTTCATAAATTTCCGATTTTAACGTTGGTTGAACTGCCTTATTCAAATTATTTTAAACAACTGCAGTTCTGTCGTCGACTTAATAACCGTAATGAATAAGTGTTGAAAAATAATCATTCTTAAAAAATTAAATAAAAAATTACTCGCTCGCTTGAGGAAATGTCATGCCAGTGAAAGAAGGAGATAAAGTTTCAGTGTACATTTCACAGCCAGTACCTTGTAAATAATCATTCTGCCAAGCTTGCGTATCCGGGGACTGAAAATATGAATAATTCATATTAACATATGCCAAACGATTATTTACAACAAGTACTAACAAAAAAATAAATTCAAATGAAAAATGTATATAAAATATGTTTACTTTTTTATTTTTATTTTAGATTTGAACGATGTCCACGTGTTGTTCATGCGCTATCTCATCAAAAACTAATCGGTTTCATAGCGTTTTTTCTTATAATTGAGATTTCCGAATTACGGTAACGTTAACTGTACATTAATTATTTATACACAAGCGTAGGATATAACCGATGTTATATTTGGATCTTTACCAGACTAATTATTCACACTCAATCTGAATCTCTGAATATATAAGTGCAAACTGCATGCCGATAAGAAAAAAGTAGAACTTAGAAAGTTCCATGTTTTTTTTTTTAAATATTTTTGAAAACATTCTTTAACGGATTTGCACCATTGCAATATTATGTAGAAATAGCGATAAACACATGAAAGTTAGTAAGAAATATTCGCCGCTCATCATTATATTTAATGTCTTATGAAACAGTAATTTAAAATTAATTTATTGTAATTGTAATTCCATAATGAACAAACGTGTAGTAAACCACATAATTTTGTCGTGGCTAATGAGGTTGACATAACTGCGTTCTCAGAAAATGTGCTAGACAGTAATATCGAATCAAACTTTCCTGGTTTCAAATTTCATCCTAGCTAGAGCTACCTCGAAAAAGCGGTAGTTTCTTTAATAAATAAACATATTAAGTATAACATTCTGAATGTTTCTTCTCTGAATTGTCTGCATGTATATTAATCTCTATTTAAATTATCTCATGACCACTCTTAATAGAAATATCGGATATAGTTATTCTATCGTATTCATGTTTGCCGTATATAAGCTCCAAAACATAAACCGAAGTTTCATGATCATTTCTTCAGTGGCTAAAATTAGTTGTCAACTGATTATAATTAGCGATTTAAATGCGAATATCAAACTATGGAATTGTTTCGCTAATAACTTTGCCGACAGCACAGTTCTTCATACTTCGGAATAAAACGAGTTGCAAATACAGGCTTCGCGTCAACCAACATATATTCCACTCTTTACGGTCATAGATCAATGTTAATACCACAACACCGAGAGGTACTAATGGAACGACCTACAGATATGTAGGTTAGCTGTAAATAAGACAATAATCAAATAAGCAGTGGCGGACCAACAGCGCCTACTGATGGAAAGTCTCAAGCAAACGATTCCAGTAGTGACAGGTGAATGAGACAAGAAGATTATGTGCTATTGTTTAAAGATATAACAAGTTAAAAGTATGTTCGTTTCGCTAAGAAATTTTTCTAAATAAACGAAATCAGTATTTAAAATTCGGCACTTACCGTTTTAAAAGATCTCATCGCGAATAGATTAGCCATCATAGTGGAGAATCCCGGAGCTAAACAACTTTGAGCTATAAATCCTAATTTTAATTCCGCCAAACAAATAACGTCATCACCTTGTTTCCAGTCCCAAGAAGGAATATTCAATAAATACGCCTACATACAAACATCACATACTTCATTCTAAACAAATAGCAATAACGTAGACGTGTAAATTAACGAATATCTATTTTAAAATATGTCTACTACGTATACGCGTAAAATACCGAAATGTCCGCGTGAAGTCATATAAACGAAATATTCACTCGTTACAAACGCGATATTGAAACTTATTACGAGATTTTTTTTTTTTTTTTTTTTAAAAAACGATTAAATTCGATTATGTCGTTTTATATAATCTAGTCGAGACAAATACCGCAATCTACGAAAATATGACGGACGGTGAAAGTAAAATAAATATATATATATATAAAATTGAAAAATGTATAAACAAAAACAAAACTCTATACATAGCTTTTGTAGATCTGGAAAAAGCATTCGATAAAATAAACTGGACGAAATTGCTCAAATTGCTTCAAACAATAGGAATACCCTGGAAAGATAGGCTCTATGTAGAGATCAAATAGAGCAGTGATAAGATATAGAAATAAATGAAGAGAAGCTAAAATCAAAAAAGAGGATGCTCGTTATCTCCGCTCCTGTTTAATGCATATATTGAAGAGGCAATAAAGAAAGTTAAGAGCAACATAAAGTCAGGTATTCAAATAGAAGGGGAAAGAATAAATATGATTAGATTCGCGGATGGATATTGCAATGCTGGCAGAAAGTGAAAAAGAGAACTGGAAGAATATTTAAAGAAAATGCATAACATACTGGAAAGTCATTATGAAATGACATTAAATGTAAAAAATACCAAAATTATGGCCATGCAGCAAAGAACCGGATATAATCTATCTGCATATTAATTAAGTAAAACTAAAAGAGGTCAAGCAGTTTTCGTATCTGGGAAGTATTCGGAAGAAGCACTATAGATATAAAAGCGAGAATAGCCCAGGAAAAAAAAAACAGCGTTTACCAAGAAGAAATCGATACTGAGCTCGAAATCAATAGCAATAGAAAAAAGGAAAAAGTTCTTGGAGCGTTGTATGGCTGCGAAACGTGGACTCTGTCTACCGGTAATAAGCAAAACTTAAATGATTTTGAAACGTGGTGTCTAAGAAAAATGATGAAGATCAGGTGGACAGACAGAATTACGAATAAAGAAGTACTAAACAGAGCGGACACGAAAAAACATTTTTTTTTAAATGTAATTACCAGGAGACGGGATCAATTGATTGGACATATTTTGAGGCACGATACCCTCATGAAAACAATATTGGAAGGAATGATATACGAGAGGAAGACCTCGCCACGAATATATGACGCAGATTATAGAAGACCGGGAATGTAACAACTATACGGAACTGAAGAGATTATCAGGAAATAGAGTAGAATGGCAGACTACTACAAAACAATCTACGGATTGACAACAAATGATGATGATGATATAAAATAAAGTGATATCTAAATACGGCATTTATAACTATACATTACGATCAACTATATAACGCCTCATAAATATTATTTAGTGCAATATCGAATCATTCCGAATAGAGAGTTTTTCTAAAGCGCACCTTACGCGGTCAATAATAATGACGGTATTTATAAATATCGTCAATATTACTTATTAAAGTAAAATACCGATGTACTTAGGTGAAATACTGATTTCTTGACCGACGTTCTTCAGTATTGAGGTCTGGTTATAAATACATGTATCGATCGTGTAAAGAAAATTTTCCACAGTATTTTCAGCATACTTTGTTTTAAATACATGCTATAATTTCGTGTTTAAGAAAATAAATAATATAAAATTTTAATAAATAATTTATAATAGTAAATTTTTATTTATTTCGAATTGCGCTTTTAACGGCGATCGTTGTGTAATTTTTGAAGAATATACACAGTTTTATTAATTTGAATAGAGAATTATGCGCTAAAAAATTAGTATAAAATTTTACTTCGCGGATTATATTATAGGTTTACATTATGTTAATTAATTTTATACACATTTTGTTATACATGAAATTTGTTCGAATTAGTTCAATATGAAATAATTACTTATTACTCAAATGTTGCAGAATATAAACGATTATTATGATAAGGAAAAAAAACTGGTCATAAAAATATTCTAACGAAGTTATTTATAAATACTTATGAAACATTACCAGAATTGTGGGATTCGTCAAATCTATATTATAAACTTGTCACAAGTATTTTCGGATTCTGAAGATATATAAATTTATTTTTAAAGTATAATTGTAACATAGAAAACAACGGGTTTTTTTCTAGACTCATGATTGAATTTTTTCCAATAAAACAAATCGCGTATATATGTAACATATATACATATATATATATACTTTAATAAATCGTCTGTGAATGAAATAAAATTAACCTATTTTTAGAACTTTTAAAATTAAGGCGATATTACTAAGCAATTGAGTTGAAATTACAATACTAACGATAGAAATTGTCGTTTGTACGAATAAGTTCTTCACATTACGTTAAACAAAACACGTTTATTAATGTTATAGAAATTCTATATCAAGGAAAATAAAACGCTAATAATATATCAAAATGTATATCAAGATTCTGTTGGTAGAAATTCTAAGCAGGCTATCATTGCCACTGACTCTCAGTCAGCAATAACATCAGCACCGGTAATTATAAGCATAAAAATCAGCATCCGGTGGCTACGGATATAATCGGCATCCTATCTACTGGTCATTCGCCGCAACCATTATTTATATGGTTTCAAGCAACTCTGGCATAGCTGGGAATGATCTAGCCGACACAGCAGCTAAAGAGCCGGCTTATATGCGCTTTTGATCTTCCAACAAATCTAAAAGATATCCGCAGAATAATACAAATCCGCGCAAAATTTAATATGTTGTTACTCACACCAACTACAAGCAACTTACGCTCACTTAAACCTGATAGTAATTTATGGCGATCTCCATCGTTGACACGCCATGAAGAAAAAGTCATTCGTCGTATACTATTAGGACATACGACTCTCACTCACAGTCACTTAATCAGAAGACCATCATCACCGATTTGTTCCTGCAGCAGCAGCGTTAAATTAACAACAGATCACCTTCTGCTACACTGCTAAAAGTACAAGGCTGAACGTATCCGATATGGTCGTCGATCAGTATTACAACAATTTTTGGAGCCAAATGCAGCCGGTCTAACAGTGGCGTTCCTACGTGCAACCGGCCTGTTTCAACAACTATAGCTTCCGTATCCGTGCCTATGGCCTCGTAGCAGTATACGGCACGTAAATAAATAGATGATCATCAAAACGTATAAGTAAAATAACACAAATACAATATGCTAAATAAATATTAAAAAAAAAAAAAAAAAAAAAACAGTTTAAAAATACTGGAATTAAATAAAAAATGTATAAAAAAATATGTTATTAATATTATACAAATTCTATTCCGAGGAAAGTAAAACGCTAATAATAAACGAATATATAAAATAATTGAAATAAATTCACTAAGTAAAAACCAGTTTAAAAATGTAAAATTAAATTTAAAAATGTATATATGCTATTAATGTTACACAAATTCTATTTTAAATAAAGTAAAATATTAATAGTAAACGAATATATAAAATAATTTAAATACATTAAATGAAAAACAGTTTAAAACAGAGAATTAAACAAAAAATGTATAAAAGTACGTTGATACAAACGATTCAAATATACCTATAGAAGCTTTTCTTTTACTTTTCATCTTACTTTTAAAGGATACATCTACGCATGAAGAAAATACTGCTTCGATCAGAAAAACAAATTACTGATAGGTAATACTGATCGTGTGAGGGTAAGTAAATACTGATGAAGTTCCATCAGTATTACTGACAGTACAGTATACTGTCATTATTACTGACCGTGTAAGGTGCGCCTAAGACATGTCGACATAACAAAAACAAAAAACTGTATAACGTGTAATCCTGCGAACACGGTTTACCGTATCCTGCAAGAATGTAATTGTAGGGGGGATAGTTTTAGATTGTAACGTAACAGAATTAGTAAGTTAGGCCATATTGTATTAAGAAGATAACGTTAATTTTATTCAGATATTATCATTAAAAGTTTAAAATTCTTAGAGAATGTAAGCAATTGTAAATGCAGTTTACAACGATAATAAACTTAGATTGCCCCCCGTCAAATTTTTAATTTTTATAACATAAATTTGTAAAACAAAAATATACTATTCTTCTTGAGTTGCTCAATCTTTCGATTGGTAGAAACGCCTTAACGTTCTGCTCCGCGCCTTCTCTTTCGATACTTCGTACGTCTCTACACACTTGCATCCTCTACTATTCGGGTGATGAATTTTCGCCCCCTCTTATTACATACACTATTACGAAACGAAAAAAATGCATTCATCAAAACGTAATCGTACTTTACAACACCATGGTGTAGACTTATGGATTACAATTATGGGGAACTGGTCGCGGTTCAAGAATATTAAAATTATTCAGATATTCCAATCTAAGGTTTCCAGATCCCCCCCCTAGTTAACACACTCAGATTCGAAATGATTATCTTCGCAGAGATCTGACGATAGCAGATGCCAAAGATGAAATACGAACGTGTACAGTACTCGATACCTGCAAAGGTTAGATAGGCGCTCTAATCCGCTAGCTATGAGTTTGCTAGATAATAATGACGAATAATCAATCGGCTAACTCCCCTCGATCTCCTACACCGTATTCGTTGACTGGTAGTGACGACGGTTTCACACGCGTTTTGGTCCGTTTTATTATTCCTCACATCTTAATTGCTCGTTAGCTGTTTCAGCTAGATTGCAATTTATCTGAAAGTGAAAAAAAATTTGCATTCAAGCAAACTGAATTATAATCGAAATAAAAAACGACTTTTACATTACAGAAGTGTGCAATTAGCTTTCTCGCATATATCTGATGTTTTTTTTTTTAGATAAATAGAAATAATCACCGAGATACGACGGTTATTTATTAATTTCCGGATATATCCATTTATGCCCAGAGTAATTCTCGACGGGGTTAGCAACAGTTAGGAGACCATTTTTCTTCAAAACGATTAGTAAAATTAATGTGTCCGATTTATACAATGTTTTTCTACTAAAATATCGTATTGTAAGGAAATTACCGTCGTAAATAAATAAATATATACTGTAAATTTTGTTTCGCAATTACCCGAGAAATACGACACGTATTTTTGCAAAAGGGTGTAATTTTTTGGGGGTAGGTTAGGTTAGGTTAGGTTAGGTTAGTGATTTTTTTAAGGGTTCGATTATAGCGTGCGCAGAAATCTACTCGATGATTTATTATTCGTACCCATAATCTAATTTACCACCGTGCTATGATTTAGCACGAAAAAAAATTTCAATGCCTCTCCTGTAAACTTATCGTTATCGCATTTATGCCACTTTTCTATTATTAGTGCGATATCATCCTGGTCGCTTGCACATCGTGTTTGATATATTTCATTCTTGGCCTTGATCTTTTCGCTTCTACGGTGCCTTTCAATTATTATCCCCATTTGTATCTTCTTTCAGCTTCTATTTTCATTGTAAATTCATTGTTACTAATTTGCTCTGTCCACGCTATTCTTTCCATTCTCTTCCAACACCAGCTTTCGAACGCCTCCAACTGGCTTCACGTCTTTTTCATCTATCGTCCGAACTTCTGAACCAAAAAAAAAAGTAAAACGATCCATACAAATGTTTCGATTAATCTCTTCTTAATTTCTATATCCGCGCGTCTTCTCGATGTTATTAATTAATAATCCGTTCTTTCTCATAAATTCTATCCTTATGCCAATACTATCGTTTGTTATTACGCTTCCCGAATATTTTTATCTTTTTGTTTTAATAACACTCCGTCTATTTTTATGTCTAGTTTCTTATTTCCTTTTTATCGCATCTTATAACCGATGTCTTATTTTTGTTTATACCGTCATGTTGCAGGTTTTTAAAATTAGATTCGTTTGATTTGGAGCTTCTAAACGTCGTCTCCGAATATGGTTCATCTTCTTTCCGCCTATTGTAATTCTCGTATTCTTCATTCCATTGTTCTATCGCTTGTTCTATGTTATATATTAAGTGGGGCGAGTGACAGATTACATGTCTTTTCCTTTTCCGTATCTTTTATCTTTATTTTCGTTATTTGGTTTTGATACAACGCATCTATAAGTCTTCTATGTTTTTTCCCGGTATATTTACTACTGGAAAAGAAAAAATCGAACAAAAAAGGTCGAAAATTAAATCTATATTACCGTATAAAATTATATATCTGAACGTTCGAATTCTATACGCGCATCTGTCGATTTCACAATGTACTCTAATATGCACTATTTAAAATTTAGAAAGAAAACAATTAATTCTAAAGCTTCGCGCCGGCTATAAATTTAAAGCGATACCTGGTGAAGTTTCGCTCGGGTTTAAAAGCCTTTGCGCGGGTAGTGAAAATAAAATTATATGCATATTTTATTTCTTCTAAATAAACTATTAAATAATTTCACGTCGCGAATTCGCAAAATTGATTTAATACGCGCGCGGATTATAAACAATATTTGACTTTATTTTTCCGACGATACAGATGTATATAAAATAGGTCGCATATCACACGACCAGTGTCCGCGGTTTCCTTCGAAATTAGTGAATATATTTTCGTTATTACACGATGTAATTTTATATTTCATTAATTTTAAAATTAATTCCTTAGAAAAAATTTATTATTATTATTACCTT
Source organism: Coronaproctus castanopsis (assembly GCA_032883995.1). NCBI lineage: Eukaryota > Metazoa > Arthropoda > Insecta > Hemiptera > Monophlebidae > Coronaproctus > Coronaproctus castanopsis. The sequence goes on from CM065054.1 coordinate 4,815,864, forward strand.
ATTATGATACTGCATAAGTTGTATGATAACTCGAATATCATCCGAGTAATTCTTTATAGAAATTACTCTCATAATGTTTGCAGCGTCTTCGGCATCCGGGTCTTGACAATATTTATTCGCTAATACCAAACAAGCATCTGCTTCGTGTACCTTAAAAAACAACAAGCATATCGAAATTATTATAAAATTATACGAAAGATCATTTTTAAATGTGAATTTAATATTAATAATAATAATAATAATAATAATAATAATAATAACGGATTAGAACAAATTCGTATACGATAGTATGCGAATGATATAGGTAAAAATTTCAAGACATATCTAATAAATAATTATATTTTATTATTATTTAATAAATAAAAAATAATGCGATGTTCAGATATATTGAAGTACGCAGTGCGAAAAAGACGCTCACCGAACCGGAGAAACGATTCTAGTTGGCGTTGGACAGAAGAAAGAAAGTGTTTTTTTAACTCTGAAACGTTAAAATATTTATGTTACACAGAAAAATCTAACCACTTGATCGAAGATGACGGTGTGAATTGGGATTGCGACATGAAAAAGGCGAGCACTTCGGAAAGACGTTAAACGTATTTACGCTGCTCAAACTAACAAAACGAATAAAATCGTCACAAATTTTGTTTCACTAATACGGAGAGCTGCCGTCGTGTAGGAAACCACAGTTATTTTAGGAAAAATATTTAAGAATCGTATTTCACGCAATGACGACATAATGTCACTGACGCGTTCATTCGAATTTTCCGTTTGCGACTTTGTTTTTTAAGAAAGATTATTTAAAGTCAAAACTTCGAAACTTTTACTAGTCGAAAAGATTCAACGTTATAGCGAAGCTATTAGCTGAAAGTTTACGAAAATTTCATTTTGAAACTTCGTAAACGTGTCGAAAATGAGGCTCGTCACTTAAGTGATGTCTTCTTTAGCATTAATGAAATGTCGAAATGAAGTACATAAAAACTTTTTTTTGCCTCCTCTTTCCAACACGACCAGTACCGTTTTCTCAACTTGATTACATGTCGTGCGATAATTTTTTAAAATATTATACATATCTTCGCCGAACCCTGTATTATAATTAGAGCTCGTATCCCGAGATAATTTAATTTGTCAGCGATTAAATGTCGATACTAAGAAGGCTATTAACTAAATTAGACGAAGTGAAAACGAGCAATAAGAAAATTAAAATAATGTACATAGACGCGATTAAGTGAAATAGTTAAAATTATGACGAAATACAAAAACATCGGTAAAAACCGTTGTAGACAATAAAATTGTAAAAACCAATAAACTTCGAAATATCGTATTGGTAAAAGAAGGTATTGGTATGACACAAAAAAAAAAAAAATAATAATAATAAAATAAATCGAATTTTTTTTTATCAAGTATGTAAACAATTAACTTTTTTTCGAACATAAAAACGGAACTCGGTCATGTTAGAAACATGTTTGTCGATAAAATGAGAACAAAGACCATATGAATTAACAACAGCAGGTACAATAAAGCAAGCGTGAAAAATTAAAAAAAAAAATGGAATAAACTAATGTTTTACCGATGATATTGTGTTTACACGCTTTACAGATAAACGAAAGTCATGCTCTAAAGTAGTAGGGCTGAAGATAAATAACTCGCTATTGGAAATAACAATAGATGGACAAAGATTGGAACAGGTTAATGAATACGTGTACCTGGCCCAAGTAATCACAGTAGAAACAATGTGTGAAGAAATTAAAACACGGACGTACCTTTCGCGGATTAAAAAATTTCACCCCCCCAGAACGTTATTATATATATATATATATATATATATATATATATATATATATATATAAAAGCGTGTAATTACGCAATTTGAATAATATTGCACCGAATAAAAGCACCTGTGTCAGCTAAAATTAAGTAAACGACTTTAGCCATATTAGAGATAAGATTTTTAATTAAAATGGCTCGCTATAGCAGTTTACGAATAAAAAAAACTGATTGAAATAATAACGAGAAATGATAAAAAATTCGTAATTTTCCTTACTAGATTCGTGGAAGAATGAAAATAACACAAGCGAACTTGATAAATTACGTTTATTTTAAATAAGGTCAAAGTTCGGCATTAGTAAGAATCAGCAATAGTGTGTTTTAAATTTACGATTAACAAACAATAATTTTAAATAATTAGACTAACGATTCAGCCAAAAGGAAGTAATTGTATACACAGAACGAATTGATAATTTACCAATTTAATTATTCCATTCTGCGTCATGTATAAACAATTAATATACACTTCATTCGCGATTTTATGAAAAAAAAAAAAACCATCACATTAACATTATATTTAACTTTATATTAATGAAAAATTAGAAAAAACAAATTTATATATTTTAAAAATAACGATATATTATGATTTAATGTAAATTGCTTATCTTCTGAAAATCATTCTTAATCAATCATCAGTCGATTAAATAGTATAAAGTATTTTTCTTTAATTGAAATTTTGCGCAGTTATTTTATTTATAATATTTCAATGAATCTAAATAATTATTTAAAAAGAAACTTACGTAATTTCCGGTAACTTTAAATATGAATCAGTATTCGGAAAAACAGTTTAATATTAGAACTTTTCATCGATCGATTAAATTCAATGAAATAACGAATGTTGATTTCTTTAGTTAATTTTAACGTGTTAATACAGCAAATAACAACTATTTAAAATAAATCAAATACAATACCTTAACTCTTTGCAAATCAATCGGATTCATTATCGAACCTTGAAAAAATTCTACAGTCGTAAAGTGTCGTTTAAATAATCCTTCTAATTCTAAATCCGGAGGTTTCCTAAAAATATCAAAATTAGTTAATGACGTTTTTTGAAAAGGACGAATATACACAAGAATGTTTAAGAAAAAAACAAAATGAAGGCTAATTATTGCTCGTATTACACAAACGTAAAAAATAATAAAAAAATATGTATAGATTTACCGAAAAGTTTGTTTAATAAACGTTTGACAGCATTACGAAATAAGAACTAAAGTCTCGAGTAGTGTGAACGATCAGTAGTGTATCAAAGGTTTCATCATACCAAATATATCCTACGGTCATTTTGTCGTAATAAATTATACTTTAAATGGCTAAAACAAAAAATGTTGCGGGTAACCAGCACAGTGGCGTAGCCAGCAGGTGGTTTTGGGGGAACCCCCCCTTGGAATCAATAAGAAAATATATACTCGTTGTTAATTAAACCTATTTTTTTTTTTTTTATTTTCATTTATTTCATTTAAATTTCGTTGTTTTTTAAGTAAATAAATAGTTTTGTAATATATGAGGTACTAGAAGAATTTTGTAGAAAAAAATATATTTTAAATTTTAAATTTAGTTAAGTGTTACTATGTATTATTCTTTCAAAAAATATAAAAATCATTATTTATCGTTTATTTTTTCGCGGAATTTATTGTACTTTGTAACCATCTCTCTCTGTGACCTAAATAACATACTATCAGTGTGTTCCAGTGACGATAAATATTTCCGATTGCTTCTAATAGAATTACATGTTCGGCGTCTAATAAGTATAAAAATAACTCTGGCGAGTTGGATTAGGGCTTCGGGTTTAACCTACTTGGGTTTTGATTATTTACTTAAAGTTCAATTTAACTTGGGTTTATTGTTATAATTTAGTTTGGTTTGTATCCCCCCTCTTCAACCAAGTCTGGCTACGCCACTGAACCAGCATATTATACTTTAAAATTGCCTTTTAGATAAGATTCTCCATGGTAGCGTCGTTGTTCATAAAAATTACTCGTCGCTTAAAACAATTCAGTTTCACGGTCATATCGATTTAAAAAGAATAATTACAAAAAGGAATTAATTAATAATACACGATAAATAAGTTGATTTAATACTATAACAATGTCAATGAGGTATATCATACGTTTAACGAAAATTAAAATAAAATATAGGGTGACCCGGAGAAGACGGACGGTTTTGTTTTTTGAATAACTCAAAACCTACTCCACCAAAATTGTTGAATGATATTTAAAAATAGTTAAACGATAGACTAGATTAGAAACATTTGTGGAACACAATATCGTTCAGATGACTGCCATTTGCAACAATACATTCATTCAGTCTTTTTCCAACATTTTCACTTTTCCGAGCATAGGTCGCTGAATTTTTGAAATTTCTTCAGAAATCCGAATTTTCAGGTCTTCCATATCTCGTGAATGTGTTTCGTAAAACGGCTCATAAGTTATTCTCCCCCCCCCCTAAAAAAAAAATAAAAAAAAAAATAAAAAATCTGTCGAAATCCGTGCGACGCGACAATAGTTACCAAACGCTTCTTTCTGTACTGCGAGCGTTTCTGCCGAACAGTGATGCGTCGCACCCCATCTTACTGAAATCATATACGGCGGCCCAGACGACGACGACGAACAAGTGAGGGAAGCAAAAACGAGTTTATCATCACCCTAATATAGCGCGTTCCGTTGACAGTACCGATGAAAAAATAAGGCACCATTATTCCCAACTTCGATACTCGAACCAAGGTGGTTACTGGCTCGCTGTGCGACGGCTTCTGTTCGAATGAATTCAGATTAGATTCGTACTAGTAGTGTTCGCGAAACCGGGTGTCTGAAAGCGAACTCCATCGCTCGTTGTTTAAATCGAACTCTTCGTTTTAAAATTTTTCAGCATCGTTTCAGCAGAAAGTTTTCGTTGTGCATAGTACATTTTAATTTCCGAGTTATTACCAGTTTATAAGGATCAAAAATGTCAAGTCTCCCAGCAATATAAGGCGAACAGTTTAAAGAATGATGACGAAGCGTCGGGCACTCCGAATGATCGCTGCCAGAACTCAATCGATGTTTGTGAGGATACGAATCGTTTTTTGGTGTTTTAAATTTTTGCCCACGATGAACTGTCTCTCGAAAGTTTTCATCATCCCATCTTAAAATTAAATACAGATTTACACAGATAACTCTTTAAATTCTTTGTTTTTCACGTCCAAAACATCGTTCCACGCAAAACGTGCGCTCCTTCTCGTCATACGATGCTATGATAACTGAAACTGGACAAAAACGAATCTTTCCACTAAACATGGAGCACGCGGTTTGCGTTGTAGCAGTGTTAACAATCGCGCTGTTAAAAACAAAAAAAAAAAAACGTCCATCTACTCTAGGTCACAGTACATTATATAAACAGTTATTTCGTCAAAAATATCTAAAACAACATATAAAATGCATATTTTTTCTATATATAGCTATACACACGAATCGCACGTTAAAAACGCGTCCAACACAAAGCTTATACGATTTAAGATACTTTCTACGTTGAAATTTAAAATGTGAATGAAGTAGCGTCGAAAAAAACTAAATTCGTTTTTCTTTCGAAATTAACATATATCGTTGATTAAACGATAAAAGAGTAATGATTTTTATTTAAATGTCAAATAATAAACGAAAACCTGTGCAAAAATACGACTTCAACATCGACATCTTCTCTATCTTCGTGAAGGAAATCTTTCAGAAAATGCGATACCGATTCGTAAGTAATATGACCACAAACAACGATGTGCCTGAAACACGTAACATTCTTTCGTTATTCGAATTATTATTACCACAATTAATAATAATAGTCGTAGGATTAATATCGATAGCGCCGTTAATTAACAGTGTATCGCTTTTATTACTATTAATAATATTTACTCAATAATGCATAATAACGTGTTTTTTGTGTTTGTTTGTTTTTTTTAACTTCAGGATGATGAAAACGTAATAACCATCATATCCTTTCAAAATTTAAAACAAAAACCATTATTCTAGCCGATTAGTCTTTTTACATTAGTGCGGCCTTTTATGTAATATCATAAAAAAAAACTAGACGGCGGTTGTTTAGAAAAATCATTTACCTTCCGATTTAATCAATAAAACCTTCTAGCCGTTGTGAAATAATGAAATTCAGCGACTTCGAAAGTTTTCTGGTAATATCATCGTAGATTGCAATAGAAATATCTTATACCTCCTGATATAATCTTATTTTCCATCAAATGAACCAGTCAGAAAAAAACAGCTAAAGAAACAGACGCTATTCAACCATATCCATTAACTTCTATATCCATTACTGATGCAATCGCTTCCATCAAACACAAAAACAAAACATTTTGTGATCTATCGAATGTTATTCCTACAACAAATCACCTTAGAGAGCTATCCGTTCTCATACTATTCCTCGGAGATCTTTTTTTTACACAGTAGGAACAGGTGGTTCTATATCGTGTTCGTATTGGTCACACTCCATTGACTCGTGGCTACATTATAAATAAAACACATCCACCATTCAGACACCCTTAACACTCCGACATTTATTTCTCGAGTGTCCACAATATAACTCCGCATACCGACCTAAATGACCTAAATATTTAATTTGCAATTCACTAGAAGAAGTTTTAACCGATGATCCAATTGCAGTACAAACAGTTCTTCAATTTCTCCGAAATATAGACGTGGTCAACTTTATATCAAGTTTAATAATTACTTTCCGGTGCTTCTAGGGCAGCAGTACATGGTAAAAAAAAAAAAAAAAATTTAAGATACAACTTTTTGTTATATAATAAAGAAAGTTTTGTCTTCAAATATTTAAGAAAGAAGATCCGTTAGTAAAACCGGAAAGGAAACCATCAGGATTGGTGACATATTTTCGAGCTTCTAGCAAAATAATAACCCCTGCCTCTTCTCGAAATTCTTAATATATTTAGTCCACCGATTGATGTGGTTTTTCTTCTATTTATTCTCTGTGTATACACCCTGTTACGATGAACGATTGAATAAAATAGCTTGTCAGATATAATTAAATAGAAAATATTAAAAAAAACACACACACAGACGGAAATTAACTCAAAATTATATATACGAAAGTAGTGGACATAAAATGCATTTTTTATAAGCGACATAATTTCGATAGATTATACAATTAAGAATGTCGTTTAATTTAATAGTGTAAATATAAACTAAATAACGCGAATTATTATCATTAGAAAAACAAATCGGATGTTTTATTATAAAAAAAATAGGAAACTTTTCGCGTTTACTAAAGAAGTCACATGTTTTAGATAACCTTTTTCTAACATCAACTTTTTAACAAAAAAATAATACGCATTTATCAAATAACGTTTAAGGGGAAAAAACGAATACTACCTTCTGCCTCTTTCGTTTTTTAAAGTTCCGCCGTACTTCGGCCTTGTTCCGATTAAATCAATAATTTCCGGTATACAACTCGCAAAAATGGCCTGAGTTATGAAAAAAAAAAATATATATATATATATATATAAAATTAAAATTTATTAAACTGTAAAATTCTAAAAAATAAAAGTTTTTACACACGTCTAATAGAAATTTGTTTTAAAATTATACTTCATACAATTTTACCGCTTTAAACTATTAAACGGTTATTTTTAAAAAGTTTTACTTTAGTTAAATAGTACTTAATAAGAAAATTTTAAATTGTATTCTGTTAAAAAAACAAAAACACATAATCGAAATTCAGAATTGAAAATTTAAACGATAATGCGTAGAAAATCGTTATTATAATAAAATAATAATTTTAATGTTCTTAAAACGGAATTTAATTGTTGTTTTTTTTTTTTATCAAACTTAAATATGTTCAAATTTTTAAAAATAAAGATACCATCTTAACTCATTGAAGTTAAATAAGTATCAAATTTAGTAAAGCTTACTAACAAGATATCATCCTGTTAGCCAGAGCTTATGGGTTGACGTCAGTAGTCCATTGAGACCATAACTACGAAAATTAGTTTATATTAATCTATTTATCTAATAGATTTAATGATTTCATAATAGGTCTGGCGCCCTTTAAGACGCCTGATGTCTTGACTAGTATCTAGTAAATTGGTAGCTTTCACATTGACATGTTGGTGTAGCCTTTTCTTGTGTGCTGTAGCGAATTTTCTAATCTCCTCGTTTACAAGCGGGATGTGCAAGTCTCGATAAATATCATCATTCCTCGAATAATTGCTCTTAGTATTATTAAACCTTGCTTAGACCATAAGTCCATTTTACACAAATATATGTTCTCCATTTTACGTGTAATTATTAAATTCGGCCTATATGTTAAAAATGAATAATATGTACAAATAAAACTCGGAATAAATTACAAAAAGTAATTCGATTGTATTTTAACGATCGAAACGTACGATTGGAAGAACATCTTAGAACTGGCGACTGAAGAGCCGTTTGCACTAAACTTAAGTCGTGTATGTTTGTTGTGATTATGAAGAAGCGGAGGTAAATTTTTAACAGTGCGGTATTTATTATTGCGAACGTTGTACATGCGTGTAAATTCTTTTTTTTTTCTTTTTTTTTATTAAGGGTAACAATCCCTGATTTCAAATATCGAATATCGAATATCGAATATGAATTTCTTAACGCGAAAAGGGAGGCTCTGCAGCTGCCTATAAAAATTGACTTATTTTTAAAATATCGAGTTCGCTAGAAGATTAATTACCTAAAAACATATTTGTCGCGGTATACAGATTATTAATTTTAATTAAAAATCAATTTTACTTACCAAACCAACCAGGAGGAAGAAAACTAAAAACGTTCGACCTAAAATTGTCTGACAATATACGTCACCGTAACCAACAGTTGACATAGTTACAATTAGGAAATATACGCAAGTCCAGTAGGATAAAGGTTGAGGATTTTTAAACTCGAACGGATCGCCCGAATTTTCAAGCTAACCAAAAAATACCATACAACGCAATCGTTTTAAAACGTTTATCGAATTAAATTATGAAACATTTATCAAGAAAACTTCATAGCGTAATCAAACGACGCGATTAAATATAGCAAAGTGAAGGAAAAAAATACAAATTAATAGTTTCACAACTTACCAAATGTATGATGCCAGCGGCAGTTAACCAGACCGATATGAATATGGACACTAATTGAGCGAGTCGTATAGAACTAGACGTTTTCAAGATATTTAAATATTGCAAAATATCCGGTACAGTCATAAGTCGAAGCGCGCGTAAAAATCTGAAACCTATTATAATATGAAACTAAAGTGAAAAACGACGCATGAAATAATTTCACGTCGATAATTATGATTAACAGGTGAAAAATTAATAATAATGCAGAATCGAACCGGAGTCGAGTGTGTGTTTAAATTCATAAATACGCTACAATTAATAATATATCGAATATACACTATGTAATAAAATTCGAACTTATCTTTTCCGATGAAATTTACACCGCGTGATTTAATAATAAAACCTATAAAATTATACGTTATTTCAATAAATTCAAACGTTTAACGTCGCAACGAATTCGAATTTGCAGCTGATTTTACGTATACAATTGACGCGTGTAAAATTTATTAAAGAACAACACGATATAATAACGTAAGATAAAATCGAAAAATCGATTTGCTAGGCCACAATCGATATTCAATTTAGAGTAACGCGAAACATATTTACTAACTATAGGATACGAAATTAAACTATTACTGTAATCGTGCAAAACATAGAAACATCACTTTTCCGTTTATGCTTAATTTCAAGTCCGTAATTACGCCAATATTAAAATACTTATAAGCTGACCGAAAGAAGACGGGCGGTTTTAATTTTTGAATAAAATTTTATTATAGCAAAATGACAGATTAGCTTAGAATCAACATAATAACGTTCAGATAACGTTCGCGATAATACGTTCATTCGGTCTTTTTACATTTTCAAGCACTTTTCCGAGCGTAAGTCGTTGAATTTTTGACATTTCTTCGGGAATTTTCAGATCTTCCAGATCTCACGCACGTGTTTAACGCGGCTCTTAAATTATCCCCGCAAAAAAAAAAAAAAAAAAAAAATTGGAGCGGTCAAATCTGGCCAGAGCGGCAGCCAAGCAAATCCGCGCGATGTGACAATATGCGGTTACCAAACGCTTCTTTCATTATATTGCGAGCGTCTTTGCCGCCGAACAGTGACACGTCGCATCATCTTCTTGAAACCGTCTACGGCAGCCCAGACGGCGAGTTTATCATCTCGATCTAGCGCGTTCCGTTGATAGTACCGGTGAAAAAAAAAAACGCCCCCACTTTCGCCACAAGTCCAGACGGTCACTCGCTCGTCGTGTGATTGAATTCGGAATAGATTCGGACCATTAGCGGCAGTTCTGCTTACGAATCCGGATAAATGAGCTAGATCGTTTAAATCGATTTTTTTCAGCAAACAGTTTTCATGGTCGGCACTTTTTAATTCGTGACTTATTACCAGTTTATAAGAATGAAATTGTAAGTTTTCCAGCAAGACACGGCGAACAAATTCTGTCGACAGGTTTAAAGAAGCAGCATGCATAGCCGTCCAGGACTCCAAAAAATAATCGCTGCCGGAAGCGGATCGATTTTTATGGAGGTACGAACCGGTTTTATTTTCGTCCAGGACGTTTTCGCACGAAAGTTTTCAACACACCTTGAAACTGATTTACGAGATGGTATAGATTTGCACCGCGTAATTTTGAATTTTCTCTTTGCACTGTCGCGATCGATTGGCATCGGTAAAAACACAACAAATTAAAGTAGACCTCGAACTGATTAATTTTAGACGCTTTAATTACTGCGAGGATAAAAGCACGATGTATACGTTCAGGTTTAATTTTTGAAAAATCGAACATTTTTGTTTAGTTTTCTCGGAATAATTTATTTTTAATAACGTAACGAATTTCTCCGAAATATCTGTCTCGCAAGCATGGCGAATTTTAAAAATAAATACTACGGAAAACGACCAAAATAAATCATCTATAATTTAATTAACGAACAACGATTTTTTGGAGGAACGCTGCTCTATTTTATCGAACGATTAGGGTTAAAATTAATTACAAAATTATAAATATAAATGTTTAATTACCACTCTCGTAAGCGCATTAGTTAAGATGAGAAGCATCACGCGAAAAAGCGGGATGTTATATCTAGAGCGCTTAAGCAGAACAACATCGGAGATGCATTAAACTAAGAAAACAAAAATTCTAGTAAGGGAAAAAAAAAAACATTAATTTTATTTTTTAAACCGAAAAAATAATAACGTGTAGTACTACGATGAAATGAAAAGTTAACTCTGATATTACAAGAAAGCGTCAAATTAAACGTATACTATATATATATATATATATATGTATATATATTGTACAAACCGATCCATGTACGATCGAGATATATCGACACAAACGATGGTGGTATAGTAAAATAATCTACGAAGGAATACATTTCCAACATAAACCACAGCTTATCGCTGGCCGCTATGAACTACAGTTAAACAAAAATTAACAACAGGGAAATTGTCTTAATAAACGTCATGCACGGAATAAGACAATTCGGTGAAATTATTTTATAATTATCGAAAAAAAAAAAAAAAATTATAAAGAAGTTTTAAAATTTTATTTTAGATAATACACGGTAATTGTCTTATTTTTTTAACAATCGCGGTATTGTTTTTTTTTTTTGTTTATTATAATTATAAATAAGTAATAATATTCAGTTACACCTACGTAGGTAAACATAGGACGTGGCAAATATATGTTAATAGAAATAATGTGACAATTACTTAAGCACCGAATTGTCGAATTAAAAATATCGCTTAAGAATTTTTTCGTTCGATATTATTTCACGTATACAAGTAATTACGTGCGACGTACGTAATACCAATATTTGCGCACAATACGATAAAAATCAGACGACGTCGAAAACTATTTCAATTTAAAATAATTAATACACTTTCCAATATAATGATATCTAACGAACTTAATATGAAAATGATCGAAAATAAACGGCATTCCTTGTATAGTTACGGAATCCGAAATAACATAATCAAGCATATGTTAATTTTAACAATTTGCGCTCAACCTGTACTGAAGCGCCCAAAATTAAACAGTAGTTTATTTTGTAAATAAACGAAAAATACATGCAGGTACTTTTATATGCTACAAAATTGAAGTTCGATAATTATTCATGTAGATATTTGAAATTATCATATGTCAAATTTGGATACTTACACGAATACAATAATAAACCATGAAGAATATATTAAAGGCCAAATCTATCTGTTGAGTAAAGTTATCGCTCCATTTTTGACAACGTTCAACTTCTTCGCTGAAATTACGTATATAAATATATAGTTTTCGATATTAGGAAAACAACCGTATCGAACATACGTAAATTAAATAAAAATAATAATATAATTATTAAAAAATTTTAAAAAGTAATTTACCTAGAGGCATCGATGAAATATATAATAAGCGAAGCTATACTCAAAATGAAGACTAACACGACCTGAAAAATCGAAAAATTATAACAATACACATATTAACGAAAATGAAATACGACTTTTTAAGTTTACTATATTATTACATTACGTAACAAATTAAAATAATAACAATATAAAGGTGTTACGCGTATTCCTCGTATATATTAAAAAATAATCATGAAAAAAATCCAAGATTACACACTCATTGCGTAACGAACGTTCCCTAAATATTCAATACGTTTCACCGAGTGATTTGTAATCAATTTATATTATGCTCATTTTGATTAGTTCTTTATGTCTAACCATTAAAAAGAAATATTTTTAATAAACTATTACATGCCAATAAAAGACTTATGTTTTCAACGTTCTTATTACTGAACATGAGACATTCATTTCTGTTTATTAAATTCTTTGAAAAACAATCTACTTATTAGACGTAGTAATATGTTTATATAAGTCGAGTCAATCAGGGTTGTATGTTTAGTAAGAAAATAAAATCTAGGTATTTGTCATTTTTTTCAAGTAACTATTTCTCAGAACTTTATTATTAAAATGTAATGCAGTAAATAACAATCTATAAAGTCATATAATAAATAGCATACCTCACAATCTCAGAAACACATATAAAAACAAAATCGATTATTCGATTCGCTTATTCATGTCTTCAACGTAAATTTGACGACCGTCGTGTCAATTTTATTGGGATGTTATTGTGTAAACTCGTATTATTTTTAGCACGAACTATTTTACATAATTTATAAATCCACTACGAACGAACTTTTAAAACGTAGGTAAAATATCAATAAACAAGGCGACTATGAAAACTGAAGTTAAATCTATGGATGTCTGTTCGAAAATAATTATTACACAACAGTAAAATAAGAAGAAAAAAAACAGAGATTATATAGTAATAAACATGGTACATTGAATACAAAAAATATACTGTGGTCGTATGATTCTAGAAAAAACAGGGTGTTGAATTTCGTTCAACTAGTACAAAAAAAAAAAAAAATTAAATATTTAAAAGTTTAGACTCAAGATCACAAATTTAAACAGTATTTTAAAAATGTACGAAACCGGAGAGGAAAGACGTTTGTTGGATATTAATAGATGTGATTCTAATAACATTTAATAGATATGAAAACAGGACATTTCTTAGATAGCATAATGGAAATGTGGTACCGTTCCCATATTTTACATTACACACCAACTATCAAGCGAATCATAATAACATACAGAGTTTGCATTTGTTAAAAATTACTTCGAAAAAAGATAGTCTGGTTCGACACTCGGCTTTACATTTTTTATTATCACGAAAGAACCATTTGTAACAATCGTTATTATATACCTTGTACAATGTAATAATTTATCTGTTACCATATGTGTGGCTTGAAAATATAATTAATATTTTTAAAATTTTTACACCGATTGTTACGGATTCAACTGCAGTTGTCTAACAGTATTATTTTAATACTTTTCATAATGGGTATGCGACTTTTCAAATAGATTAATCCTTTCATATTGTCGTTTTTCATATAACACGCCTTCAGGATCCCAACCGGTATTAAAAATAATTTTGTTTCAACGATGCATTACCGTTCGTAATAAAAAATAATTTCAATTATAATTAAACGAGATTTACTGTTCAATTTATTACATTAAAAGTTAGCAATTATAATGTACTATTGCGATTATATAACATTTACATTATCTGACATGACTTCTTGTCTTTTATTTAAATCCGGAACCACACCAACTCGACCAACAAATAAAGACGATACAGATGATGAAGTTTTTCTATCCATTGAATTTCTAACAATGCGAAATCCGTTTTAAATAACAACACAGATAATATCAATTGTACCACTTTTGTATACAACACGTCGGCCATCATCGCAAGAAGTAAAGTTTCATATTAAGCCCCCGATTTATTTGAACTAAAATTTAAAAGATTGTTTATCGAAAAGCTAAAATATCAACATTTTCGATCGATAATTATTAAAATTTTTTTAGAAATTATACGAAACGCGTTATCATTAATTACTTATAATTTTTTAATAGTTCGGCGATTTTTCATAACATGTTGCACGACAAACAGACGGATGAAATTAAACTCAACATCATCTAGTACAGGTATCTTTAATTATTTATAAATAAATTATAATTAACTGATTCGATATTTATATATTTTGTTAATTTATATTGGTCTTATTTATTTTTATCTCTAATTAGATATGTCGTTTATTTTTATATATATGATGAAATACATTAGAAAAACGTTCCTATTGATAATACTTTTTCGTTTTTATTATTATTATAAATTTGTTTTCTTGTATCTGAATTAAAGATGAAATAATTCGATTCATCGATATATTGTATAAAACAAAAAAAAAAAAACAACAAAAAATCAAAATAATCTACATCGGTATTTCTAAACAACTGAATAAAATTATTCACTTTTGACGAACGCTGAAATAATATAATAATGTATATAGAATACAAAAACAAAAATCAATCTTCAAACGAGTCGTACAAGTTTTTACTGTTCATAAAATTTAAAACTAAACTAAGTATGTAGCAATTTAACATCTTTTATTACTCGAATTTGCAGAAAAACACATTAATTTAAACTACATTTTAATTTATACAAATAAGTAGACTAATAAATAATCGCATATAAAATTAAACTTTTGTGAAATATTAATTATGAAGTTGTTAAAAAATAAATTTTTTTTTTTAATTTTCCGATATATATATATATTTTTAATCCTTTTAAAGACTAACTTTGGAAAGAGAAAAAACGCATAATTTAATAGTTTCTATTACAGTTTTTCATGCTTAACAAAAGGAGAGTCAAACTAAGTATTATTTGGGTATTTGAGATTTGTTTAGTTTAGAGGAAAACATTCACGCCAGACATATTACATTCAATTACTGATATACGAATAAGGTAACATAAATACGTAATTATGATCTGTCATAAAAACAAATCATACACTAATTGATAAACGCTATTTTCAAGTTTTCATCTCGTTTCATAAATTTGCATATTTATAAAAATATATATTTTACACATAAATAAATAAACGAACACATATATATATATATATATATATATATATATATATATATATATATATATATATATATATATATATATATATATATATATATTGTACTCACTAGAATCCGACCAGTTGTTGTCTGTCCGGAAATTAATTCGCCCGCCCAATCTTTAGCTTCCGTAACGAAGGTTCCTTCAAATTCCTGTTTTTGTTGACCACCGGTTTTTGGATCCTTCTTTACTTCATTTGTAGTTGGTGGCGGTTGTTCTTTCCGACAGCACAAGAACGAGAAAACTCTCCAAAGTAAAACGGTTAACAACCCCAATAAAAATGTAAATATACTAGATAGTAGGAAAAACCACCATTTCCGGACTTGTAAGCATTCATTTATTGTCGGGACAGGCGGTTCATAATGATCTCTTAAAACGACTAGACATTCAGACACTTTTTCCGGCATATTCGATTTCTCCTATCACGGCGATATTGTATACACAATAGTCATTATCGAAGGGAAATTTTTAAAATAAAACTAATCTGACGCAAAATCTCGAAATTTAAATTGCAAAATAAAGTATTTCCGGAGTATGCTTAAAAATAGAAAATGAAATCGTGATAAACACGAAATATGTTCTAATATACATACATAATGAAGAAAAATGGCGAAATTTATAACCAACTTTCATTTTAGAAAAAATATAGATATTTAACATATGTATATACGCCTATTCCGCTGCTGCTATTATATTGTATGGAAATGTGCTTGCGCTCATTTAAAAAGATTTTAACAAATATATCTAGCACTAAGAATTACTCGAAATAAGGACGTAAAAACTAACTTTAACATCTGAATAACAACATATCTACTACTAAACACGACTAAATATTAGCCAAACGCAAATAATATACATAACGTACACTATAAACACTAAAATAAAAACCCCGGATAGCTGACTGACTGGCCCTGTTTCATTTAGCTCCCTCCATTCCATTATTATTAAAGGCACAGTACACATTATACATACTACGATAAAAGCGGGTAAGTCGATCGATAAGAACGCCCGCTTTCAAAACATTTAAATCAGTGTGACCAAATTAATAATACCTTATCAGTTTGTAGTAATAATGATATTTCACGCACCCTAAATAAAATTAAATGAAACGTATTTTATTATGATACTGTGAAAATACAAAACACATGTCTAAATAATCGTAAATTCTATATAAATACGTGTTTTAAACATTTGATTTTTGAAGGAAAAAACCAAACTATTCTACAAAATTTTTGTCATAGATATAGATATTTAAAATTTACTAATTTAAATGAACAAACTGAAATATTCGTTAGTTTTTAGTAATTTATCGAATATTTCCTGCCTGGCGGTAAACTGTAACATTTGAATAATTTCGTGATAATTAAAATGTCTGTTTTAATTTTTATCAACTTTTTTCTTTTTAAACTTGTGGCGAATATTTACGTACAACGTAAAACGTGATATGAAATGGTGACGTTTGTCCCGAAGTAACGTTTTGCTATCTTATCGAGCGCGCACGTTGGCGCAGCCTTTGTTTTTCCTTCCTTCCAAATTGTTAAAAATTTTACTCTCTTGCGAATTCCTTCTATCTTTACTGCAGAGGCTGTAGCCATCCTTCATTCTCTCCATTTCAGCCTTTTTAACGAATTATCGAAAAAAATTGTATTCTTTTCAGACTCCAGAAGTTATTAAAATTTTCACCACTACAACCCTTATTCATCTCTCGTAATACTGAAAATTCGCAATCATGTCGCTCTAATTAGAATGTTGGTGTCTCCATTAAGTTTGTATGGATTCCCGATCACTCCGAAATCAGCGGTAATTTTCTCACCGACTATTATGTCCACTCTCCTTCCTTTCCTAGTTCATCGCTTATTCACCACACATTGATCTTCAAATCTTAAAACTGTCCACAAGCAATACTAGAAATTAGTCTGGAATAACGCTTATACTCGCATTATAAATTGCTTCAGACTGATCCTCCATGCTTATCTTGGTTTTACAATATACAGATGTACCAAAATCGTCCATCGGACTATACAATTCGGAAAAAATCGTTTCCCTTCTTCATTATTCCAAATGAACCTTACTATCTCGCTCTACTGCTCACACCCTGCAGTAATGTGCACATTTATACTTGTTTATATAAGTTCATTCGTGGATATAACTTAGCGTTATAACTACCACATATATTTATTTAACTTTTGTATTACGATTTGTATGTGTAAACCTTGTGGAAGACCATAATTTTTTTTTTTTTTTTTTTTTTTTAAATGACATTGTTTATTGAAGTTTATTTTTATTCTGGTACTTTGCGAATTTGACGATCATTTATTTGAAAATAGTTAATAAATTTCTCGCTTAAAAAATATAATCAACTAAAGGATCCTCGTTATTTATGTAGGAAGTTTTGATGATATTTTAAACAAAACTTTAAACAAGATTTGCGTTATATTCAATGTATTATGGTGGTTTTTTTGTTGTTGTAATTTTTAATTCATAAATATCTCGCTATGACTTGTATCTGAATATTTTTATTTTTACGTAGTCCCTAATTTGAGGATGATATAATTTTAGTAATTAATCAAATAATCGAAATATTTAAAAATTTGTTTTTTAAAATGGTTTTTAAAAACCCCAAATAGAATTTGTCATAGTTTTATACGAGAAATGATTACCCAACTTTCTAGGTAGAACAGAAAAATTGGATATGATACCGTCAAACACCGCACGCTGGTTTACCATGAAAACTTTTTATCAATCACGGGATAGATGAGAGAAACTAAAAACTTTCTATCTGAGATAATGTTTAATTATTCTTAAAACAAGGATAATTAATACAGCGACGCCTAATCAAAAGAAAATCGTGAAATTTTTTGAAGATAATAATACGTTTCGTATGTTCGAAGTTCATATTTTTAAAAACACACTGCATTAGTTGTATACTTAAATGTTTAAATGGAAAGTCAAATTTGCCGATATTAATTTAGTTGATAAGAGAAAAATAGGCCTGTGGATGGTTCTTTTTTTTAATGTAGAACAACCGGCACATTCGATTTTTTATTGATCTGTATAATACCTTTAATTGCAATAGGTTATCTGTTTCCGACTTTTTATTTTCATAAGATGTCCATGTTGTTTTGTTTTTTTTGTAATGATGTGTTATTTTTTGGTTTTTTATGCTGCTTGATGTTATAGATCAGCGGTGCGCAAACAAGGGGTCGCGACGTGGGCGGGTCGCCAAAAGATTGTTGGGGTTGCGAAATTTTTATGAAATGCATTACGGCCGCATGCTGCGTACGGAAAAGTGTACATATAAAGAGTGAAGCGCCATCACTCCAGTTTATTCCATTTGCCTGCTGTCCAGCCGTTCTTTAACCATAGCGTATGTAAAGTGTAAAGATGCACGGTTCTCACGCCCGGTAGATGGCGCCCTCTTCGCGATAATTCACAGGGTTTTATTAGGCGTTTCCATGTGAAGTTGTAGCGTGTGTAGCAGTTTTTATTCTAGTTTTATCGTCGTGACGGTGTGTAATTTGATGTTTAATATTCTTATCTGACTTTGTTATTCTTTATATCAGGTATGTATTATCGTTAGAGACAGCTCTCTGTTAAATTTATTGAATTCCTCGAATTTATGAACGCGATAGCTTATCAATTGTACACCAAAACGCAATAGAATTAAATATACTGTTTGTTTTAAGTTTAACAATTTAATTCTTATCTTAATAACGGATAAATGGATAACACGTACACCAGGTATATCTTCAGCTAACAAACGAAGAAAGGCTGAGAGGAATCGGAAAATACTGAACTAAATGGCCGATCTAAAAAAATAAGAAAATACAATTAGGAATTTATTAAGTACGGTTTCACATTTTGTGTTGTTGACAATGAAGAACGCCCGTTATGTGTCGTTTGCAATGAAAAATTAGCAAATGAGAGCGTGAAACCAGGCTAAATTAAAACGGCATCTGGAAACTAAACATAAAGAACTTCAAAATAAATGTGCAGATTTTTTTCAAAGACGAACTGAAAATCTTAAAATTCAAGTTCCACATTTAAAGGAATTTATGACAATACCTCAAAAAGCATTACGGGCTTCTTTAGAAGTTTCTCATCTAATAGAGAGAACAATGAAATCTCCATACAATTGGAGAATCCCTTATCCTTCCTGTAGCAATTAAGATGACATCAATTATGCATAGTGATAAATATGGAAATGAACTAAAAATCATACCATTATCAAGAGATGCCGTGTCTCGGTGAATTTCCGAAATATCGAGTCAGCAGTCATAAAACGCATAGAAAATTCATCTGTGTTTGCTTTATAACTGGACGAGACTACCGATATTACTAAAATGTCACAACTAATTATTTACGTCAGGTTTATTTTTAATGGAGACATAACAGAAACATTTTTATGTTGCAAAAGCTTGGAAGGGAAAACAACTGAAAAAAAAATATTTGAAGTAATAACAGAATATTTTCAATCGAAGTCCCTTACCTGGGTAAAGTGTGTTGCGATTTGCCGTGATAATGCTGCAGCATTAATGGGTTCGAATAAGGGGCTCAGAGGTTTAATTCAGAAAATGGCGGCTCACGTGGTATTCAATCACTGTATAAAGCTCTTGTTGCGAAGATATGGATCAAGAGTTGCGCAACATATTACAAGATGCCGGTTAATGCAATTAACTACATTAAACGCAATAGCCTCGATAGCCGTCTCTTTCCAATACTTTATAAATGAGATGGGCTCTACGTATGAGACATTACTGTTACACACCGAAGTCAGATGGCTTTCACGTGGGAAAATACTATGACGGATATGTGATTTGAGAAATGAAGTGTACATGTTTTTAGTCGAAAAGAAACAGAGACTGGCAAGTCATTTTATCAATGAAGTTTGGCTAGGAAAGCTGAGCTATTTAGTTGATATTTTCGAAAAACTTAACGACTTAAATTTCAGCTTGCAAGTTGGGAATTCACCTATCATAAGTTTAAAATTCAAGCTTTTAAAAATAAACTTAGTCTCTGGCAAACTCTACTGAATAAAAACAACACCGACATGTTCCCTTGCTTTAACGATTTTATCAATGAAAGTAATATAAATATAAATTTAAAAACATAATTTCCAACTATATTAAAAAGTTAAAGGAAAATTTTTCGACAAGATTTGAAGTTTTTCCCGAAAATGATCTCGGTTGGATTCGTGATCCGTTTTCCTACGATATATGCAGTTCAACTATTCAAATTAGTGAGAAAGAGCAACTAATAGTTAGTGATGATACTCTTCGAAATCAATTTAAGACTCAGCCTTGCTAAAAATTTTGGTTATCCGTGGCAAAGTAATATCCCGTTTTAAGCAAGAATGCCATCAGAGTTTTAATACAATTTGCATAAATATATTTGTGTGAAGCTGGATTGAACAAACTAGTTGCAATAAAAACTAAATACCGCTCGCGTTTAAACCCTGAAGATGATATGCGAATTGCAATTACCAACATAGATCCGAACATCGATGAAACAATTAGAAACTCGCAGCCTCGTACATTGCATTAACGGATAATTTTACTGATTTTTTATGTTATATAAAAAGTATTTTCTTAAAATGATAAAAAAAAAATTGATATGTGTTAGATATGAGATAATGTTTTTATTCAATGAAACCGATAGAAATGCGCGAAATATACATCGTATTTGTGGACATTTATCTAGGGGTCGCCGGAAATTTTCTCTCTACTGAAGGGGTCGAAGTCGAAAAAAGTTGGCGCATCGCTGATATAGATAATTGAATATATCGAATAAAAAGACTGTTATATTACCAGCATAATAATTTGTTTTATTTATTCTAGAAATTTCTCGTGTTACAAAAGTAATTATCGTACCATCCTAATATAAAATGTCATTGTAAAATTTCGCTCTTCGTTATTAGTCACGAAGGTTTTCCGATTTTACTACAATATTTTTATCGTAGACAATGTTCACTATATTCTTTTACCATTTCACGTGAATTATTAATATCTCTTTCGTCTCTCAACTGTTATTATATACAACTGTCGCTATTAGTAACAATCGATATTAATATTCATAAAGTACGTTTAAATACGGTGATATCCTATTTCTAGTTAAAATACATTAAACATTCATTCTCTATTCGATATGCAATTGCTTTCGTTAATAACGGCTATCAACGTTAAGTTCTAATTTCATAATTAATTAGATGTTTGTGACGAATACGCGATGATATTAATTAAATACGAGGAATGATACGTAAATTATAGTTAACGTTTGTTACTTTTTCGAGAACAGCCTCATTTCTCTATACGCACACATATATATATATACATATATATATATATATATACTGTGCATAAAATTATGAAAAACCTATAGTTGAAAACACAGAATTGCACTTAAATTGATAGTTAAAGATAGGATTGCATTTAAACCTACAGTTAATTTAATAAAAATTTAAGATCACTATAATGCATAAAGTTGCATATTAGTATCATTTTCAAAGCGTATATATCATGTTGTAGAATTTATTGCATATTAGCAACGCACCATAAGGTTATAATTGCAGGATTGCATTTAATAACAATATTAAGATCTATACAAAACTGTGTAACGTATAAACTTGCTTACTAAAAACAGTTTTAAAGCATATATAACGTGTAACACGATTTATTGCATATTAGCAACATTATGAATCTTGGGGTTAAAATACGCTTTCATTAATGAGCTTCAGGACAGTGACGACGCAGCTACCAAATGGAAGAAAATACGGTTTAAGCAGATTGCAACAAACGGTCAACTGATTTCAAATCCGGCCATCAAGGTTCTGGGAATTTGCTCTCAACAAAAAAACATTGTGCAACTTAAATCGCGTCCGAACCAACCAGAGTCATTGCAAGTATTTAATGAACAAATAAAGACTATCGGAATCGGAGCTGCGCAGCTGTGGCGAGATTAAAAATGAAATTGCACTTTGTTAATTTGTTTCGATAAAGGACTGTATGGGCTACATTCACTCGAAAAAGGTGCAGCAGATTGGCTATCAGACGTTAATTGTAATAAAGGAGATATTTATTTATTTGCGTTTTAATTTAAGCACGTAATTGATACAATAAATAAACAAGAATACGCTTTCATTGACTTTTTCACGATAACCATTTTTTTTTTAGCGCGCTGTTAACGTAAGTTTTAATGCAACAAAAAATATTTTTGCGAGATTATGTATATACATTTTGACATTTTGAATTTAAAACGGAATAGCTTGTACTGGAAACACCTTTATTGCTTTTAGGCGTCGTTTTTTTCACTTTTTTCGATACTCTTATATAATCCAGAAGTGGCTAGGGCCTCATGTGACCTCAGTATAAATCGTGAAAAAACCAAAAAGTAATGTGGTAATAGATAGAGGAAACGCAATACCGACAAAAGTGAAAACGATCGTTGGTTTCGAAACAGTGGATAAATTTACATAAGATTTTTGGTAATAACGACAGTACAAATATAAGTAAAACGACGAATACAAATTTGCAGGGATGCCACGTTCAAATTGGATAACATATGTAAAGATGGATCTATAACGAAGAATACCAAAATTGAACTTGTTAATACGTTAATTTTTTCATTTGTGTTATGCGCAGCGGATATATTGAGTTAGTCTCATTTTAATAGTGACTTTTGTCTTTTTTTTTTTTTTTTTTTTTTTAAGATGCTATTCCATATATCCATATACGGTGTGACTAAATACAATAATTCTGTACCGCCTTTTAGGATGACCCCCCCCCCCCCGATAATTTTTAACGTGTTAATATTTTTAAAATGGAAGCATGCCATGTAAACCGAATATGGTTTATTATGAAAATACTTTTTGTGTTAGCATTAAAAAAAGTTCTAAAAGGTTTACCAATTTGATACTCGACAAAAATTTGGTTGACATTAGAGAAATCAGTGTACGTTACATAAGAATGCGTGTAAATGGGAGAGTATTGCAAAAATGAAATAGGGTAAAATCTTGTCTTAATTATACTAGTAGTAGAATAGTGCTACATAGAGTACTGGGGGAAAATTGCGATAATGAAATTAAACGTCGACCCAAGATCGCGCGCATTAGTGAAAAAAAAGATTAGATTTAGTTAATCGTTTTGATGGCGTCAATCTTTATGATAAAAGTATAACAAGCTGGTAGTCAACTCCGGTGAAGTATCGTAACCGAAAAAAAAAAATTAATAATTTTACAATTAGCCGTGATTAAATATTAAATTTTAAAATAATTACTATGTGTTCCGAAAAGCACCGAAGCTGGCGACCATTTTTTAAGGTAATAAAGATTACAGATACATATTTTACATATAAATAATATTTTATTATTCTGTACCTAACATCTGTGTGTCGCGTGGAACCTCACGAGGTATATAGCGAAATTATATGAAGATAACCGGACTAACTTGACTGGACCCGATCAAAAACCCGGACACGCGGCAATCTTGACTGGAATATGCCTGCGCGCCTCCGGAATATCTAATAATACTGTTTTTGTGTTTTGGTGCACACGTATTGAAACTGCTTCTGCTTTAACAGCGCCGTTCTATAGCTGCTATTATTCGTATAAAAATTATTATATTTAAAAGAACAGACATTTCTATTTTATAAATATTTCGTACTTTACGGATGGTAAGGGTATTTTATTTATTACTATTTCATAAATCTTTCATACGCTCGAATTTGAAAGTTAAGCATATTGCACTTGTACGAGAATTTAAAGTTGTATTTCTTCTTTTTTAATCTAAACGGACAGTGAAATAGATAAATTTTTAATTAGAAAACAAAATGATGAAAATAATGAATAATGACGATAGTAACGAACTAACACAAAGTTCGAATAAAATAACATCGAACGTTGATTTTTCACGGTTAAAAACTGCCCTGTATCAATTTGTATTGTTTGCCGTGAAAACGTTTCTAACGAATCTGCGGTTCCTAATAAACTACAATGTCATTTAACCGCGTAACAATCGCATCTATATTACATTAAAGGTCCCGAATGTTTCAAAACATTTTTAATATCAGAAAATAAAGAAGTCCAATCATTTACAAAATACGTAAACATTTCCGATACAACGCAACAATGCAGTTACTTAGTTAATAATTTAATAGTACAGAGCTAACGGCCTCGTATTATTACGGAAAATGTAATTATACCAGCTTGTCGACTCTCGGTGAAAACCCGGATAGGTGATGATGCGGATAGATGAGAAAGTTCTTTTTACTCTAGCAATTTTAGTGTGCCGGGAAAAATATCATAATATAAAACTGTGTCGCTGATAGAAAAAAAAAAAAAAAAGTTGGGAAACACTGTTTTAAACAATCATCGTCCTTTGCTTAAATCACGTCTAAATAATATTTACCGCTACGTTGTGCATAGTAAGGATGTGTCAAATATTTACAGCGTACTGGCTGGGTGTACCGCAGGATAGTGTATTGGGTCCTTTATTGTACGCTATAATCATCGTACACATGCCAAAAAACAGTACGGTCTAAATAGCGACGTTTGTAGATGATACTATGATATCACATCAAAAAACACAGTTCCAAACAAATTGCATATGTAAATATGGACATTATTGAGCCGGGCAATGGTTTATATTACCTGGAAAAGTTAGTCTATGTTACATTTAGTAACAGGTATAATCACAGACTGACTTTAGAAAATCGAATTATTCCAAAGCAATATGAGATTAACTATCTACGCGAATCTACCTAGGCAGTCAACTAACATAGAAAACATATAAAAGAAAAAATTGAAGTGTAATTTAGAAAACTATATTGGTTTCAGGACATGTTAAATAGTCATCTGCTAGTAGTTGAAAAAAAATTATTCGAACTAAAGCAAAATTTAAATTTGAAACGCGTTTATAACGCTAATATATTTTCGGCGACAATATTTTTATTAAAGAATAATGTTATATTTGTTGTTAATTTAAATTACATCGAGAAATATAACGAATTAAAATTTAATCGCAAAATAGGCATTTCAAAAATTATTTATAAATTAATGTTAAAAATCAAGCATCAAAACGGTGTCAATTTTCATTTTATAACAATTCAGTTTAAAGTTCTATTGTTTTATTTTAATAGTGATTTTTTTTTTTTTTTTTTTTTTATTTTACTGTACCGACAGTTTCCTGTCATAAACAATAATGATCGTAAGTAAAGAAGTAAGGAGAAGGAAGAAATTGGAGTATGGAATGTGAACAAGAGGAGGAAAGTGAAAGAATATTATTAAGCTGGTAATTCCAACGAACAGCCAGATTTGGATATACAAAGAGGAAAAATATATTAATTTTTATTATTATTATTATTATTATTATTATTATTATATAATTTATTTCTCGCAGAGTTTAACCATTACACGTAGCGTCCCTGAGAACAATGTAGCCACTTAGGTAATTGGAAGTGCATCGCGGCACCACTTTCTTCGTTTTAGCCGACTGTTGGCTCTGACTGGAAAATCTCTAGTAAACATTCGGTGTACCAGTGAATTCGAATGGAACTGGAGCTTTCCGAAGAATCTTCTATATTGTTCCGTATAAACATCCTTCACGTATGAAACGTTCAAATTGTCATGTAATATGTCGTTCGATACAAAGTACGGTGCAGATGCTATTGTACGTAGGATTTTGGACTGCTGTTGCTGTACTCTGTGGAAATTACTTCGACTTGCTGTTCCATACAGTTCTAATCCATATCTCCAAATTGGAGCGATGACCGATAAGTAAACATTCCGCTTTACGGCTAGGTTGAGAATTGATTTACGTCCTAGCAACGGCCGGAGCTGTTTAGCCCTTATTATCACAGATCTTCTTGTGTATTCCACATGATCACGCCACGTTAATCGCTTATCCATATGCATGCCGAGATAACGCACGGACTCGACTTGTGGAATTAATGAACTATCAAATGTCAAGGTTGGACATCTAACACGTCTGTTGGTGAGCAGGATGTGTCGACATTTAGTTGAATTGAATGATATGCGCCAAAGACTTGCCCATTTTTCTAGTCGATTCAGATGATTCTGAACCGCAGCGTTTGCATACATAACATTCATATTAGACGCCAGTATCGCTATATCGTCGGCGAACGTAGCCAGCAACGTTAAATTCGAAGTTGGTACATCCGCAGTATAGATGGAATACAAAACAGGACCTAGCAAGCTGCCTTGCGGTACCGATGATCTGATTGAATGTTCTTCTGAAAACGAGCCATTTATTCTAACAACAAACGAACGTTCAGTCAAGTACGATTTTAGGAGCTGATAAATATCCTCATCGAGAATTTGCCGCATCTTATATAGTAATCCATTAAGAGAAAAATATCCAATGTTTAGTATTTGAAAACGAATAAGTATATTTAAATTATTTACAAAACAGATTAATGAAAAAAAAAAAAATGGAAATGTGTATCCCAAGCAGTTCTCATTACGCGATTTAAAATTAATTAATAATTCGTCGTTTTTCCGTAAAATTCTGCCTATTCTGTCTGTGGATACTTTTATTTAAGGTAACACTACATTGGCAGCAATCTCTTCTTTGTTACTAAATTTTTCTGTTTTTTTTTTTTTTTTTTTTTTTTTTTAACAGTGGATTGCATTCTTTCTTGTTGAAACCGTTAATGATCAAAGTATATCTTTTATAGTTTCCATTTTCTTTAAACTGGTACTGTTTGAAATAGTTTTGGCTCTGTGTAGTAACGGTCTTGTAGCCCCTCCTACTTTTATACTCGAACAACGGTGCGACTGCTTATACACATACTAATTCGTGAGGTTTTCTAAACACAGAGGTAGATAATTTTAAAACGTCTAAAAATGCTAGTTCGCGCTTATTTTCTCGTTCCACTACGAACGTTATGTTACTGCGAATTCAAATCCCCATCAAAACCTAGCTTTTCATTACCAGTCTGCAAAATCACGAACGTGTCAACCAAATAAGCATTTAGGAGACCATTTTTTCATTATTTCATTTTCCAACATGAATATATTTGCGAAAATTGTTGCTAATCTGGAGCCCATCGCCATGACATCGGTTTCTCGCGTGCGTTCGTAATTATATTGTTACTAGCGTGCATATGGCGTTCTGCGTGGTGGTTTGCCACGCGATAATATTTAAATTATTCATATTTTTATTGTCTGATAATAATTTTTGCGTCGTCGATCGCATTCGAAGTACCTTCCGTATAGAAGTGCGTGTAGTAGGCTATTCCGACTATATTTTGTAGGATAAATTATAAAATGAATCAGCATGATTATTCAGAGTTGAGATATGCACGAGCGAATTAAAACCACGACAAAGATTTTTTATATACGTAAAGAAACTTTAAAACATTTATTCGGAAGAATTTATAGTTTACTAATCGTGCAATTACTTTACGCCGGATAAGACGGCTGTTTCAAAATAGCGCAAATCATTACGGTAAAAAAACATAACAAACCAGACGCTGATATAGGGTCGTACAGACTAATTACATTATTGACAACTATATCAAAGTTATTCGAGAAATTATTACTCAAACGATTATTGTCTATGGTTGAAGAGTATATTACATCAGCTTTTCGACGGAAGCACTCCACAATTGATCAAGTGCACAGGATCACAACGATAATCAATAGAGCATTCGAGGGGTCGACTCGGTACTTGAATAAGCGGCTGAACTGGGAAATACATGCCAGAATGAAATGTAAGCAGATAAAGAAAATAAACAGTTATATTGGCTTATTGGACGGAAATCGTTTCTAGGCGCAAGGTACAAATGTCTAATCGGCAGATCATAAAGCCAATATAGACTTATGGCCTGCACTTATGGGGCTATACCAGCAGGTCTTCTAAAGCAAAGATCCAAACCAGATAAAGCTTAATACTAAGAATAATTGTCGATGCATGCCGTTATTCGAGAAATGATAATATTCATCGAAACTTGCACATCCCGCTTGTAAACGAGATTAGAAAATTCGCTACAGCACACAAGAAGAGACTACACCAACATGCCAATGTGGAAGCTATCAATTTAGTAGATACTAGTGAAGACATTAGCCGTCTTAAAAAGCGCCACCCGGCAGACTTATGATGAAATCATTAAATTCTATTAGATTGATATGAACTAATTTTCGTAGTCATGATCAATGACTACTGATTTCAAACCATAGGCTAACAGGATGATATCTTGTTAGTAAGCTACACTTAAATTTGATACTTATTTAACTTCAATGAGTTAACATCGCATCTTTATATAAAATAAAAAATTACGTATACGTCCATTTTGTAATATTCCAGTAAATTAAACACAATATTTAAATAATTCAATTACATTAATTAATGTAAATAACGCATAAAAAAAAAATTAAAATTAAAGAACACTATAAAACTTTCGCAAAATACTTAATTTTTTTTTTTCAGACTGCACCTATAATTATATACAAATTAGTTCGTAGGAATATCTTTATTTCAAAATTACATGTATAATCATATTAAACAGCTAAATGAACAAGAAATAGTGAAAATTTTCAGAGATTATATTCACCTTTTTTCTTTCTTCTTAATTCAGGTTTACCCTTTTTAACTGTTGCAATCATGTCTCCGAAACTTGTTATCGGGTAAATAATTTCATCGTTCTCTATCTCCATGCACAGCGATCCACAAAAGGAAAAGATTTTTAACTCCTATAGTAGCAAAAATAAAGATATAGGCACGTGAAAATAGTAAAAATAAATAACTGAAATTTAGACTGAACGGTAAAAAACAAGTTTAATTAATAACACGAGGTATTTTAACAAAATATGTATAAATCGGTAACACAAGTTATACGTTCAAGCTTCTGGTATTATGTAAAATATAATT
Source organism: Coronaproctus castanopsis (assembly GCA_032883995.1). Taxonomy (NCBI): domain Eukaryota; kingdom Metazoa; phylum Arthropoda; class Insecta; order Hemiptera; family Monophlebidae; genus Coronaproctus; species Coronaproctus castanopsis. Next base: position 4,845,166 of record CM065054.1, read on the forward strand.
CAAAATCCGTATTATACAAGTTAAACATATTCCAACTTTCGGTCCGGCAAAAATATCACGACGACCTAAAAAACTGAAAACAAAGTTAAGAATTTAGTATGTATACGTCAGATGTAAATACTATACACATAATGTATTTATATTTTAAATATAGCTGTTCGTTATTTCGTAGATTTATCTCGTTTTAAAATTTTACATTTTAAATTATATAACAAACCAGCTGACCCGACGAACTATCGCCACAGAATCAATAAATTTATTAAATTATTTGCCGAATTAAATAAGAAAATACAGACGGAGAATTAGGAATTACACAAAAAAAAATTAAATTTGTAAACAACCTTAAATGATATGACTATACTTTTTAATTTTTGTAAATTTATCGAACTTAATTAAAAATTATATTTAATTCAGCTTTAAACTCGCCAGTTAATTTTAGTAACATTTACGTTGTTATAACATAAATGCTCGAGATCTCCACGTCTACTTTCTTTTAAAGCCAACCCGAACCCCCTACTTATCATAAGGGCCGTAAAAACAAAAACCCAAAAACCTTTAATCTCAAATTTCTCCATGAGTATTTGCTATAAAAATATGGTAATACCATAATTAGACGCGTATTTTAATGGCGCGTAATTTTCGTTTAAATAATTTTCCCCGATTTCCAATCGATCGCGAAAAAAATCGAAATTTTTCGAATTCAGTTTGAATTTTTTTCGCGGTTTTTTCGATTTAATATAGAAATGACTATTTCCAGAGTAATCGTTTAAAAATGTTTACGTCGCGCGCGCTATGCCCTGCCAAAGGTCGCCAATTTTTAAAAATTCGTACCTCGTGACCTATCGATCGTAATCAAAAACCGTTTTTCGTATCGAATTCGTCATTTTTTAATATCCATCAAATCGATTATATGGAAATTTTTCAAAAATCGAAATTCAAAAAGGTCACCCCCAATCGCCTCCGTTTTTTTTTAAATTATTTTTGATAGCCTAAAACCTTCCCGGCATTGGTGGTAATAAGCTTGCAAAATTTCAGCCCCAATCGGAATGAGCGGTTTAGCCGTCTATAAAACGCGAAAAAAAAAAACATTCTTTTTTATATATACAGATTATACTTGAAAGAACAAAGCGTCATTTTACGACGGATTACAAATCCGCATAACATTATAGATTTTCATTACGAATTTATTTATTGGTGGCAATGGGATTTTGGTTGATCATTTAAAAATAATCTAACGAGTAGTAAATTTTAAAACCGGACTCTTAATAAACGTTGATGTATCGGAGAGTAATGATTTTATGAATTAGCAAAATAAAATCGAAGTTAATCACTAAAAAATTTGCTTATACAATAAAAAATCTTTTTAGCGATTAACTTCGATTTTATTTTGTTTTGTTAATTAATAATAAACGTTATTTATATATATATATATCGTAAACTATTTTATTATAAATATTTTTCACAAATTTGTTAATAAAAATAATCAACAAATATATTTTCAAGCGCGTAAAAAAAAAAAAAAAATAGTTTATCTTAGTAACAAAAGTTAACATGCGTAAATAATACATATACCTGAAGAAACAAAAGTTTTACATAACTAATTTAATTTCTGTCAAACAAAACGGCAAATAACCGTAGTACAGTTATCAGACTGGGGCAAAGTTTTGGACACATAACCATTGACCACAAAGTTTAACTTGCTAATTTTTTTTTCAAAAACTATGTGCGCATGCGAAATCTGGTCAACCCTTCACCGGGCGCACCTAATTTTGTTAGATAAAGGGGCGTGTGGATTACAATGGTAATCCGCACACACTTTTGTATTTATAATGTCCATTTTTTTTTTTTTTATAATTAATGTTTCATAATTTACTTAAAAAATAAAAATATGAAAAATAATTCAAAAATAATGTTTTATTACCATTTCTTTTAAATATTATATTATTCTCGAAAACATGAATTGCAAACTTCAATCAGATGATCGCTACACATCATCCGATTTTTGCATTTGTGGCACCATTTTCGGGTAGATTTATTTCTACTTCTTCCACAGTCGTACCATTACCTTGCGTCGGCATTTCCTTTTCTCGGACAGTGTCCTCCATGCCTAAAATAAACTTAGCTCGGCTTTTTATTTCTCGTGGTATATTTTCTTTTTGCGATTTTCGTAAAATTTGGGGTTTTATCATTTGCCAAGCTATTTCTTCAATGAGATTCAAACGGATTGACTTTATCTTTTTTACAATTAAATTTATAAATAGCAAGAGCATTTATTAATATTTAACATGTCATAAAATACCGCCGTAGCGCTTAGTATTACGAGCAACATTATATTTTTGAATTATTGGTCTAATAAATCTACTCCTATTTTAGTTTTATTATAGAATGTCATTATTTCTGGCATATTATTACTTGCATCAGCATCGGTGTTCATAATGCACTGTTGAAAGAAGCACAACTGATTTGTTTTTGCGGGTGCAATAGGACAATAAAGTCATGTTCTTTCGAAAACCAAAAACTGAACTATGTATATCCTTATTTTTGTTTGGTAAAAATTCAAACGGTATCTCTCGTTTATTTTTTTCGGAGTGTACCAACAAAGGTAAGTTTCTTTTCATTGAACAGTTTTACTGCAAGTGGGACGCTACCAATTGTCTGTTGTAATATTCCTAACCTTCCGCCGGTTTAACTAATTGCAAAACTATATCTCGGGCTGAATTACTCATTTGATATTGACCTACTGGTTGATTTCCAACATATATCTCCATGTTGTAGGTATAAGCATTCTTTACGTCTACAAGAGTAAAGATTTTTATTCCCCGTATTTAGCTGGTTTTGAAGGGATGTATTGTCGAAAAGGGCAACTAGCTGCTCGTCAATTGTTAGATATTCGCTAGCACTAAAATGTTTTTGAAAATTGTTTAACATTTTTTCCAAAAACACTCGTATTGGGGCTAATTTATCAGTTTCCCTCCTTTCTTTCCGATTTCGTACGTCATCAAATCGTAGCGATCGAAGTAAAAATTTGAATCTTTTATTACTCATAAGTAACAGGATTCAATACCGGATCCGCGAGATTTGTCCCAAACTTTTTCACTACTCCTCCTAGATTCACCACGAGAGAACCGATCAAAAACAAACATCCTATAAGTGCCCGTATTTCAATTTCATCTGCTAGTTTAGTATCTCTATCGCGCTCGAATAATTCTTCTCTTATTTCAATGTAAATATTAGTATTTGTCGTTATCATCAAAGAAATTATATCATCATCCACGAATAATTTGAGGCAATCTATTTCCGTAGTAGCGGATTGAGCTGACTTCTTTGAACCGGGTAAATGTATAATAATATTTTGTCTCGTATGCATCACGGCGATTTTTTAAGAAAATAGTGAATAAGCTTTTATATTATGAAGGTAGATGAAATTTCAGAAGTTTATAAGAAAAACCCACGTAAATTTCTTAATATGAAAACCGATGGATTACCTATGTAATCAACGCGCTCGGTGAAGGGTTAAGTTTGAATATATTAAGATAGATTTCAAATTACGAAGTTATTAAGAATATCGTGGAGACAGACCGTAAAGCTAATATTTATATTTTCAACAGAGTATACAGATCCGTTCGACGAAAGGATACGTTTTCTCGGACATATGACGTCACGTTTTAAATTATTTAAAACGCCGGATGATTGGAAAAATGAACGTAAAGAGAACACAAGCCAAACCAAGAACATATCAACGCTATATTCAGGTATCAAGAGTTTCGAAAGTTACTTGTTATCATGATACCGAAGCTAGGAAAATTGAAATTATTAAACTATTCGAAAAACTGCTTATAAAAAGGCCGATGCCGATAATAGAAACGAAAAATTTAATACGGAATCATTACTTTGGGTTTCAAAAAATACATTCAACGATACATCAGAAATAATTAATATTAATAAAAGAAAAATAAAAGAACATAAGCTTGCTCGGCTAAACTTTTTAGACGTTAGACGTATTGACAAGGTTTGGCTAAAGTCTAAAGAACAAATTGAAAACTATATTACCTAAGAGAAAACTTCGAACATTTCAGATAATTTAGAATAAAGAAAAATATTTATTCACATTTGAAACCGATCCGAGCTGGAGTCTGAAGGGAGTGTTTTGAGAACGATATTCTATGTATTTTATACGGTGGGATTTATCTTAGAAAACAATACGTTTATGATTTTTTTAACCGTGTCCCCATTTTCGAAAATACTTATAGCATTACCGAACTGAGGGCGATTATGAAAGTGTATGTATATTTATAGGATTATGTTTAGAAGAGTGCAACCTATGTTGTCTAAGTTTTGATAAATAAACTTCCTGCTGTGTGCACATCCGTTTATCAATGTTATCATCATCATGCCTGAGAATGGAGTTGTTTTTATTATAACGTGTTTCGTTTTTTTTTTTCTTTTCTCATTGGGGCGATGACGGGTAGCAGCCACGTTGTATTAAGCTGATATCCGTCCTATTTGTTAAAATTTGGATATTTAAAAATTTCAACGGACAATTCTAGAGCTATATTTATCAATTTTTGATGAAATTTCGAAATCCTCAAATTGTATTTCACGATTACCTTGGACATACGAAGCCACTGCAGACGAGTCTTTCCTCTTATGATTACAATCTGCTTTATGTTCTTCTAATCTCTGATTAATGCTCCTACCAGTCTATCTAACGTAGCTAAGCCCTTTGGGGAGTTGATGCTTGAAGCTTAGAAAACAATACTGTAGCAACATTTGCTGATGATACAGCAATTCTGTGACAGTAGCAGAGGATAATGTACTGTCAACAAGGCTTATTAAAACGGTACTAAATCAGTGCATGTGAACTTCTCTAATAAGCGCATTACACGTATCAGGATATGTTAATAATAGTTGTATGCGCATACAGCTAATACCTGGGTATTAGACGCTAAACTTCGTTGGAAAGTTCATGTAAAAAAGAAAAAAGAGTTGTAAATAAAATATAAAAAACTATATTGAATGATTGGTAGACATTCTCTGTTATCAATTTACAATAAAATATTAATATACAAATTTTGAAACCCGTCTGGACCTACGATATACTGTTATGTGGATGCACTCAGCGTTTACAAAATAAAGTTTTAAAAAAACATTGTAAACGCACCGTATTATGTAAAAAATATAAACATCCATAAAGATCTACAGATCGAGTACGACGACGAAGTAATTAAAAATTTTGTAAAATGTCACCAAATAAGACTTAAAAATCACGTAAATACTTATCAGTTGTTAAAGTTAACTTATTAGTCTGTCTAGACTAAATTACATGGGGGGGGGAAGAAACCCATACATAACGCCTGAAAGCAGATCGCAAAACATAACACCTCAAAGCAGATCGACATTGACAACTGTAACAACTAACGGATGAGGATTTCTTGTAACACAGCACGAAGTTACAAATGAATTGCGTGAAGCATGTTTCAGCCGCTAATGTGTCCAGTAATATTTGAAACGCCCAAATCAGAGGTTTCGCAACAGTGTTAGAATTTTAATATTTGTAAATTAACTCATTATCTATAACGCGTTTGCAATGCTATTTTTTTGTTATATTTTTATTCATCTAATAGATATGACATAAAATGAATTCTATTACTGCGTGTACACGAAAAGTGTTTCTAATTGCGTCTGTTTATAATAGTCTATTTCGCGTTTTTAATTATAAAAAAATAAAAATACATTTAAAAGTTTCTCCTAAATAACGTCGAAGATATTTTAGAAAATTCCTTAATTACTTATAATGCAGGAAGCATCCGTCTAATTTTTAATTTCTTGTTGAAACATGAAACGATATAAGCAAAAAATAAAAAGTCAATAATAAGTTTTACCAATTGATGTCGATCATCATCGCCGTATCGTTGCCGAACGTCGTGACTATGTACGTTTATTTTTACGTACCAAATGATCTAACATTCAAGGCACTATTTATATGCGACGCAGATGATCCGATAACATAATGATAGAAACGGTCAAAATTAAGTTGGCGATAAATTTTAAGTTAAAAAACGCAACTCTTTCCTTGCTGCATCTACAGTCGGTTAAGCCAGAAGTATAAAATGACATAAACTTTATATTCGAAACTTACCTGTTTCGATATTACCAAGATGCAAAATTTATAGCAATGAAAAATGTTTTTCTGTTTCTAGATACAACTTTCAACGATGTTTTGTGACAACGGAAACAGTTTTATTAATTTCGCAGTAACAATACACTTAACAGTTATTAGATAATAGAATTAATCCGCAACTATACAAAAAAAAAAATTATATACGATCTAATCCTTCAGAAAATTCACTTATATCTCATATTATCGAAATCAAGCACATCGATTATTTTTGTAATAGTTATTAGCATACAAAATTTTCAGTTTGACGTACTAAAACGAATACCTTGGATATATACATACATCGATTATTAGAAATGTAGAAACTTAATAATTATGATTGCAAATTTAAAAACTTACGTAATTTTTAAGAAATAAATAGATTAATGTTTTATTCCGGATTACGCGACATTCTATAGTTGTTTTTTTTTGTGAAAATTACAACGACCTAAACCTGTAATGCCCACACACACATGAATGTGATTTAAAGCTGAACTTAATAATTTAAATTTTTGATACAATAACCATAGTTATCGAAATATATTTTTGCCGAAATTATTATTGCGATACATTTCCTCCTACACATAATTACAACTATCTTCGACATACAAAGTCCACAAATGAATCTATTTAAAATGAGAAATCGAAAATTTAAAGTATCAACACCGTTAACTCAACAAAGCTAACATTCTAGCATGATCCATAAAACTAGTAATTATCATTGCCAACGTTGGTGGAAAAAACGACAGCTGTATATTCCTATTATGTTCAATTGTATTATTTGCTTATGCTAATGAGCAAAAAAGAATATTTTTAAATATGTTTAATAGAATTTTACAGTAACTTTTATTACATACATTTTAATTATTCAGTTAGTATTTTACTAATGGTTTTCATGTAAATCTAAGTGCAAAATAAATTATTCGCCTTATAGCCTGCAATAGTGTCAGGATTCTTTGCAGAATTCTGTATACAATTTGATAGATTATCCGCAATGAAAACTATTTCACATCTCTAATAATTTTTTAGTATACCATTTATATGTTTTCTCCTATTACCGTAAAATACTGCATATATATATATATATATATATATATATATATATATATATATATATATATATAAAATGAGTTACCAAAATTATAACACACAGATATATTTATTGATAAGAAAATCAAATCTACAAATAGTTAAAGCTTACATCTAAGCAATATAGAAAGGAGATGTTATTAAAAAACATCTCATAACTAGCATACGTAATATTTTTGGAACGCATTTATGTTTTAAACGGTATTCTACTTTTTGCTAAACGTACTATAAAAATGACGGAAAGCATACGATTTGATGTACATCCATGATAAAACAAAAAATGATGTAAAATTAACGAATAACAATTTTTATTTGAAAATTTAAATGTAATTGGAATTACGTTTATTTTAGAATTTAAATACGAATAATTTGTTCGAATGTTTAATAAATGCGCATACATAAAACTATTTTACGATACAGTCTAAAAATAAAATGAAAGGAACCGCAAGAAAAACGTATCGCTTCTCCTAGGAATGCAAAAATTACGAAAGTTAACATTTACTATAAGGTTATATCAAATACTAGCGTAAAATATGTACGTACGTAAAATATAACGAGGATATGCAAAATAATAAAAATTGAACAAGTCTTTTACTAAAATCTGAAAGTCTACTTCGTAGCAATCTGCGTATTATCATCATCTCGTGTAAATCTACGTTTCAGATCGAAAGTGTCTACATAACTAATATAATAAAACATTTCGTTTTTTAATAATACTACGTTTTTTAAAAACACAAAACCGAAACATATTTTTTTTTTATGCGATTTTGCGAAATTTTCCGTCACCTTTATACGTTAAGTGAGGATATTCTTCTTTTATGAAATTTATAATGTCGTCCGTGAAATAGGAACAATATCGTAATTCGATTTTATGAAAATTTACTACGTGCGGTTGAGAAAAATAATTTTTATACGCTTTATAACTGACACGATCTAAACAATGCAATACTAAAGATTCCAAACGTTCCAATTTAAGCAGATTTCTGAATCCGGAATCGGTGACATTATGACAGAAACTCCATCTAGAGTACTTTATAGTTAATTTTTCTATAAGAGAACATTTTGAAATAAGTTCTAATAAATCGTTCGTTATCACTTCGGAAACACGATTATCACGACCGTACAATTTTAGAACGGTCAAATTTTGCGTCACGCCTTCCAAAATCGATTTAATCGAATCGTAATCCACCGCCCTGTCTCCTACGTCAACTCGTAATTCTTTCAAATTCGTAAACGGACTTATCTGCATCGACTTGTACGTATAATTCGTAATGTACCATTTCAAGGTTAATTTTTTTAATCCGGGCAATTGCGAATTTATTTCTTGCAAAACAAAAGTTACAGCGTCAGAACTGCGTACGCAATTTAGATGAAGTTCTTCCAATTTATTGCAAGTACGTATTGCATTGCATACCCGAGGAATATCAACGGAATGACCTATGTGCGAATTCTTACGTTTCGTCGCTAATTTCTCAGTTGCAGGCAATACGGTTAACTGTTTTAAATTTTCACATTTCGACAAACGATAAACAACTTTATTTATATCATCCCCTTTACAGAGTTCTATCGTAACAGAGCGAACAAATTCGTTGTGTAGGTCGATTAAATTCAAAATATAGTTTATATCTTCGTTATAGGAAATGATGATACCGTTAAATAAACTGTAATCAAATACGTATTCGTTCCAACGTTTAGAAACCAGTCTTAAGTTTCGCATCCGCTGTTCGAACGGTACATGGCTAAATATCTGTAGCCAGACGGTGTCCGGAACTTTTTTCATCGAGTTATTCAACGAAGTCGCATCGGCCGAAGGCAAAGGCATCTTTTTTTTTTCGCTGTAAATACCTCGGATTTTATTATATATTTTGTTCAGAAACATTTGTTTCACGTTATTGACGACGCTGAAACAAAACATTATATTCGAGAAAAAACTATATTACCCCGATTGTTTGAAATCATAAAAACCGAATACGTATTTTTTGTTTTCTTTTCAAAAGAATATATTTATTTTTTAAAAAAATTACATTTTATGGAATTTAAAGCGACAATTCAATTAAATCTTACGCCAGTTCAAACTGCACTTACATCAATGATAACAATAATAGGATAATATTGAAAATTTAAATATTGTAATAGAACATTTTATTTACAACGTACTACTTCCCAATATATATATATATATATATACCGTATAATTGTATCTTAAATTTAATATTTTCATTAAAGTTCTAAACAAACGCTATTTTTATTATTAATATAACAAAAAATTATATTCCCCCCCCCGTTGTTTATTTCTTCTATAGCTAAATTATTTTACTCGTTAAATTTACCTCCTACTAAATCTTCCACGCTACAATCTAACACTGTGTCCCATCGACATTACACCCTTGTAATACATGTAAACAGAATGTCCGCAAAATTATAGTGTAATATAATTTTCTATTACTGCTATGCCAAATCTTTTCAAATATGTTTTAAAGCTACCATGCCCAGTGATAAATATAGTATAATTAGGGGTGAACTTTTTAAGTCTTACATTTGGAAAAAATTTGTAAGCTAATCCGTTATATTGGTTCCGGATTTTTTGATATTGTAATATATATAATATTGATTTAGTATAGTCTTAAATAACATCGATTTGTTTACTTTCGTATATAAATTTATTATGAATATATATTACTTGATTAAATTCGTGTTCCGTTTTAATATTATTTTTAATTAAGAATAAATCGATATATGTTTCTTCATCAGTCAATGCGTATGATTCCTGCAACCACTATTGATGACTGAAAACTCGTTGTTTTGTATTGATCATTCTGATAATTTTTTGATATGTTCTTATTAATGTTATAAACTTCTTAATTTTTAACATATCCATATAAATACTACTAAGATAAACTATATTTGGCATTATTACAGATTTATATAATATAATTACTTTTTTTTTTTATAATTATTTCTCTCATCTCTTCATATGCGAATAAATTTTTCGCCTTTTTAACTAACCATGCATTTAAATTGTCATTCTTATTAAAGAAACACGCTGTTAAAAATTAGTACGTCACATTATGTATGTCGCGATATGAAAATTCTTACCAGAAATGTTTTCAATAGATAAATTCTAATTATCACGTACGCGTAAATTGTATACCGCACGATGATGTCGCAAGTTGTCTTCGTATTAATTACGACAAAAGCACTGCGCCCGTACTTGAAGTTAAATCCTACTAAACATCCTACGAAGAACATTAAACACAAATATTTAATAATTAATCGCACATATGATAAGTTACTTTCGTATAATAATAATCGCAATTAAAAACTTTTAAAATGCGTGTATTTAATTCAGTAAAAATACATAACTTATATGTATTCAACTATTTGCCGTTTAAATTAATTTTCGAAATTTAATCTGCGCAATCATAATTTAAAAATATATATATAAAAGATATTTAAACACGTTTACCGGACACTAAATGAAGACAAAGGTGAATATAAAATTCGTAGATCTGATAAAATTATGTTATTGCAGAATAACTACTATACTTAAATGTGTCACACCACGAGAAAAGCAGTTTTTAAAGAACCAAGTTTGAAAATTGTTTAACACTCATTTAAAAACCGCCCAATCATAATTACGATAAAAGTGAAATAAAACAATTCGAAGGATACAATCGTAGGTTAAATATACTTTATTATTATTCATAAATTGAAAGTATTAGTTGTTAAAACTTAAAATACTATCGTCGCACATTTTGGTAGATTCGAAGAATACTTGTACACTCCCGATTTTCGTTTTTTTTTTTTTTAAATATCAAAAATTATTATTTTTAACGAGTTACGAAGTTAAAAATCCGTGGAAACCATTTTTGAAAGTCTCGTTTTTTCTTTTAATACTACTGTTAACTAGCCGAAATAAACCTGACCGATTCTAACCTAACTGAATCTAACCTAACCTAGGTATGTTTATAAACATACTTATAAGTAAAATTTAGAAGGTTGTAATTTAAAATTAAAAATTTTTTTCGCGTTTTTTTTTTATTTTTTATCCCGCTTAGGGAAGCAAAACACATCAATTTATCCAAGCCCCAATCGATTCTGAGTTGTACAAGTATGCCTCGAATGAGTTATAACGCAGATTTGTAATAAAATAAACCGTGCATTGTTCATCATTAATATTTAATATATATACTCACCAAATTTTATTTTTAAAGCTCTTTTTGATAACTGTATTCAAATGAACGATATATTTTTGTTTAAACATTATATACGTACATGTGTAATTGCTCTATATTATCTAACAATCATGATCAACTGATTTTCGCATGCTTTTAGTAATCAATTAAATATTACCGATAAAAAATATTACTACCCGTATTAGCCTTGCACAACGAATTCAAGCTATCTAAAATTAATTTTGATATCACGATTTAAATGTAAAATTTAAATAAAAAACAAAACGAACTGTATTAATTCTTTAGAAAGGGTATACCTAGTTTTTATTTGTTCAAATACGTGCTCAAAGTTTTTACCCCATATTTAAAGTATGCTAATATTTAAATTTCTGTTTTATTCTAAGTAGCAATGAAAAAAATTACTATCCTTAGAAATGTCTATTTTATAGACTATAAGATAAAAAAAAAAAAAAAAAATGATTGATACGAACAATTAAAATAGATACACAAGTTTCTAGCGGTAATAGTACACATAAAATAGGTTATTCCTTTACTTACCCCGACTTAGAAAGATTACAGTTTAATTTTGAGATAATTTAACCATTTACTGCAAATTAAGTATCTAAACGAAAGAAGGTTTGAAATTATTATTTCCGCAAACCGCAGCCACCGTCAACTATAACTGAAATGAATCGTGTACAAAAGTACTTGAATTTAGGTGTGTACAATTTTGTAAATAGCATTTATTTGTAAAGGTATTATCGGTTACTTGAAATCGATTAAATGGCCAAATAGATTTAAAATAATCTAAAAAATACATGTCCGAATTAAAAATTTATATAATTTGACAATTATTTATTAGTTTATTATATAAAAAAAAAAAAACAAAAAAAAAAACTGAAAACGCAAATCGTACTTTTATTAACACTAAAATTGTTTGTAATTAATATAGATGAGAAAATATAGCAATTGAAAAAATAAAAATAAACAGAATTTTTTCTAATCGTAATTATTAAATTTCTATATATGTTTTATTATTTTAAATAGTAATCTGGAATTTGATTACCAAGCTGATCAAACGTCAACATGATTAAAATGAAAGATATATGGATTATAATAATAAAACGGATATAATTTGTAAATCCATTTATTTTATAAACGTTTTTATATATTACCATAATTTTACAAAAATTAGTATAATATTTTAAAAAATTTCTTAACAAAATATAGGTAAACATGATTTTTACAAAACGCGCTGTTAAAGTTTATAAAGTTAGAGCAAGTTTACAGCAAGTTTCTTCATTATATAATCTAATGCAATTCCAGATAGCTGTCCACAATCTTTTTTTTTTTTTTTACATCATTTCGCCTGATTTTATACATTTAGAGAACGAAACGTTGTATTTACATATTTTTCCTGTGAAAGGATGAGAAGTAGATCAAGAAAATAAACGACCGTTTCTATGAAATAACAGTGAACCATTTATGAGGCAAAATAAAAGATAATAACATTTGAAACGAGAAAAACGTATAAATATGTATATTCAAACGAAACTACTTTCATATAATCGTTAAATATAAATTATTTGAAAAAACACGGATATTTAACTGTTCAATAAGTATGCACTGATATACTAACAAATAAAATAAATCGTAAAATATGATCGTTAATGTTTATATATCGGAATTGGATTTTTATTGTATGTCGAGCAAAACATAAATTTAAGAAAGTGAATTTTTATTTGGGTAACAGAAAGAACTTAGTTCTGAAATGTATAACAACGGGGCTGTTGTGAGATTACCAATGAAGCATTATATTAAAATTTGCCGAAATTAACAATAAGATTGTAATAGTTGGATAGAAAAATTTAGATATAAATGTAAAGCGGTAGCTTGCCGTATCTTCCAATTCTGGTTGTCAGTAAACTTGTTATTTTTTTCAAAGAAAAACCCATCTTCAATACAAACATTAACACCTCAAAGAGTTGAGAAAAAATTAACATGTGTATACATTTCAGCCAGTTAGTATTATTATATGTGCATGAATGTTTTCAAATTAAATATGCCTTTATTTACCCACCCTGGATGAAGGCTCCTTCCCTCCAAAAGTTTCCAAATTACTTTTTTTCCTACGTTCCTTAATCAGCTTTTACCGGCTACCTTTACTGTATCATGACACCACCGCGCCATTGGATTTCCACATTTTCTTCTGCTGTATATAGTTTACCACTGCGAGATCACTTCGATCGTATGTTACCGTTTCTTCAAACTATCTAGTCAGCCCACTTCCATTTGTATTTATTTTCCCGTATTTTTTTTTATCTGTTTCTTCTGCCCATATTCGTCACTATTTCAGTGTAAATTTATTTTGTGACATATTTTGTTCTAGTACATTAAATAAAGATTGTTCATCGTTCCCTGCAACTTATCTGTACTTTTACTCGCCAAAATTATAGCATCTGCAAATCTTTTTTTTTCTTTTTCCCATTTTTTTTCTTCGAATTATGCTACAACAGTAATGTCTTGATCTGCACGACCTTAGATCATTCTGCAAACGCACAGTTCGTAAGTACGTCTCAGAGAATTCGTCGATTTATTCTTCTGACCGGGTTATCTAGCAGTGTCGACATGTAGATTCGCCGAATTTGAAGGTTCAGATATTTAGTACATTTACCAAAAAAATATTTGTTATTTATTCTGATAAACCTGTGTGACTGACTGGGGGCACTTGCAAATCATGGTGTTATTTATCATTGCTGATGTAGTAAGGAGCGTTACATATTGCTCTCTGCACTTTGGACTGAAATTGTTGGATACGTTTGAAATTACTACTTGCTGCTGACCACCATAATTTCATTCCACATTTCCATTTCGCCGCTAGAACTGCATTGTAGCGCAGCAGCTTGTTTTGTAAGGAAGTTTTAGCTTTTCTTCCTAGGATACTGTATAATAACCGGAATGAAGTATCTAAATTTTTTCTAAACTGCAGTATATGTAGTACACAAGTAAGATTTTTACCCATAATAAGGTCAAGATACTTTACAGTATCAGTCTAAGTAACTGATTGTTGATCATAGTACGAACCTCCTACATTTGCCGATTTATCTGTGTTGATCTTAATTCTCCATTCGTGCACAACTTTCCCATTGCTTGTAGATGAAGTTGAATAGATCCAAATGCAACTTCCGGATTTTCTAGCGGCTATAATTAAAGTATCATCACCAAAGTTAAATATTGATATATACGGTGTTGTAGGGATATCTGCTGTGAATATCATGTACAGGGTAGGTCCCAAAATACTTCCTTGCGGCACAGATGCTTGTACTGGATACCAAGCAAAATGTTCAGAATTGTAACGCACACAAAATTTCCTGTTTTCCAAATATGATTGAATTAACAAATAGTAGTCCGCTGGTAAATCCTTCTTGAGTTTATAAAGCAAACACTAATGCCATAGTTTATCCGAAAGCCTGAAATACATCTAAGAACTTATTTGTGCCTTCATATTGTTTTTGATACAATCATAATTTAAACGAAAACAAGGATATTTATAACGCTGCTATATTACGTGTGGAAGTTATAAGTTCTCTAATATTCGATGAAAGATAGTTTTGTTTTCTGTCACAATGGAAATATATGATGTAGAGCTAACAGAACAATTTTTTAGCATTGTTGTTAGACTATCAATATGTGCGTCTACGTCACAAGAGGATTCTAATCGAAGTTTAAGGTCTGAACTTTTCTGCATAAGATTTGTATTATTGGTCAGTTATACATTGACCATGGACTGAAGTGGACAGTATGTAAAAGGAGCATAACTGGATCATGATCAAACGTCGGATCCGACGTCGTTTTACAAACGTTGTATAATTTTCCAATTCCTTTTGTGATGAAGAGATCAAAAAGATCTGGGTGTCTATTATTTTGAGATGGTCAATATGTTGCTTCGTTCGGGGCTATAAATTTAAGATAATAGAACTTATTTTAAGAGTTTACCCCAGGATTTGTTTATTTTGAGCCCCATACGGTGTGATTAAAGTCTCCTCCACATACAAAGTTACATCCTAGATTTTCTTGGGCCCCCCCCATTTCGAACATTTCGCCGGTGAGAGAAGTTTATTGCTGAATAACTAGGTATAATATTGTAAGGGGCAGAGGACTAAAGTGCTAAAATTAAAAATTATAATTATATAGAAAAGTGCAGGTGTATCTGAAAAGAAAAGAAAAACATGGTGCGTGTAGCTGCCAAGTGTACTTAATATCTAGGGTGGTGACGGGCTACAGGGTATGTGTGTGTGTGTGTGCAACGGTGAATTTGTGATAGTCACCATCATAATTATCATCGTCGTATTGTTAGTTTACGAACGTCGTGACTAGCTATTGTACGTTTATTTTTACATATAAAAATTAACTATCATTCAAGGCACTATTTATATGCGACGCAGATGCGCGTGCATATGATGTTATACGGAGTGGGATGCTTCTTTACTATTCTCTGGTCACCAAACGCAATAAATTGTCATTTGGGAGCAGAGAAAGCAATACCTAATTTGTTAATAATGGATTCCAGTTGTAGACATACAACTTCAATTAGTTTGAAATCATAATGCCTATCAATATTGAAGGAGATGCATAAGTTATCTGCGTAGGAGGCATGCCTAGGACAGAGCCCTGAGGAACACCACACTGCAATCTCTCATCGGCGACGGAGTCATTAATGTTTAAGAATCGCATATCTATTTTGTAAATAATTGATAATTACGTTAATGATGAAAGGATTAATATTAAATTGTTTTAAAATAGCAATGATTGCTGACCACCTACAGCTATCAAAAGCTCCCTTGATGGAGATGACAAATGTATAATGGCCAGCAGTCAGTTATGTTTTGATTCCAGACACCCAGCTTGTAGGGGCATTCTCAGTAAATAATCCCCTCCTGAAACCGATTAAGAAAATAATATTTGAAATTATATTTCGTAAACAGCATAACATGGTAGGCAGTACATAAAAGCGAGTGTTAGATCATAATATTGGTTTTGAATGTTACTGATGCAATTTGTATTGCTGCAGAGAAATTATTGTATGCGACATAGTGTTTTATATCCGTTCTTATCATTACAGCAGCACCACCATGAGCAGATCCATCATGATGATGACTGCTATATATGTTTTAACCAGAAGTCGAACATAAGCTGTTTGCTGTCAGATGGGTTTCCGTGATAAGTGTTACATCAATACGTTTAAGAAAAAATTCTAACTCTAATTTTTTCTGCTGAAGTCTATTTGCGTTCCACAGAATAATTGCCGAGGATGATTGGGTGAGATTTATGGAAGCAGTCATTTGGATTATTGAATTAAAATTACATCTATAAAGGAATTAATAAGAGTTTTGAATTCATCTAAGAAAGTGGATAAACATTCTGTTTCGAAGGATTTTCTTGTGGTTGTACTATGTTTGCACAACTACTCTGTTTTCTTTGTGCAGTTTTATTTGTAATATTAATATTATTCACACTGTTATCATTTACATTATTATTATTATTATTATGGTCATTATTGATAGTAGTATTATTTATTAACGGAGGGAAATTTACGTGGTCTATCTTGTTATACTTATGTCTTCTACTCCTTATTAGAACTGGGTTTAGAAACGATAATTCTTCTTTGGAAACGGGACAGCCACGACAGTTTGATGCGTGAAGACCATTGCACAAGGCACATTTCGCTGGTAAATTGTTTGTCTTGTTACAATTAACTGAGTCGTGTTTTTCCCCACATTCGACACAACGAAAAGGAAGGTTACAATATCGCCTAGTATGTCTATAATTTTGACACCTTGTGCACTGAGGAAGTTGTCTAGGTTTTCTTGGTTCCTCTACCGAAATTACCGTAGTAATGTAGTTACTTTAAATATTTCTTTATTTATCGCTAACTGGTTTAAATCGATGAAAAACATGGGAAGAGGATTTTTTTCTATATAAGATATTAGTTACAGATTTCAATCCTAATTTTTCTAATTTTATCTTTATTTCGTTAGGAGGTGTTTTGCGATGTAAGTGACGTACTACTAAGTGACAATGATCGATATTCGGGTTATTGATAAGTGAAAAAGGGAATATTTTTCATTCTCAATGTCTGTACTAGATATCTATTCCGTATTCCTGGGTGTTGCTTTACATTCAAATGCAAAATTGGGTACTTCCATTTTTAAATCCTTAACGAATTTTAAGTAATTATCGATATTTTTAACCAGTATCGATTTGTTCGAAGTGTTTTACTTTTCCCTTGCTCATGCGTCTGTTGATCTACCGTAGGAGCTAACTACTAAATTCGGTTGTGGATTCCTCTGATTGCTGTTCACTGAGAAAACGATTATAGGTTATAGATTTAGCGCGTGAATCTTGTGTTTTTAGTGTGTGACTTTTCAAATGTTTTAATACTGGGTTCCTAGAATCCTCATCGCTAGTGCCACTCGAAAGGGGGCGGTTATTAACGAGAATAAAATTTTCTCCGTCGCGCTCTATCGTTAAGGTAGAAACTGATGCATTATCCGAAGATTTATCGATATCCAGAGTCGAATGCGAATCTTTTTGTATTATGTTCTTAAAAAAGGTGATTCAGATATTCACCACCTATTTCAATACTCATTGAAAGCATGCAACGGACGTATGTATTGTATTTCATCAAAAAATTATCGCCCTCAACGAAACGATTATAATTAATTAGGTTGGACAAAGAAAAGAACTTTTTTTTTTTTTTAAATCCAGTAATAAATTAAATGTTGGCGGCAGAAGGGTTTTTAAGTAATAGTGACTTGTACACGGCTACCGTTCGCGACTTCTAAAAACACATTTCGTTCTCCCCTAAAATCCTTATTCACTGAAAAATCACCGCGCTTATGGATACCTCAGAAAGATTGACTCCGCTGCAAAAAAGAAATCCGTCGAGTTTTCTTCAGCTTGTTGGAACATCAACATTAAACATGTGCAGGTGAATACTTTCTCAAAACCTAAGTTACCATTCATGCAAGATGATATTCAGCCAAATCCCACTACTAGACGCGATTTTTATAACGAACAAGACATATTTTTATTTAAACGAAGACATTATAATAAATAGAGAACATCACGTGCTGAAGTGCTGTTAAATATTATCACAGAAAAGCTACATTGACATAATTCTTCGTCGATCTTCATATAAAGTTGAAAAAGTAATTTTCGATCTCTTAATTATATGCGCTGAATAGTGTATTCTATTCTGCATAATAATATAAAACTTTCTCTACATTTACAAAACCGATGTAAACCGTTTTTCCTGTTTCCGTAGCTTTCTCGATAATCGAACGTAAGACGCCTACCTGAAACTTTTTTTTATTTATTTATTTTTATTTTTTTCCCCTCATTGTACCGGCACGAAAGCACCATAAATAATGGTGATGAATAAAGTAATAAAAATGTGATTAATTTAACAGCGAGACAATTAGATTCTCAGTGATAGTATCATTCAAATTAGAGCGCTGAATTGTTGGGTTATTTCAACTTTTAATCGATATTCCAAATTATTAAAATCGTTTACTCTTGTAATTTGAACTACCTATTTTGTTTTCAAGTTATTAGAAGAGCATCTCTGCATCATTACCTCCTTTTTAATCGTCTTGTCGGATTGTCAGGGAGAGTAAATGTAAATAAATGCATTCTGCGGGCATGTGAGTTAATATTAATAGCGGTTTATATAAATTCTATCGCCATATGATATATTTTTTGTTATTATGGAGAGGGTAGATACGTATTTTGATGCAGATGTAACGATAGGAAGTATTTTCGATTGTTGTCGCTATATTCTCAATATATTGATTCTGCATGCAGTTTCATATAATTCGATTCCATCTTTCCAGATCTGCGCTATCATAATTAATAAATTTTTCTTTTTAAAACTAAGTTTAAAGCAAATTTCCTTCCGGGGAACATGATGTAGCAATCTGGTTCGCGAAATTATAGTTTTTTCTCGTTTGCGCGACATGAAACCGTTTTATATTAGCCGTCGATCAATATGCATTCCGAGATATCTTACAAAGTTTGTTTTCCGAATTTCATTACCGTGCATGCATGTTGACAATTGAATGGATTGAATGTTATACGCCATTTATGCGACTTTACGATTCGATCCGCATGATTTTTAATAACCTCACTAGCATATTCTGGAATTGAATTAGCAGCTAGTATAGTCATCAGCAAATGTTGCTAGTATTGTGTGATTCGAGATAGGTATATCCGCTGTACAGACGTTGTATAGTATGGGACTATGTAAACTACCTTGTGGCACTGAAGCTAAAACGTTCTTGTAAATATACATAATTTATTCTAACGACAAATGTTCTGCCAGTTAGGTATGATACGAAGAATTTATAAAGGTCTGTAGTTGAAAATTATTTTAGTTAAACTGATCATCATTGATGTTTATTTCGGATTCTATTTGATAATATATGATTTTCGTCGGAATTTTGAGAGTATTATTCTTTATCATTTCATTCAATATTTACTACAAGCTGACGAACAAGAGCATTTAGCGGTACTTATTAAAATAGCATAGAAGGGAACAGTACTCACTGGTACACATCCGGTAATCATGATTAGATCCAAGAGTTTTCTACGTTTTAAGTATCTTACATCTCCGTTCGTGTCCGACAGTCCCGACGCTAGGATATTTGATAATTTTTTGTATGACTGTGAGTATTGTTTAATGATCTTACATACAAAAGGAACGTTTAAATTGCACAGTTAACGACACATAAGTTAACTACAACATCGGTCCAATCGCCGAGTTTTGCGATACACCCGTAGAGACCGGGATACAACTCGAAGAACGCACGATCATAGGGTATATGAAAATATCATTCACTAATATAAGTTTCTGATAAGCGGTAATGCGAGCATTAACATAATTTCACCTTATACAACAAGCAAATGTATTAGACTTTACCAAACACCTGTTGAGAAGCCCTACTGTACAAATCTTTTTAGTTTCTAACCCGTGTAAAATGAACTGTTATGGCTTAAAATTTTCCCCACTACATGCCAACGTATTACATTTGGCGATAAATAAACAATACCCCCACAAATAACGATGTAACCAAATTTTTGACTTTAAAAAAAAAAAACAAACTACAATAAGTGCGACATCATATGTGTGACAAATATGAAAATTATTACTAGGGTAAAGTATCGAACTTTCGTAATATAAAATAATTTAAAGTTAAAATTAAAAATATTACTATCTCCATTTTAAATATCAAACAATTCTAGCATGTTTTTTAAATTTAAAGAATTAACAGAAGCGTTAATGCAAACGGCACACGCTGCAAATAAGTTAAGCAACGCTACTACCAGTTTGTTTAATACAAAACAGTCTGCTCAATATAAATAGGAAATTTCATAACAAAGGAAAACCCTGAAAAATGTAGTCTATTTTTTACATTTACATTCGTACACGCCACGAGCACGATGTATTCATCATAATAATATTTGCATTACATTATATATTTTTGTGCACGTGTTACGATGTTTTTGATTTTTATTTTCAGTTTGTACATAGTAAACATTCGTGTATGCATCGTCTATATTATTATGATTACTATTTTTAAAAAAATTCCTATTGAATGTAAACAGATGTATATATTTGCATATTATGCGAATACTATTTTATGCACTAACACCTGTTATACACCACGCTATAGTAGCGTAAAAACGTAGGCGAGTTCGAAACAATTGCGAAAGTATTTAGAAAAAAGTAATACATATATGGGAAGAACTAATTTTAAAAAATGAAATAAAAAATAGAAATAATTTACCAATCTAATTTCCATCTATTATTGTTATTTACGTAATTTGTACATTCTGTTCATTATTTGAAAATTCTGCATCACACTCTTCCTTTAATCAAATGGTACCCGTAAAATATATCATTTTGTTATTCCACTATTATCTTTCCTAATACGGTAGACATTCTAATTCATTTTTACTTTTATTCATATTTTTTATAATTATTGAGATAATTTTATTTTTAGGACTTTTAGAAAACTTAGATGCTCGTCTTTTTTTTTTTTTTACTTTGGCATTATGGTCTTTCGTTAAAGGGGATAACGTCAAATTACCATTCTTTGCTTAAATCACATCTAAATAATCTAAATAATGGACACGGCTGCGTTGTACACGGCGAGGACGTGTCAAATATTTACAGCTAGTTTACCAATGATAGCTGGGATCTTTATTATATGCTATATTCATTGTGGACATGTCAAAAGACAGTACGATAGAAATAGCGACGTTTCCAGATGATACTATGATGTCTTATCAAACAAAGAAGCAAAAAACAGCCGAAAAAAATTACAGATGTATGTAAATATAGAGACTGAGCTAGGAAATAATCGCTAATTGATGTTAACCGGATAAGTCAGTCTATGTTACATTTAGCAACTAGCTGCAACATAATCACAGACTAACGTTAGAAAATCAAATTATCCCGAAGCGAGATGAGATTAAATATTTACGAATCTATCTAGCCAGCTAATACGGAAAACATGTGTAGACAAAAAGAGAAAAATCTAGGTTACAACTCACCACTTTTATCCACCTTACGTCTATATAATAACGTACTAAATATTCATCCACAGTTAGATATTCATTTCGATAGTAAATTTGTATATAATAAATTTTTTTAGACTCTATATTTCAGTTGTTACTTTTCAGTAAGTTTATTTTATTTTGGTCATATGCGCGTGCCCCGATGGAGAGTTTGTTTACATGAGAGTATGTATGACTGGTATATTTCTGTTTTTTTTTTGTGCTTTTCGGATGTGTGCTTGTATGTGGGTATCATACCTCATTGGAATCATTTTTCGGCTTGTATTAGTAATTTTTTGTTTTCAATCTAAATATTATTTATATTAATTAGCGTGTTGTGTGAGTGTGGTTCAGTTTTATTTTTGTTCATACTTTTACTTTATAATTATTCTGTAAGAGCGTACACTGTAATTGGCGTTATGCTGTTGTGTACGCCGTATTGTTTTGTAAATAAATAAATAAATATATATATATATACATAAAAAAAAAAAAAAAAAAAAAAATAGAATTATTCATAAATTATCCTGGTCCTGGTCAAACGTTTTTTTTTTCATACAAAACCATGTTGAAATCCATATGGATGTACGGTGCGCAGTTACGAGGGTTGTTCAGAAAAGCAAATACAAATAAAATGCATAGATTTAAAATATATCGAGTACAATCGATCAATGTGTACGTATTGTAAATGAAGAAATACGAAAAATTGTCCATCCATTATGAAAATTTCATAGCAGAAAATTACATTTTTATTTGATTTTTATCGTAATAAATTTTTTAATCGATAAATTTCAGATTTTTAAAAAGATGAAAACTTTTTGAAAAAACAATCCTTGAATATATTGAAGATGTTTAATGAAAATTCAGCGAGATTACTTTAATGTAATAGATAAGAAAGCGTCAAATATACTAAATACATGTAATAATCAAGTGGCTAATACAAAATATATATATATATATATATATATATATATATATATATATATAAAATAAAGCGGCTAAAATATAAATATTTCAGCAAAAAATCGAAATTTTAATTTCGTATTTAAAAGAAGTTGTCGAAATGTATACGACATCTCCTAAAAATAACGAAGGTAAAGAAATTAAACGAATGTTTGTCTTGAAAAATAAGCTAATTTTTTAACAGTTTTATAAAACTATTAAAAAAAAGAACAGAAATTTAATTTATTTCTTAGAAAAACTTTTCCATTTTTACCGTTATAAACAACTTTACGGAGATACTGATTTTTTCAAATATTTGATTTTGCTTTTTGAGTTGAAAAGTACTATTGAAACCTGTTTATTTTAGATTTTTCGATATTCATTTTTACTTTTCAATTAAAAAAATATTGTCAATTTTTCAACAATTGTCTTTAAGTAGCTCTCTTCACGTACTTCTTTTATGGACACACAGAATGTACACAGTCTTTGCCCCAAACACACCTGTTCACCTGAACGGATTTTCTCAATTATTTTGCTGTACACCAACGGTTGGAACCAGTACGCACTTAAACGTCTATATAATGTTGTGTATTCTCTTAAGGCAGTGTATACTATGTTTACTTTTTATTTTTATGTATCCTATTAAAAGTTACGGTGTTTTTTTTTTTTTTTAGAGTTCTTTAAGTTTGTTTTCAATACTAGTGGTAATTGTGAATGTATTTCACTCGTGTAGTAGATGGCTTGTATTTTAATAATACTTATTAAGTTTCGTCTCCGACAGGAGACCCTCTCTTATTCTAATTATCACGACGACGACGACAAGCGTACCAATTGAAAATCTTTTATTATGCTTTTAGAAGAGCCATATTTGTATTTTATGTATAAAATACATGTATATTTTTGTGTATATATATATATATATATATATACGTATGTAAATAAATTAATAAGTAAAGCTGTCTCACGTAAATTTTGCTGTACTTTATCAAGCGTTAAGAGCGATTAAGAAGTATTTGTAATTTTTATACATTGCCGAATTTATACACGTCTAATCTATTTTCTGAGTCGTTTTTTCTGGAAATAGAGTTAGCTCCGACTGTAGAAAAAGCCGGAAGGCCGAAACCGAAAAATACGTTAGAAGATGATGTTGCAAAAGTCGGTAAAACGAATAAAACGGAATATTTCGTCGTTATTGAGTCTGCATTTCGTCAATGTAATATGTTGCATCTTTATAGGGAAGTATTTTTTATAAATTGTATTTTAAAGTCCATACTTTTCGATCTAATTAACCTCGTGGATAAATTTAATGCGAACTCCGAAACCTTCCAATAAACCTAATTTAAAAATTATCACAGTTTCAGGTACATTTTATAATTATTACGATTTTCTCGGAATGATTTTATTTTCCGTTTAAAAGCTGTTGACACGATAGGAATTATTTAATTGATTACATAATTATGATGTCACGGTGGGATATTTGCTAGGTCAAACCGACTGTACTGGATTCGAAGTTTATAAAACTTTTCATCGTCATGTAACTCTTGTCACCGAGCACCCTACTAATGTTACGCTAACGTACTTGCATATAGTTAGCATCTTAAACGCTAGCCTATTTTTGTAAATAATAATAACGTACAATGGTGATGTTCAACAATGAACAGTACGACGATCGATAAGGGCGATGATAATTAACAAACGTTTCGTTCATTAAAAATGCTATAGGTCTGGATAAAGGAATAAAAGTTTTTAACGAAGCCAAACCAAGAAGTAACAAATAAAAAATGCGATTACTTAAATCATCGTAATGCCGAATTTAACGAAGATTACGCGACTTTCATTAAGAAAACTGATGCGTGATGCGATGAAAGAGAGCATCATATAGGCATTAGGCAAAGTGATAGAAGAAAGTTTTTCAGATATCTGAGAAACTCCTCCAGGATATTATTAATCGAGTTCGAAAAAGTAAATCGATGAAACATTTTTATAATTTAAAATAAATTAATAAAATAAAAACAAAGTTAATCACTGTAAAAGTCGTTTTATTAATGCAAATTTTGTTTTGTTAATTCATAAAAATTACCTACTCTCCAATATATCAAAATTAAAATTAATTTATTCTAGAATATATATAGCGCCCTATTATCAACAAAATATACAAAGTTTACGATTTTTCGATTGGTTATGAAATCGTAATTATTAAAATTTGATTCTTTGTTATTTAGTAACTATTATTCGCGAGTTTTTTTTTTTTTTTTTAAATGTACCGCGTTATTAAATAATAATTCCATTCTTGGAGATTAGATAATACTAAAATGCGTCGTTATTAATGAACATCATAAATAGGCAACATCTACACGGTGATAATGTATTTTATGTTATATAAATACAGTTTTAAAAATCGTTTGTATTTTATTTTACACTTGTGTGCTAAATTTTCACGTAAAACGTTTTTTCGGTGCGCGTGATTTATTTTTGTTTTTATATCATAACTAAATTTGATTCGATCCGAACAATAAAATATTTTAAATTACACGCTTTATTCACTTATATCCAAGATGTTTATATAAGTATTAGAATGGTTTTTAAATGCGCACGATTAGTTTTATGCTGTCTTATATTTTAAATACAGTTTCACAATTGCCGTGATGTTTTTTAATGATGTTTTTTAATGAAAACATCTCTAGTTTTACACGTGATAGTGTTGTAAATTTAAATTCTACATCGGGCTGTTTAAAATTACTTTCGACTGTAATTTTTGTAGTTATAATAAAAAATTGTACTCATTCAAAAAGTAATAGGTCGTTAGATCTAGAACGCACGGTTTTAAACTCAAAAATAGGAACCAATTTTTGTTGTCTATATATACTCTGTAATTGCGAACTTATGATTAAATTTACGTTTGTAGATGAAATAGATATAAAGGATAAGGTCAAATTATTAATAAATACTATTTTTTACAGTATTCATTCGAAATACGTACATTATTTATTATTCATGTAACTGATAGATTAAAAATAAAATATGGAAGAGAAATATGATCTCGTAGTAAAATATAGCCAGTGTGAAGTAGAACGAATTTTGAAAATGTTCCCTAGCCAAAAGCAGGAAAAATTTTCCACCAATTACTGGTAAATAAAATTTGTTACGGGTATATATAATGTGTATTATTAGTACGGTTCCTAAAGGAAAAATTTTTTTATACCAAGATGTAAGAGATTTTAATAAAATTGAAAAAATTATAAACAAGAAAATTTACAAAATTCGGTATATCTTCTTATAATGTAATATAATATATAAATTTCGTTAAATAAATTATTAATTGTTAAAATAACTGGTTATATTTTTTTTATTTATTTTAATAAATTGAAATGATGCTGTTCATGCTAATAGTAGTAAAAGCTAACAACATCGAACTCTAAAACCGGCCTTTTATATTTGTTTATAGCTTCTGTTTTTTTAAAATAGCGTATTATACAAAGTATGAAGGTATAATTTAATTTTTAACAGTGACTTAGTATATATATTTTGATTACATGGAATATCATTATATATAATATATATATATTGCAGAATTTTTCTTCTTTATATATAAGTGTACGGTTTTTTCTGTAAATACTATTTACTGTTAGCATGTATGAATTATCTGAATTTATTTTATGGTTTTGGCTTTTAGTTTATAATGTAATAGCGATGATATCTTTTTATATTTGCTTTCGAGATTTTGAAAATGTGTTCGATCAAGTAGAATGGAACTGATATGATTTTTTTTTTTAATAACTACATTTTAAGATGTAAAAAAAGAACAGTTTTAATGATTTAGTTATTAACTTGCTCTTAAGTTTGAATTGTTGACGATTGTTTAAAACAGACATTGTCAAAAATGGATTCAGAAACTGAAAAATTGTAAGTAAACTTGCATAATTGTGTACTGTTATTAATTAGAGAAACTGAATGTATGATCAAAATGAACTTACCAGTTCTTTCCGTAGCTCAAGTAATTTTTGATAAGATTTATTTTTCCGCATTAATGATTCGTTAAATTGTTTATATCCGACGTACATTATATTTGTATTTACATTGCTCACCTCGATATTTTTAAAACATTCATCAATCTGTTTAGATTATTGTATTAGGATTTAGCTGTTTTTTAAACACATTTAAGTTATCAATGAGATCATTGATAATTTCAACTTTTAATATTTGCCCAATGGTCGGTTACTTTCCTAAGTAGTTATTATAGAAGGCTATTTATGTGACGTCTCCAAATAAAAAAATAAAGTAATTACGAAAGTCCTAATTAACAATAATAAACTACTGAAGAATATTTATATAATTATTTTTAAAAATAAATATAAATTTCTCATTCGAAACGGATTACTAAAAAAACAAGTTCCGTTTTGATAAATATTTTAAATATCGATATAACGGCATCAACTCTAATTTTTGTGCTATAAGTTATATTTGTAATAAATTCAAACATAGAAACAAAATTTATATGCTCATTATTTTACTCATTAATTTATTTTAATCATAAATTATAAATAAAAATTTATCATCCATTTTGATATAGTACTAAAGTATAATAGTTAATAAACGTAATTTGCAACAATAGTTATTCTGTCATGTTGTTTTCTGTTTCGGTTTTTTAAATTTGATTATATTATTATAACACATTGCCATGAGATTATCATTAATAAGTTATAAATTCTCGTATATTAAAATGTCATATTGTAAGAAGGATTTGTCTGAAACTGTAAGTAAAATATCTTTATTTTTTCCAACTAGGGCGTGCATTTATTAATAACATAAAAAAAGATGTAATATGCAGTTATTTACATATAGGTTACAAAAAATTCGAATAATAAACTGCTCTTTTATGTCTTTTATACCGAGAAGGTATTTGGTGACATAATATGACGTTACACGAAATCGTATGGACTACTTTTTCCCGACATGCTGCCATTGCCATAGTTGCAACCAGTGTAAGTCCAATTTTTATTTTATCACATCCGTACATCGAAAATGACACTGCTCGGTTTCTACGCCCTCCTGGTATTCTTTTGCAGTATAGTATGTACGAGTGAACTTGTTATCCTTGTTGTTTGTACAAAACATTTTACTGAGTTTTTTGTTAATTCTCATTAGTAATCGAACTTCGATTTTTAGATCATCCAATGTGGACGCATTTGTTCGGTATGGTCCAAGGCATCCTAAGCGACTTCCTATAAACCTACATTTCAAACGAATCAATTCTTATTTATTTCATACTACAGGTTTCCTATCCATATATTGCTACTGGAAAAATGAAGCCGTCGATCAGTTTTATCTGTACTTTTTCAAATCTCGGTTAATTTCGTTTTTGCATATATTTTTCCAAAGACTTCTTAATATCTTTTCACACTCTTTATTATTTACTATGATGGAGCTCGAGTAATTATATTTGTCTACAAATTTATAGCCGTTAATGTTATCATCCTTTGATTTGGATTTTTTTATGCGATTTGTAGCTATAACTAGTTTTCTTTACATTTGCATCAGCCATATTTTTCGACATTTTTGAGCTTTTCATCAAATGTTGTAGTTCTTTTTCAGTATTTGCTAAAAGAAGTATGTTTCTACATATTGAAGATTGCTGATTTTCCATCCGTCTGATACTTTTTTCATAATGTGTTCGGTGTATATATATATATATATATATATATATATATATATATATATATATAGAAGAGTAAGGGCAGTATATATTTTTGGCGAACGCCCTTCTTAATCGAAAATTCATTCGAGTACGTTTCGATTATTCTAATTTTTCCAACGGTATTTTTATAAAGTTCATTCGATAGAGAAATCAAATTATATCCTTTTTTATGCAAAATTTTTCGCATAAGTATGTGTTCGAATTCGAGTTTTTTGTCTTACTTTAAATATATTGTTACTTAAAAAATCATAAAGTCTGTCATTTACGAGTATTTTACTAGAATGTGCTAAGGACAATATTTTGTTCTGTAGTTAGAACACTCTACATAGAGTTGTCCTTTTTTCGAAAATCAGAACGAAAACTGATTTACACCAATCGTCTAGTCACTTTCTTGTTTGGTATATCTATTTACTTATTGCGTGTATTATTTGAAATCCTCAAATTTTTTTCAACGCTTATGCTAGAATTTAATCCTCTCCAACAGATTTATGTCTTCAATTTTATAATAATTCTTATTACTTCCGATTCCAGGATATCTGGTCCCTTCTCTTCAGTAATCCTATAGTTTGCTCCATGTTCCGGTTGTTCATACAAATGTTTTAAATACTTTCTCCAAGATTCTTATTATTTCAGCAACAATCACGATCATCTTTTGTAATTTGTGTTCCAGTTTTAAAAACTTTTTGCTAACTATCCTGAAAAGATCCTTTGTTTCATGCCGGTTAGCATGTTCTTCAATTTAACTACACAGAGTTGAGATATGCGAATTTTTATCTCGTCTATAAGAATGATTTAGTTCTTTATTCAGTTGTGCTATCTTTTTATTTACTGGATCTGAATTTTTTACATCTTTCTCAGCATTCGCCAGATTTAAGGGGTTATCCAATGATTTTTCTTCCTTATTATGTTTCTTAAATATTAACTTATTTATAGCGTTGCTAATCTATATCTTAGTATTTTATCACGTTTTGTTTGAAGATCCCGGTCGTTTGTGGAAACTTTATTTCTGTCAAGTGGCACCTAAAAGTTATCCGGACAATTTGATTTCGTCTCTTTATTTTATTAATATAATTTATACTGAACTTTATTTTTAAGGTTGCTACCAATAACCAATGATCAGAGTTAAATTCTTAGACAGAACTTCTCTATCTTTTATTAATTAATATATAATCGATTTGACTGCGATACTTTACGTTGATAGTCTTCTTGGGTGATGTCTAAACATGGTGTTCATCGTAGAGAATTCATTATCGACAACATACTGTAATAACCGTTTTCCTCTGTTATTTCGTTTACCAAGTTGATATTTTCCAATTCTATGATGAATGTTAAATCCTTTTTAAGAATAGTGTGTACAATATCTTCAATGTCTCTGTATATGTTCTCGATTTCTTCATTCGTTGACGTGTTTGTGGGCATATATTACTATTTGTGATTTGTCTAACATTAAAACATTAAAAGTTATCCTTATCAAACTTTCATCGATCGGTCTTTTAAGGTACATATTTTATTAGGTGTTTGCAATGTATTTAAAAATATGTATCGTGAGAAACTATAAGCTATCGGAACTTTTATTTATTAAGAAGATTTCTCCGGACGGCAAATAATGTAATGACAGAAGTAAGACCGGTGTTATTACTACCACCCCATTTAGTACATTTGATATCATTATTTTCACCTGCTGTAAATATAATCACCCGAATAGATTCTAGCTGGCAGAAGTTCGTCGATGATACAGAAGGAGCTGTAAAACAGTTCAATATGTTCATTACAAGGTAACGTATTGAATAATATTTAGTTTGATTTTTAATTTCATATGTATATAGTTCGATTAAAAGTGTAGTACTATCGCAAATAAAATATTTTAAATATATTAAAAATAAACATTCGTTAAACTAATACAATTTTATATTTTCTTATTCTTTCTTTAGTATTCACGAATAATTGTAATAAATTCATTTATTCATAAAACAATTTACGCAACGCAAGAAAATTTTCATCGCTTGAGCTTTTACTTTAACTGTTACGCGTGAGTGGATGATTCGAATTAATCAGAAATTCGGACAGCATTATACTTTTTTTTTTAAAAAAAAAAAATAAAAAATAAGTTTTACACTTATTAAACTCGTTATACAACGGTCTTCTCTCATAATCTTTGTTACAGTGCTTCCCAATTTTGATTGTAAACGAAGCAAATTTGTGAAAATTTATATAGACATTAATTTACACTAATATTGATCTTACCAGGTGAAATTTAACAAAATGTATGGCAGTAAAATTGAAAGCGACAAATAAACATTTTCATATTTCATAATGTACGAAACTAAAGTTACGCTGATGTGGGATGTAAATAAATAATATGATCAAAATTGATTAAATAACGTACATATCCGATTCTCTCGTTATCGATGATGGTAATACTTGAAAACCAACGATACAAAAACAAGTAAATTACTATATTTTTTATTTATTTATTTATTTATTTATTTATTTACGCTAATTATTAACATGTCTACACGGGAAAATTTTCATTAAAATTAAAATATGATTAGTTTTCATATGCTTTACCAATATTAATTTAAGTCAGAAATTTTATTTCTTATCGTATATCGTAAATTGCACTGTTCCTTCTTTAAATTGTAGATAGTATTTTTTTAACCACACTCTCGTTTAACTTTTTTCCCGTTCTCGTCTTATTGAAAATGAAACATTTTTCAGTGCATATAATTGCAGGTCCTATGAACATTTATTATAGTAATAAAATTATAAGCATCAATCAAAATACATTTACGAATGATCTGAGGAGTAGAAAAAAAAAAAACGAATGAATTTTTTCTAATATGTCGTATATAAACAAAATTGTGCGCAACTGTATTAAAGTTTAATAACAATTAGCTTAATATGCTTGGAAATAAATATGTTGCATAAATTATTTCCTCACCCTGTCGTATTTTAATATTTCAGAAAAGAAAAATCCTTTATTGGTTTAAATTGTTGAAATGTTGTTTTCTGGTGACGTTCAAAATTTTTTACTGTTTAATTTTCGTCGCTTGCTTATTTACATTAAACTTGTACCGTTGTATCGTCATTTTTCATAATAGTATATTTAACGTTAATAAAGTTTATTCTGCATTATTTGTGTGTATACGAATCGAATTTTGGAAATTCTAAATTCTATGAATAATATCGACCTGCATTTACTTCCAGACGATATTCCTTGGTCGATTGAATATGCTTTCTAGAATGCACGGAAGAATCTTGCGCTATAAACCGTCGACAGTTAGTAATATTTATATTCCATCGTTCGTTGATTCGCTCAATTTATCGACTAATTGTTATTTATTTACATTTAAAAGTGTAATATGTAGAATCTGCTATTAATGTTTACGTTTTCACATTTAACAAAAAAAAAAAAAAAAAAAAAAAAAAAGGAATTGCAGAAGAAAAGTTTAATGGTCGATGAAGAAATATTGGATTTAGTACAGAAAGCTTCGCATTGATTGAAATCATCTTTCAGTTTTTTACCAAATGTAAATAGGGAAGGTACGTATATATTTTTATTCTGCTTATTTCATCTGGTGGTTTATTCGAATTAATTCGTTTATTTTCTCTTGTTAAACAAAGTAGCGTATATATGTTAAATATTAAGAAGTACATTATGTAGTATTAATTACCAAGTCGAAAGAAAATGAAAATAGTGTGTAACTCTAAATAATAACGACTGTATAATTAAAATTTGAAACGCGTGGAATATATGCAAGTACTATTTATAAGTATATGTCGCCGGGGCGTAGTTGCTAGAGTGATCGACTGTCAACTCGACGATCGGCGGGTCCGAAGCTAACACGCGACATAGAACGTTTTTCATCATTATTTAATTCTTAATTATCAGTGGCACCCCCACTCCGTATAACATCATACGCGCGTGCATATAAATAATGCCTTCAGTGATAGCTCATTTTGTACGTAAAAAAAAAAAAACGTACAATAGCTAGTAACAATGAGGCGACGAACAATACGACGATCATGATGATTTATCAGTTGCATACCTCCTATTCTTAAATAATCGTCTTGTGTTAATATGGCCTCTTATATATATATAAATCCGATATTATTTTGTAACCTTTACATCCTCGTATAGTGTATTTTCCTTATATGTCTTAGTTTAGTTATTTATATATTTCTATTTTATAACTCTTTCGTTAGCGTTAACGTTTAGTTTATATTAATTTATATGTACAATGAGTAGTAATGGTTTTATAACCTAAACTCAATTAAAAATAAATGGGGAAAAAAATGATTTATCAATAAATAAGCAGGATCGAAAGATATAATACTTATGGGTTAAAAAATGAGTCAGTTTTTACTTTAAAACTTGTTAAATAAAAGATGCGTATTATTCAGCTCTAAAAGTGTAACATTAAGGTGAAATAAACAACTTAAATACACATTCGTAGTATAATGTCTTTGACTTTAGTTCAACTAGAAAAATGAACAATAATAAACTATCTTCCTAAAACTTGTGCATTTTCTATAGAACAGTCACACACACACACATGTATATGTAATATGTGTATCTTTCTCATTTTATTAATAATACACGATCAGTCTTAATTATTTATCCATTTTTGTAATTATGCATAATTTTATATACGTAACTGTATACAAATATGTTGCGGTGTCCTAGTTGCTAGAATGTTCGACAGATAACTCGACGGTCGGGGGTTCGAAATCAACACGCGGCATAGAAAGTTTTCGTCGTTATTTAATTCTTAATTATAACGGAGATGACAGTGGTAACCCAATCATATGCGCGAGCGTCTGCGTCGCATATAAATAGTGCCTTGAATGCTAGCTCGTTTCGTACGTAAAAATAAACGTACAAATAGCTAGTCACGATGTTCGGCAAATACGACGATAATGATGATGAACTGTATACAAATGTACCACAGAGAAAAATATTTAAAATTATATCGAGCTGTTCTTGACAACTTGTTTTCGAGTCATATTAAATAATGCGCGTGTCACATTGCATGTTGTGAATATATATTATCATTATTAAGTACCGTCTCGATATCGAATGTAGGAGACTACTTACTCGTACGTATACATATTTTGTTGTATAGTCTAAGTAGCGTACAAAGCAATCCTAATACGGTGTTAGTGTAGATAGACACACACACACACGCACACATCCTGGAGATCCGATTGTAAACGTTCTGTTGTCACGACACCATGCAGCCCCAAGTGTTTTTGTAGTGTACTATATTATGACTAGCGCGCATATGGTGTTATGAGTGGTAGTTTACTATTGCCTAACATTAGGTTTATTTATATATTTATTTTCTGATGATAATTATGCCAGTTATTTAGAAATATATAATTTCGATAAGTATATAAGTAAAATGTACATTGACTTCATGGATAGTGCAAATTTTTTGTTTCTAAGTTATAATACCTTTATGATGAAATTTATATATTTTTCTATAATTATAAAAATTTGACGATTAGTATCATCTAAATTTTATTGACTATCGCAAACTTACTAATAGTTTTTCTGCTTTTCTGCCCCCTTATATATATATATATATATATATATATATATATATATATATATATATATATATATAGATATGTATGTCGTTTGTGTGCTTTTTATTCACATAAGTTTATAGCTTCTTTCATTTGTAAGTTGAAATGCAGCTCACAACGTAAAGTTATTACAACCGCTTTTTTTTTTTTTTGAAATATTGGAAAGAGTTGTTTATTTTTCTTTAGTGATAATTATTATAAATATTAATTTATTTACTTCTTTAATATATCGACATTGTTTTGTTATTAATTAAGGAACTGAATTAATTTCTTCACCATTGGGATCAATATAATATGTTGTGGAATAGTGAGATATCGACGAAGAACGACGTTAATTTGATCAACCTATTAGATTCAGAAATCGCTATAAGACAACATGGTGAACTTGAAGCTGATCTTAAACTGGATGCAGATAAAAGAATATTTGGCTCGTGTTTTACTATAAACATCGGCAACTATTTGTCCATTCATCACTTAGAAATATGTAATTCCGATAAGTGCATAATTAAGATTTACATTAACTTTTTGGCGACCTGATTTTAAAATGGCAGTCGTGCATGATGATAAAGCGACATTATACAAGCGATTACCACCTGAAGACGGCGACGAAAAAGGGATATTTCGCGGTGATGTTATTACTAATCCGAATGTAATACCGTGTACAATCCTGGATATGTGCTAGTGTTGGGTGCGCAACATAATATTGTGTACTGTTACGATACATTGGCCTGTAAGTACGTAATAAAATACCATTTTATAGGGGCGGTACTTACGCTTATGTACAACAAGAACAGGCCGATACGAACATAATTAATTATGAGGAAACGATGGCTATAATGAAAGCGCAGTATCGTTCTCCGCGTGGGCCCCATGCTAGATTGTACGATCAAAAGATTGTACGCATGTTGCATCATGTTATGGCGTTAAAAGTTCATCTTCCGGAGCAAGTATTACTATATATTCATCAAGATACTGGCAGAAAGCCGTAGCTCGCAAACTGCAGATGAATGATGTAAAATATAGTCCGTTTGAACAATTTATGCGCCAATGAGACGATGAAAAAAGAGTTAAAAAAATAAAAGGGATATTCGAAGATTGCTTTTTGAAGTAGTTCCTAAACATTACACGTGGAATAAAAAGGCCCACGTATGGGAACAAAGAAAAAAATCTTAGAAAGTAATCCGAAGGATATACCCAAATGCGCCAACTAATCACAAATTATTTGCGCTGTATCAGTTAGTCCTTCATAAAAGAGGTCCTTGTAATTACGATGAGTTGAAAACGTCGAAAAAAGGGGATTATGTACGATACATTTTCTGAAGCTGCGGTAAATATCGGTGTTATTGAGAGTCAACTAGTGGTGGAATGAACCCTAGAGGAAGCTGCTCGTATTCTTTCACCACGAATTATGAGACATCTGTTTATGCAAACTCTCGTGTCTGGCTGTGCTGTAAGTGATGCCTATAGTCTGTGGTTGAAATTTATCGACCATATGTACAATGGCAACAATATAGCTGATGTCGTTGATAGACAGCGAAGAATTGATATTGCATTATTTTTATTGGATCGAATGCTGGCAAAACATTGGATACCAAAGATGAAGATGATAATTTCTTCTTTGGTATATAGATATATGCGATAATGATGACAGGAAAGATCCAACTTGCGGGGATCCGGCACACCGTGACATTTTGCCTGATATCGATGTAGACAGGCGTAAATATGTTCACGATGAAAAATACATAGGCTTAAATGCCCGAACAAAAGAATATCATCGATGCGGTATTTGCTGCATTTGACGCGTGTGTAATCGACAGAAATATTGCGCGCCTTTTATTTTTGTGAATGGGGCGGGTGGCGTTGGTAAAACACACGTATACAATGTTTTAACCGCACTTTGTATTAAATTTCGTATACGGGCAATCGTAACAGCTACAACAGGTGTTGCTGTAACATCATTGTTATCGATGGGCACTACATTGCATAGTGCTTTTAAATTGCCTTTAGATAATTTAGATGCTGAAAAAGGACCGTCAATTAAATACGAGTTGATATTAGGTCGAAAAATTCGGAAAACGGAATTGTTGATAATTGATGAAATTACAATGCTACGTAAAGAATGTTTGTACATGGTCAATAATGTCTGTAGAGATTTGGCAGCAGGTGACTATAGTAAACATTTGTTCGGTGGTAAAGTAATATTGATTGGTGGTGATTTGCGGCAATTGTTACCGGTTGTGGAATATGGTAATGTCGCTGATCAAATTCACGCTTGTATTATATCGACCGATCTGTTCCAAA
Organism: Coronaproctus castanopsis; assembly: GCA_032883995.1. Classification (NCBI taxonomy): domain Eukaryota; kingdom Metazoa; phylum Arthropoda; class Insecta; order Hemiptera; family Monophlebidae; genus Coronaproctus; species Coronaproctus castanopsis. Next base: position 4,881,734 of record CM065054.1, read on the forward strand.
AATTTATAGTTATGAAATTAACTAAAAATATGCGCGTTTATCCGGAAGAAATTGAATTTATGAATATGTTAGAGCGCATGGGCACAGATTCGAAACGATCAGGTATGTTTTCAATTCCAGAATCAATGCGCGTAGATAGTTTGAATGCGCTTATATCATTCGTCTACGATAATGGTGCAGCATTGACTAAAGCAGACTTGCTCCAGCACTGTCTTTTATTAGCCGCAAAGAGAGCTGAAGTTCAAGAATTGAATGAACAAATACTCGATATGCTTCCGGGCAAAAAAAAAAGAAGCATTTGTCAGCCGATAAGACTGTATGTGATTCGCCTCTAGATACATATGCGGCTATGCATGAAGTTCATGCGCTTAATAAAGAAAGCTCATCCGGTTTACCACCGCACGAACTTAATTTAAAAGTTGGACGTATCGTTGTTTTACTAAGAAACATCGACATCTATACCGGCTTAAGTAATGGTACTCGTGTTGAAACGATGGGTCAATATTTTATCGAATGTAAAATAATTGCAGGGCCTCATCATGGTAAAACATGCGTATTAAAAAAATTTCGCTTCGAGTACCACGATAGAAGGATAGATGGAAGCGGCATGCATTTTACAAGATTTCAATTACCGGTGCAATTGGCAGTTGCTATGACGATAAATAAAGCTCAAGGACAGACTTCAAATAAATTAGGATTATACTTGAAAGATCTTAGTCATGGTCAGCTATATGTCGCATTTTCACGAGTACGTGACACCGCTTCCTTTAAAGTATTTGCCCCGCTCTGATGGTGGATAACATTGTGATCAGATCTCTGTTAAAATTGAGTGATCACAGCTATAATGTTATCTAATACAGTCTGATGTTTACATAAATTATTTTCCGTTATAGATAAAAAAAACAACTGAATAAATAGAACGAGATAAAAAAAAGAAATATTACAAATTTAAAAAATAAAATATTCGATTATACAAGATATTTCTGTTGATACATATATACTGCAAAGGAAATTACATAAGACCTATAGAAACAGAAACTTATATACTCATCAAATTGTATCACAACGGCATTTTAGTAAAAAATACATTAATTGTAAAAAAATCAAACTTATTGTTACGCGCTAAGCATAAAAATGTTAATATTACAAATTTTGTCGAAAACCCGATTCATTGTTGATATGAATTTAAATGAAATATAATTATAATTTATAATTTAATTTTATGTGTTTAAAAATGTCAATATTTATTTTTTCAAGTTTATAACCAAATTCATTTTTCGAATGAAATTATTTGAAATTCAGTAAGCATTATCCTCTTTAATTAATTTCCTGGGATTAATAAATAATTTCTCTAGATGTTTTCTAATATGATATATGCATTAAATATTTGTTTAATTTATGTCCTAAACTAAGTAAATATTTTTTTGAATTTCACTCTGTATTCCAGTCGTAATTATTTTCTATGATGTTCTGTAGGCCCAGGGTTGCTATGCTACATACCTTCACGTGGTGCAACCTGATAATCCTCAAAAGAGGATAACTAAAATGTAGCAAATGTTTTCAGTTTCAGAATTATTCTTTATATTAACTGTAATCTGTTAAAAATGTACTTTCCAAAGATTTATGTGTCATCCTATTAGAAAATATAATAACAAAACTAAAATTGTTCATTGGGTGGGAAATTATCTAAACATTTTTTTATTATTATATAAAATTATTATTGAAATATTTCAACGATTTATACATGTATATTAAAGTGAATGTGCGATATATATTAACACGAACGTTTCGTTACCGCACAAATCGTAGTGTTTGCATTGTACCAAAATATACACGTAATTATTCAATTTACAATATATATAAATTATATATATATATATATATATATATTGGATTGCGTTGAAATAATATATACATACACGTACGCCATTTTATACATATAGTGGCCATTTATATATAAATATAAATAAAAATATAAATAAATATATTTGCACACGTTTCATTGCCGCGCGTATTATATATATGCATATATATTAACCAACATGTATGTGCCGTCATCAGGCATATTATACATGTAATATTTATTAATGTCTATGTGCTGTTAGCGTGCATATTATAAGGTGATTGTATATAGACATCCCACTTGCGTAGTCCCTTACATGCACCTGCAAACATATAATTAAGCCCCTAGTTTATAACTATAAGGAAATTTGATGCTTTCTCTTCGACCCCCGATAACAACTTTCCTAATCTAGATCGGCAAAAATTGTTCGAACGAAAAAAACGTCCGCGAATTGTCGCTACAAATCTAGCCACCAGCCAACAACTCTACACAACCCCTTATGCCTTTTAGTGGGTAGTAAAGGGGTGAAAAAACCCCTAAAGTGTTATGACACTTTGCGGAAATTTGAGGCTTTTACTAAGAAGCCAAGCGTCTTTCGAACCGTGTAAAAAGTTCCTCTTCATATTCAACCATCGCCGAATTATTAAGGGTTGAAAATCGGCCGAAAAACGGACTTTTTTCACTTAAACCACCCTATTAAATCGAGGGATGATCGGATCCGTCGAAACTAAAATTCCTCATATATACCACACTCGGACGAAGGTTTTTCCTTCTTACCATTATACCTCTATCTTTTACACTCGCTCCGAAAAAATCCACTTTTATAGCACCTCAATACGGGGATATGGGGATTTTATAAAGGGATATAGGGATTATAATAATAATAATAATAATAATAATAACTATAATAAGTAAATTCCTCTTAATATCTTCAACCCTACATAACTTTTGCACGAATCTAGACAGGGAAAAAGTGTTCGAGCGAAAAAAACGTCTCGGAATTATCGCTACAAATCTAGCCACTAACCACTACCCTGTTGCAACCCCTTATGCCGTTTAGAGGGTAGTAAACGGGTGAAAAACACCCCTAAAGTGTTTTGACCCTTTGCGGAAATTCGAGGCTTTTACTAAGTAGTCGTCGGCAATTTGAATCGTGTAAAAAGTTCCTCTTAATTTTCAACCAACCCCCGCCAAATTATTAAGGGTTGAAAATCCGTCGAAAATCTGACTTTTTTCACTTAAACCACCATATTAAATCGGGGGATGATCGGATCGATCGAAATAAAATTTCCTCATATACACTACACTCGGGGGAAGGTTTTTCTTTCCTTGTAACCATTATACCCCTATCTTTTACATCCGCCCCCCAAAAAACTTCACTTTTATCGTGGTTCAATATGGGCTGATTTGCCAACTGCTTTTCAATTATACAGGGTTGAATAGAAATTGTCACTATACTATCGGTCATTTTTCTCTCGGAATTTCACCCATTAACCACCACACCGCTGCAACCCCTTAACCCATTCAACAAGGTAGCAAAGTTTTTTGTTTTGACTTCTTGCGGCGTTTTCAGGATTTTACTATGCAGAGCAGGATAAATAATTTGGATCGCGTAATAAACTGTTCCAACTCGTCTTCAAGCTTAAAGGTTGAAAATTCGTTGAATATTTCGCTTCGCCGTTTTTTTTTTTTTGTACCTAACTTCACCTTATTAAATCGACGGGTAATCGGATTATTTGTTGGCAGGTTTATACTATATAATTTTTTGTACCTAACTTCACCTTATTAAATCGACGGATAATCGGATTATTTGTTGGCAGGTTTATACTATATAATGTTTATAATACTGTATAAGCTAAGCTATCAGATGCGTAGTTCTGGCGTGTGGGTATGGAGTTGTAAAATGTCAAAATGGAAAGTCGCTGTTTTTCTCCGATATTATGATAGTCGTTGGTCGGATATTTTTTCTCTTTTATATTTAAGATATTTGGATGGTCTGGATTTGGTTAGAACAGTTTCCGATTTTTTTCGGAAAAATCGCCGTTAAAAATACAAAATTTATATAATCGTCTCGAAAATCGGGACTTATCTACTACAAATGGTTTAAATTAATATACCGACCGAATCCTCCGGCCAAAATTTAAATTGATCCTTTTAGAGCGAGTTGAATATTTTTAAAACTCCGAAAATTGACTTTTTTCATAATTTCTAAATTGAAGTTTAATCCTTACGCTATGACCTATTAAATGATGCGAGTAGTCTACCCAAGTCACAGATACTCGTCGAGTAATAACGTCGGAAAGTTAACTGTTTCCCAAGTTTGAATTAAGAATGTCGGGGCTGCATATACTTTTAGAACGTTTGAACTTCATACACGCCTACTGCTATATAAAATGTATCGTATAAATATAAAAAACCCGAAAAAAATTTTTCAACTGTTCCATATGGTACCCTCTTCTTATAGATATCTGCAGTTTTGAATCCAAAATTTTTCCCGCGGTTTTTGGTCGGCAGATTCTACAATGCCCGACAAAAAGTGAATAAATTTTAAATAAATGTCTATTACCATGGAAATGAAATATATATAGTTTATATATGTTAAGAATCCCCAGGACAAAACGAATTACTCGATGGTATAAGTACATGATCACGTTCATACAAGATAGTCAGAAATGTTACGGAACGGTAGTAGGAGGAAGTTTTGCAGAAAGTGTCCGGATGGCTTGTAACAGGGATTCATCGCGATTATCATGTTGGGTAGCTCATTTTACAGAATGCCTCCAGATGACTTGGATTGTGGTCATTAGTAATTAGAAGGAAAACGTGGTCGCGTTCCTGCAAGATGGTCAGACATTATACGGACGGTTTAGCACAACGAACAGAAGATTTTGCTCTGTAGTAATGAGGAGGAAATATAATTTCTGGTACGGACGGTAGTAGAAGGAAGTGCAATTATTTGTCGGATTTTGGCAAACATTTTTTTGTTTTGTTCGTAATCATCCCCTAAATAATTAAGCCCGATGATTTTCGAATTTTAAACATTTTCCCGTTCATTACTCGGGGGAAGGTTTTTCCTTCTAACCCTTATACCTCCTATATTTTACATCCGCACCGAAAAAACTCCACTTTTATCGTGGTTCAATATGAGGTGATTCGTCAACTGCTCTTCAATTATACAGGGATGAATAGAAATTGTCACCTATATATTATTTATCGGTCGTAGTGATACAAATTTTCTCTCGGAGTTGTCGATAGAATTTCACCCACTAACCACCACACCGCTGCAACCCTCTTAACCCTTCAGCTGGTAGCAAAGATTGATAAAGTGTTTTGACTCCTTGCGGCGTTTTTAGGCTTTTACTATGCAGAGCAGGATAATTTGGACCGTGTAATAAACAGTTCCAACTCATCTTCAACCCCTGCCGAATTATTAAGGGTTGAAAATTCGACGAAAATCTCGCTTCGCCGCTTTTTTTTTTTTACTTAACTTCACCTTATTAAATCGACGGATGATCGGATTGTTTTGGCGTGTTGGTGTGGAGCTGTAAAGTGTAAAAATGGAAATTCGCTGTTTTTCTCCGATATTATGATAGTCGTAGGTCGGATATTTTTTTCCTTTTATATTTAAGATATTTGGATGGTCTGGATTTGGTTAGAACAGTTTCCGATTTTTTTCCGAAAAATCGCCGTTAAAAATACAAAATTTATATAATCGTCTCGAAAATCGGGACTTATCTACTACAAATGGTTTAAATTAATATACCGACCGAATCCTCCGGCCAAAATTTAAATTGATCCTTTTAGAGCGAGTTGAATATTTTTAAAACTCCGAAAATTGACTTTTTTCATAATTTCTAAATTGAAGTTTAATCCTTACGCTATGACCTATTAAATGATGCGAGTAGTCTACCCAAGTCACAGATACTCGTCGAGTAATAACGTCGGAAAGTTAACTGTTTCCCAAGTTTGAATTAAGAATGTCGGGGCTGCATATACTTTTAGAACGTTTGAACTTCATACACGCCTACTGCTATATAAAATGTATCGTATAAATATAAAAAACCCGAAAAAAATTTTTCAACTGTTCCATATGGTACCCTCTTCTTATAGATATCTGCAGTTTTGAATCCAAAATTTTTCCCGCGGTTTTTGGTCGGCAGATTCTACAATGCCCGACAAAAAGTGAATAAATTTTAAATAAATGTCTATTACCATGGAAATGAAATATATATAGTTTATATATGTTAAGAATCCCCAGGACAAAACGAATTACTCGATGGTATAAGTACATGATCACGTTCATACAAGATAGTCAGAAATGTTACGGAACGGTAGTAGGAGGAAGTTTTGCAGAAAGTGTCCGGATGGCTTGTAACAGGGATTCATCGCGATTATCATGTTGGGTAGCTCATTTTACAGAATGCCTCCAGATGACTTGGATTGTGGTCATTAGTAATTAGAAGGAAAACGTGGTCGCGTTCCTGCAAGATGGTCAGACATTATACGGACGGTTTAGCACAACGAACAGAAGATTTTGCTCTGTAGTAATGAGGAGGAAATATAATTTCTGGTACGGACGGTAGTAGAAGGAAGTGCAATTATTTGTCGGATTTTGGCAAACATTTTTTTGTTTTGTTCGTAATCATCCCCTAAATAATTAAGCCCGATGATTTTCGAATTTTAAACATTTTCCCGTTCATTACTCGGGGGAAGGTTTTTCCTTCTAACCCTTATACCTCCTATATTTTACATCCGCACCGAAAAAACTCCACTTTTATCGTGGTTCAATATGAGGTGATTCGTCAACTGCTCTTCAATTATACAGGGATGAATAGAAATTGTCACCTATATATTATTTATCGGTCGTAGTGATACAAATTTTCTCTCGGAGTTGTCGATAGAATTTCACCCACTAACCACCACACCGCTGCAACCCTCTTAACCCTTCAGCTGGTAGCAAAGATTGATAAAGTGTTTTGACTCCTTGCGGCGTTTTTAGGCTTTTACTATGCAGAGCAGGATAATTTGGACCGTGTAATAAACAGTTCCAACTCATCTTCAACCCCTGCCGAATTATTAAGGGTTGAAAATTCGACGAAAATCTCGCTTCGCCGCTTTTTTTTTTTTACTTAACTTCACCTTATTAAATCGACGGATGATCGGATTGTTTTGGCGTGTTGGTGTGGAGCTGTAAAGTGTAAAAATGGAAATTCGCTGTTTTTCTCCGATATTATGATAGTCGTAGGTCGGATATTTTTTTCCTTTTATATTTAAGATATTTGGATGGTCTGGATTTGGTTAGAACAGTTTCCGATTTTTTTCCGAAAAATCGCCGTTAAAAATACAAAATTTATATAATCGTCTCGAAAATCGGGATTTATCTACTAGAAATGGTTTAAATTAATATACCGATCGGATCTTACCGGCAAAATTGAAATTGATCTTTTTAGAGCGAATTGAATATTTTTAATACTCCGAAAATTGACTTTTTTCATAATTTCTAAATTGGATTTTAATCCCTATGTTATGACTTATTAAATGACGCGAGTAGTCTCCCCATCTCACAGATACTCGTCGAGTAATAACGTCGGAAAATTAACTGTTTCCCAAGTTTGAATTAAGAATTTCGAGGCTGCATCTACTTCTAGTACGTTTGAACTTTATAGACGCCTACTACTGTATGAAATGTATCGTATAAATATAAAAAAACCGAAAAAAAATTTTCAACTGTTCCATATGGTACCCCCTTCTTAAACATATATCTTGCAGTTTTTAATACATTGTGTTTTTATCGTTAGAGCGGAAATTTGTAATTAGAACGAAACACAATACAAATTTTACATGAAAACCTTTATAGTAGCCAATAATTTAAATAGTAAATTTTACGACAGCCAGTAAATTTCAACCGTTTACTGCGGAAATATTCATTTCTATATAACGTCTATCTTATAAAGCAAAAAAAATCGCGAAAAAACCCGCAAAAAAATTTCAAAACAAACCCAGAAAATATATTTTTATATATATGTAATATACAGCCGCGTGTACTTATTTAAAATTTATATTTGTTGTAATATATATTATGTACGTACGCATATTTCCGTTTAGTAGGTAGGTTTAAATATATTATATCATATGCAGCCGCGAGTACTTATTTAAAATTCACATTTGATATTTGTTATGATATAATATATTATGCACGTACACATATTTCCGTTTAGTAGGTATTTGTAGTCCCCTTAACGAAACAACAAACAGCAGTTGCAGACGAACGTTTGGTTGGTAAGACAAATAAACTCGATCTTTTTTTTAAATATATATATATAAATTAACAACCTTTTTTTTTAAAGTACACCTCCCACTTGCGGAGGTCACTGATTATACGGCAGCCCCTGCAATGTTTTAGGTAAAAACGTTTGTCCCGCTTTTTAGCGGAAGAAGTACGCATCGATGGATATTCGTGGATAACTCGGCGAATTTTAGTCGGATTTGGACAAACTTTTTGTTGTTGTACTCCTATTGAGCCCCCCATAAATTACCCCACGATTGGTAGCCCCCTAGTTCTATAATTATAAAAATTTGACGATTAATATCACCTAAATTTTATAGAAATCTAGTACCGGAGGCAGTTGAAAAAACTACTTTTATAATCATGTTATTTCATGTAACTATAAAATTATAATAATAATCCCTGATCGAGTTTAAAGTTGGCGAAAGTTATATTTTTTTAATTTCGCAAAATGCAATGCGGTTAAGTTTGATTTGATTTTCAGCAGATGCTTAAATATCATGTACATTCTTACTTACACTTCATTCGGGATTGTTTATTAATATTCTGATTAATACATTGTTGGTATTATAATTTATAGTCTAGGTAGTCGGTGGTTCTCTTTCAAATATATATTTTGGCTTTTTATTATAATCTTAAAAAACTTTGATTGTCTATTTATCAAAAAAATATATTTGCATCTTTTCTTTTTCGTTCATTTTTAGCTTTCATTTCACAAATTAGCTAACGCCTACTTTCCACTTCATTTCTTAATAATTAATCGATTTTTTTGTACATTAATAACACGTATATGTTTCATATTTCTAATTTTTAAAATAAAACGTTTGTTGAATACACGCCGTGATTAGTATAATTGTTTGTATATCTATTGACCGATAATTCTTTTTACATATATTACAAACAAAGATAATTCTATGTGAGTGAATTTGACTATCTTAAATTTACTTCAGGAAGATTTCTACATTGTCAGTCGTCTCGAATAATTCTGTCCCCATATATACATGTATATATATATATATATATATCGTTTGTATGCTTTTTATTCACATTAGTATATAGCTTCTTTCACTGTAAGTTGAAATGCAGCTCACAAAGTAAAATTATTACAACTATTTTTTTCGAAACTTTAGATAGAGTTCTTTATTTTTCTTTTAGTGATAGTTATTATAGATATTAATTTATTTACTCCTTTAATATATCGACATTGTGTTGTTATTAATTAAGGAACTGAATCAATTTATTCACTACTGGGATCAATATAAAATGTTGTGAAATAGTGAGATATCGTCGAAGAATGACATTGATTTTGGTCAACCGATTAGATACAGTAATCGTTTTAAACGTGTTGAACTTGAAGCTGAGCTTAAATTGGAAGCAGATATTAGAATATTTTGCTCGTGTTTTACTACGGTAACTATTTGTCCATTCATCACATACTTAGAAATATATAATTCCGATAAGTATATAAATAAAGTTTCATTGACATCATAATTAGCATAGTTCTTTTGTTTCTATATATTTTTCTGTAATTATAAAATTTTTACGATTAGTATCACCAATATTTGATAGAAATCTAGTACCAGAGGCAGTTGAAAAAAGAATTTTATATCGTTATTTCGTCAACTTTACTATAAATACGATGAAAATTATTGTTAATGAAAACTGTGTATTGGAACTGTTTTTGCCAAAATTATTACGTGTTAATGAACGTATATTAGTTAAAAACCAGTGCGAATGGGATAAATCCGGAAACAGTACATTCACCTCGTTTCTATAATGTTCATATTAACTAAATTGTATTCAGACGAGATGACAATATTTTTGTCGGTTATAAATTGAAATTTGATTGAAATATATTGAATGGAAAATGTACGTATAAAATTATTGCGAACGTTTATTTATTTAGTATTACACGTTTAAAAAGTAACATTACGTTCTAAATTTATACAAATTGTACGCACGATAATATTCGTTTTATTTAGTACTGTATGCTCTTTTACGGCATTAGGAATGTTAAAATGTGCTTTGATGATGGAAATAAAAACTTGCAACAATCGTGTAGGACAAATAATGAGGAAAAAATACTGCCGAGATATGGATTACGTTTACACCGTAATTGGTGAGATGGATCATGAAATAGAAACACTTGATTTAGACGATGCCAGACTTGTTATGGATACGTTTAAAAAAATCCGGGAACATGAAATCGATATGGAATTAAAAATCGATCCGATCAAAGTAATTTATTTTGTTATCTTTAATTTTTTCGAGTAATAAATTTATTACCATTTCTTATTGGTTTTGCTGGAATATATTTATATATGAATATTTTTAGGAAATAAATACTTACACATGTAACTATAAAATTATAATAATAATCCCTGATCGAGTTTAAAGTTGGCGAAAGTTATATTTTTTTAATTTCGCAAAATGCAATGCGGTTAAGTTTGATTTGATTTTCAGCAGATGCTTAAATATCATGTACATTCTTACTTACACTTCATTCGGGATTGTTTATTAATATTCTGATTAATACATTGTTGGTATTATAATTTATAGTCTAGATAGTCGGTGGTCAATAAAAATAAATTTGTTCTCTTTCAAATATCTATTTTGGCTTTTTATTATAATTTAGAAAACTTTGATTGTCTATTTATCAAAAAAATATATTTGCATCTTTTCTTTTTCGTTCACTTTTAGCTTTCATTTCACAAATTAGCTAACGCCTACTTACCACTTCATATCTTAATAATTAATCCATTTTTTTGTACATTAATAACACGTATATGTTTCATATTTCTAATTTTTAAAATATAACGTTTGTTGAATACACGCCGTGATTATTATAATTCTTTGTATATCTATTGACCGATAATTCTTTTTACATAAATTACAAACAAAGGTAATTCTATGTGAGTTAATTTTGACTATCGTAAATTTACTTCAGGAAGATTTCTACATTATCAGTCGTCTCGAATAATAGTTTTTCTGTCCCCATATATACATATATACATGTATATATATATATATATATCGTTTGTATGCTTTTTATTCACATTAGTATATAGCTTCTTTCACTGTAAGTTGAAATGCAGCTCACAAAGTAAAATTATTACAACTATTTTTTTCGAAACTTTAGATAGAGTTCTTTATTTTTCTTTTAGTGATAGTTATTATAGATATTAATTTATTTACTCCTTTAATATATCGACATTGTGTTGTTATTAATTAAGGAACTGAATCAATTTATTCACTACTGGGATCAATATAAAATGTTGTGAAATAGTGAGATATCGTCGAAGAATGACATTGATTTTGGTCAACCGATTAGATACATTAATCGTTTTAAACGTGTTGAACTTGAAGCTGAGCTTAAATTGGAAACAGATATTAGAATATTTTGCTCGTGTTTTACTACGGTAACTATTTGTCCATTCATCACATACTTAGAAATATTTAATTCCGATAAGTATATAAATAAAGTTTACATTGACATCATAATTAGCATAGTTCTTTTGTTTCTATATATTTTTCTGTAATTATAAACTTTTTACGATTAGTATCACCTATATTTGATAGAAATCTAGTACCAAAGGCAGTTGAAAAAACTACTTTTATAATCATGTTATTTCGTCAACTTTACTATAAATACGATGAAAATTATTGTTAATGAAAACTGTTTATTGGAACTGTTTTCCCCAAAATTTTCGTTATCACGTTATGCTCATTTCAACCCACTGCTGGGTGTAGGCATATCCCAGACGTTTGAAACTATTCCGGTCTTGTGCAACCCGGATCCAATTGATCCCTGCGTGTTTGGCAATGTCGTCTCGCCACCGTGTTGTTGGTCTGCTCCTTTTCCTTTTGGAATTCAGTGGGCACCATTGCAGGACATGTTTTGTCCACTTACCATCATGTCTACGCTCTACATGTCCAGCCCACGTCCATTTTAATTTTGATATTCGCTCCACCTTGTCGGTCAATTTTGTGCGCTCCGTGATCCAAGTAATGGTTTTTCTATCTTTTAACTTGACGTTTAATATTATCCTTTCGTCTGATTTTCATAATCATTCCCTTTGTGAAGCTCCACGTTTTTTTGCTCCGTATGTTAACACCGGTAAGACACATTGGGTATAAAGTTTGCTCTTCAAACTGTTCGGTATATCTTTATTTCGAAATATATTGGACAACGTCCCAAATGCAGCCCATGCGAGAGATATTCTCCTTCCTATCTCTCTCTGCATATTTTCTCCTCTGTCTGTAGTTATTTCTTGTCCTAAATAAATATACGATCGTACCTGTTCAATGTGCTCCCTATTTATCTTTACTCACACACCATCCGTGTTATTTATCGTAACATTTGTTTTCTGTTTATTTATTTTTAATCCTATTTTTCTAGATTCCGTTTCAAGTTCGTTCACCATAGATTCTAATTCTTCTTCATTCCTGCTTATTATAACTATGTCATCTGCGAATCGTAGGTGATTAAGTTTTTCGTCGTTTATTGTTATGCCTTTCGAACCAGTTTAGTTTTCTGAATACACCTTCTAAGGCTGCGATAAATAATTTTGGTGAGATGGTATCACCTTGTCGCACACCTCTTTTTATAAGTATTTTCGCAGTTCTTTTCCATAGCTTGACTTTCATTGAAGATGATTCGTACATTGTGCTGATAATGTTCACATATTGCTTTTCAACTCCGCAGTTACATATTGACTGTAACACTGCCCATATTTCAACCGAGTCAAATGCCTTTTCGTAATCTACAAACGCCATATAGAGTGGATGTTGTATTCTTCACAAGTTTGTACCAATGTTCTAACCATTAACAAATGATCCATTGTGCTATAACCAGATCTAAATCCTGCTTGTTCCCTCGGTTGGTGATAGTCTATTATTCGTGTTATACGGTTTGTTATAACACGGGTAAATATTTTATATATTTGGGACAGCATACTGATAGGTCTATAGTTATGTAGCAATTGCGTGTTCCCTTTCTTATGCATCAGAATAACATCTGCTTCCTTCCATGCTGTGGGTATTATTTTATTAGTAAGGCACTGGTTGAATAATGATCGCAGTGCATTTACTATTGCAGGACCACCATATTTCAACATTTATGGTAGTACGCCATCGGGGCCAGGTGCTCTGCCACTTTTTAGTGACTTGAGAGCATACTTAACTTCCTGGTATAACACTTCTGGCAGAGCATCTTTATCATTGTTATAATTGTTGTTATTTTGGTTTAGGTAATTGCTATTATATAAACTGGTGAAATATCGTTCAATTTCTTTAGTTATTTCGTTATTATTTCTCCTCGTGAGTTTTCAATTTTTGTAAGTATTTTTATACCATTCGTCAAAGCTTTTTGAAACACTCTCGGACCTTTGTTTCTTTCAACTGTTGTTTTTGTTACAATTAAATTTCTTATTTTCTTTGATATGATTTTGTGATTTGAGGATATTTTTCCCGCGCATTCTCGCATCATCCTACTAATATTAGTAGCTGCTTCAGCTTATTTCCTTTAATTCTTCTAATTCCATCTGGTATTTCAACTTATTTTGTGCACGTTTTTCAGGATCAATCCTTATTCCCTTCAAGTATTTTTTGACGTTTTTGTTACGCTCTAAATTGATTGTTAGTTTAGCTCTTAATAGTCTATGATCACTGCCGGTTTTAACTCTGTTTATCACAGACACGTCACGAATTATGTACGAATTATTAGAAATTATAAAGTCAATTTCCTTTTTATATTTGAAGTCCGGACTTCTCCAAGTTCACTTCTGCTTCGGATTTTTTTTAAAAAACATATTCATTGCATATAACTTATTATGTGCTAGAAAATTAACCAGCATTTGTCCTCGTTCATTTCTGGTGCCAAAGCCATGCTCTCCAAGCGCGATTTCACGTTCATCCTGCCGGGAACCTATTTTCGCATTAAGGTCTCCAATAATCATGGTCTGCGTACAGCAGCCGTTGTCAATGGATTCCTGTATCTGTTTGTAGAATTCATCTACTATTTCGTCTGAGTATGTTTACGTTGGTGCATAAACTTGGATGATTTTAAGGATTTTATTTGGTGTTAGCTGCACCAGTATATATGCTACCCTATCCGATATGCCGGCGTACTTAATCACCTTGTCACCCCATTTTCTATTGATTAAGAAGCCTACACCATTTATGTGTTTTGAATCATCTCCCTTGTAATAAAGCATTCGTTGGGATCTTAACTGTATGGTGTTTTCGCCAATTCTTCTTATTTCGCTGAGTCCAACTATGTCCCAGTTAATATTACTTAGTTCTTCTTCGAGTTCTAATAGCTTATATTCAGCTGCTAATGTTCTTACATTATATGTACTTATATACATCAGATTCGTCCTAATTTTGTCCCTTGATACACAAGAGGCTACGTTATATCCGGGCGGTTTTGTCTAAATTGATGGTTGCCTCCTTGATTTATATTTAATCTAGGCGGTAAGGAGACATTTGTCAAATCCGGTTGTCCATTTTGGCCTTGACTGATACGGCCTTTCTTTCTTACAGTCATGTCTGGGTATGAGTAGCCTAATCCCCCGTGCTGGTAAGGCAAATTGGAGGATGCATTTTATCCCTACTGCCAGGTTAGTCATTATGTAACTTTATGCATTAACTGTTAACAATATTGGTGGTAATTATTATGGTTATTTATTTGATTTTATTTGTTTATTTATCACCCTTAAAATTATTTCGTTTAGTTCGTATACTATATGTAGAATTATTGCAGGAGCAGAGGTAATAAGGCTGTGTTATTCTGCCCTTGATTTTCTGTCAGGGTTTACTCCCTTAGTCTTTGGATAAAAATCCTACCCGCAAGACAGCGGTTGTTTTCTATCATGGTTGTCTCCCTTAGCCTTTAGATAAATATCCAAACCGCAAAGCAGCGGGTTGTTACTGAGGGGGTAACGATCTAAGGTTTTTTACGGCGACCTCAACCCGCCGAGGGAGAAACAGTCATAGCAGACTTTTAATAGCCAGGTCCTCAAGCTGCCCATCTGCATCCTCGTGTCTCCTTGTCACTACTGGAATCGTCTGCTAGAGACTTTCCGCCAGTAGCCGCTATTGATCCGCGGCTGTTTATTTGACTAATGTCTTATTCACAGCTATTCTACATATCTGTAGGCTACTCCACTATCCGCCACCTGTGGACGCGTTCCCGTTCCGGTTACAGCTTCGGATCCCGGAAGGTACAAAGTACCCAAATTATTACATGTTAATGAACGTTTATTAGTTATAAATCCGGAAACAGTACATTCACCTCGGTTCTTTAATGTTAATATTAGCTAATTTGTATTCAGACGAGATGCCAATATTTTTGTCGGTTATAAATTGAAATTTGATTGAAATATATTGAATGGAAAATGTACGTATAAAATTATTGCGAACGTTTATTTATCTAGTATTACACGTTTAAAAAGTAACATTACGTTCTAAATTTATTCAAATCGTACGTACGATAATATTCGTTTTATTTAGTACTGTATGCTCTTTTGCCGCATTAGGACGTTAAAATGTGCTTTGATGACGGAAATAAAAACTTGCAACAATCGTGTAGGACAAATATTGAGGAAAAAATACTACCGAGAAATGGATTACGTTTACACCTTAATTGGTTCTATGGATTGTGAAATAGAAAGACCTATACGCGATTTAGACGATGTCAGATTTTTTATGGATACTCCTAAAGAAATCATTCTGGTTGTATAATGCGTCTAATAAATTTTATTTTTTAGTTGGGCGTTGAACAATTTTTAAATATAGATTTTTTTTTTTTTTTTTTTTTTTGACGGGTACTATGTACTGCTGCTATGGCCAGAAGCACCCGTATGGAAAAATGAATGTTAGATTAAATTGATCATGCCTATAGCTCGAAGAAACTGAAGTGCTGCTTCTACAGCAGTTGGGTCATCAGATAGAACTGTTTTGAATGAACTACCATTGAAGTTTTAGGGACGGTATACGGAATATTGTGGGCAGTCAAAGAACAAGTGCCGGAGTGTTAAGGGGGTTCGGGCGCAATGAGCGCACGGAGGTGGATCTGTTCTACTTAGAATATAACCATGAGTCAGTGCAGTGTGGCCAATACGAATACGGGAAAGTACTACCTGATCCTGTCTGCTTTGCGCCGAATATTTCCAAGGAAGAGGAGAGGAGCGAATGGATCTAAGATGATTCGTTGGAGGAATTGCATTCCACAGATCACAAAATAATTTATTTGCTATATATTTGATGGAGGTGACTGCATCTGCCTCAGGTATAGGTATTAAGGGCTAAGGTTGGATTCGAGCTGCCTCTTTAGCTGCTCTATCAGCTAATTCACTTAATGTGAAACCTGTGTGGCTTGGAATCCATATTAGGGTTATTTTCAGAGTAGGGTGTTGGTACAAAAGATTCAAAAATATAGATTTTTAATATTTGAATATCGATAAATATATAGTCAGCCGGGTTATTATATCTAATTTTTGAAGATCAAACATCAGTACTATATCGAATTTAAATAATGAATATAATATTTGACGGACAGAGTAATCAGACATCCGAATGGGAATATGATCTTAATCGTTGTTGGCGAGTCTGGTAAGCAGTCTTTGACTATTGCGGGATATAAAACTTTCCGAATGTCTCTAATCAAGATGATTAATAATTTATAAATACATCTAATATATCTTAATTATTTTAATATATTTCCTTATCATATTTCAAATATGTACTTACAATAGCGATGATTAAGTTACTTTTTACGATTTCATACTTTATTTATTGCGCTTCGTGATTTAGTAACTTTCTTACTTTTCATTTTGTACCATTTCTATAGTTTGATGAAATTAGTCCTGTATTTATTCAATTTTGGATGGTGATTCATAATGTATTATTAATTGCCGTGGTTATTCAGATAATAATTTAGAATTGTTTGATATTTTGATCGAACATTTCACTTATTCATTTAATTTCCGTTTAATTTGGATATAGTATAATCGAATTATTTAAATAAATTATTGGTATTTATTCATGTAATTTCAGTTTAATTTAGATACAATGTAGTTGCATTAATAAATGAATAACCAATTATTGATTTTATTTCTAAACAAATTTTTATTTCGTATTTATTTAGATCTTATAATATCAGAAACTTTTTAGAAAATTTGATGTTGTTATACCGTGCTTTCGGAGTGCAGGGAAAATGAACAACATTCTAATTTAGCGATCAAGATATAAAATAAGCTTTTTTTTGGAATATTTAAATAACATTTTATTATCCGGTAACATACTGTTTGTTTCTAATTTTTCATATTCCTTTTTTTTTTGCACTTTAAATTATGGATGCTCTGCATTGTTTCCGGTTTAGTGATATTAACACCGCTTGTTTAATTTATTTGTTCTCAAAAATTCATCATTTTTTTAAAAATAAAGAATCCGGGAAAAGGACCAATTTAATTAAAGGCATGGCGTGTAATTAAAATAATTCTGAAGTTAAAATTTTATCATTTTCAACTAACGTATTCCTACATTTAATTTTTTAAATTTAATTTTGTTATTCAATAATAATAATAACCTCGATGACTAGGTTTATGCAAAAATTTGTGTTAATAAAGCTCGTTTGTTAATTATGTCAGGTTAAATTACATTCGTTTAAGTTTCTTCCAATTAGTTAGAATTAGAATTAAAGGAAAAAACAAAAATATCAGATTAGGTTCATCCTTTTACACAAATTGGTTTTATACTGACTCTGTATTGCAATGTGTATAATATATTAGGCTAATAAAAACAGATACTACACTTTGATCTTGCCCAACAGACCAAGAAGCGATATTAGGTTAGGTTTGTTTCAGCTAGTTAGAAGTAGAATTAAAGGTTGGCCTAGAATTTTTAAATTTTGATTTTCTCAAAAAGTATTGCTTTCCGCAAAAAATTACTCCTAATCATTTTTATCGAAATGTGATATTTAAAAAAGAAATCGTTTTTTTTTTTTGGACATTCTGGCAGAATCTACAACCCTTAGATTATAAGCAAATGTATAGTAGGAAATCTACAAAGATATTACGTTGAAAAAATTATTTTTCAAAAATTGTGTATGTTATTGATATCTGTAATACAATCAATTTATTTGAATATGCTCTTATTTCCGTATGCTCTAAATTATTTATTTACGTCACTGGTAATCGTAGTTATTTAGATTTTTAAATACGCCATTATCAATTAAATGTTTTTCATATTTTCAAACTTGTTATTTCATAGAGGTGAAAAATTATCATATGATAAATATGTAAACCTTACCGTCTTCCCCCCCCCACTTCTACCGAGTTTGATTTAGAAATTATGCAATAAATTACGATTACAAATGGCTGTATTTCGATTATGAACTAGAATAATTATGTTGAATGGATCTTGCAAAACACGAATACATCTTCATTCTTCCTTTATTCCTTGAGAGGGTGTAATGATGTTAAGAAAGAGTCGCCTGTTATATTTTTCCAATGTTGACATGTATTGAGCGTAAATCAACACTTCTTGCAGGTTTAATCCAATCAATGACTTTAACAGCTGAGCCCAGCGTGTTCTAGGTTTTACTTTTTCACTTTACTAGGGAACTATTATATATCTTCAGTGGCAAATTAAGTATGTTAATTTAATGTTAAACGTTTATTGAACGAATGTATATTTATTATAACCTACGAATTTAACATGTTAACTACGGATAGTACCATTAAATTTTTAATGGATTACAAATATTTAATAGCGCGCATTATCATTTTTAAAAAATAATTGTTTTCATAGGTGTCATTCGAAACGTACAACAGGAAATTATTTCCGAATTAACTCCGAATATGAAGAGAGAAAATCCTAAGCGTACCCTCACTCACAAAAATGTGATGGAATATTTTCTACAACGAACGTGTCAAAATTTGCACTTTGTATTCTCACCGGTAAAATTTTATTTGTAATAGAAAATAAATTTTGTTCGTCATAATTAAGAATGATTGAATTTTATTTTAAATCGGTCTCATAAATAGTGCATTTTTTTTTAAACCTAAGTTGAAATGGAATATGTAGTATCAACCATATAAGACAGTACAAAAATTAAGAAATTTTGAAGATCCGATCACATTATTTAATTAAATATTTACTGAAGGTAATTATATATTAAACTTTAATGTGAACAATCCGAGTTCAATATTTGACTTTTGTTTTCATAAAGGTTGGAGAAAAATTTCGAAAAAGAGCCCTACAGTCTCCTTAGTTTCCAGCTGTACTGTATATTGGTTCCAACTATGGCCGAAAGATGCTTTGGTTTTAGTAGCCGAAGATTTCTTAACCAATTTTGACGTAGAATGTACTGTACAAGTAAAAAAATAATTAGTAAATGTCATGGGAACAATACAAGGTATAGTTTCAACGACATCTGTAGAATATTTTCAAAGGTATGGACTTTTTAAAATTAAAGTTCTCGTGTTATAAATGTACTTATAACGTCGAAATGAATGCCGAACAGATTTAAGTATAATTATGTAATTCTTGTTATAAATTTATTTTTTAAGTGTAGATATAGGTTGTTATCCGTCCATATATATATATATATATATATATATATATATATATATTAATAATAACCTTTATTTAGCATAACTAAATTAACAATTTATAAATATCTGTTACTGACATTGCTGTAACCAGTTAAACTAGTAGACTGTTACTATTAAATAAACACGGTATAAAAATATTTTTATTTCATTTGTTTACTTAAAACTTAAAATTTGAATCTGATTATAATGATATTTTTTAGATTCCGCAGAGCAACTCATGTTACTCCCAAATCATGTTTATATTTTATTGGCGGTTATAAAAATATGACGAGCATAGAATGGATGTCGGGCTTGCTAAATTAGAAGAAGCTTTACTGTCTGTCGAGTTATTGAAGAAGAATTTAGTCTTAATGGAGGAAGAACTTGTGGAAGCATCAGAAACAGCGGAAACTGTAAGTTATCTTAAATATGATACGAAAGTATAAAAGTGTAAGTATTTAACTTAATCGATATTAATTTATATATTTGTATAATATAGAAATTTTAACAGTAGACAATATTATCGCTAATAGAAATATTAAACATCGCGTTACTTTTCAATTTTTAATTTCTTATCTTGTTAGAATTAATCTGGAAAATATCTCATATTTCTAAAAACTTGAAAGTTCATTAATTTATGTTCATTCGTTATCTAATACAAATTAAAATCTAACGTTTATGAACATACGACGTGCCTAAGGACAATAACTTACCGTTTGCTGGCGCTCTATTCTTTATACCTTCCTCGACAATCACTAAATGACATCGTTTATCAAAGATTTTTCTCAGTATTTGTTACAGAGTGATATGCAAATTCTTTAATTTGTTCGGTTTAATACCACACACGCAAATTTATTTATGTATGATTCTTTAAGTGTAGTGCATGCTATCCAAAATAACAATTTTACATTTAAAATTAACCAAATTATTTGGCAATCATAAAGGATATCTATAACAAATTCACATGGATTCACGCTCATATCGTCCTCAAATATAATGAAATTTGTGATCATAAATGGAAACTTATTGAGGTATACTAATACCTGTGGTTCCTTCTATACGTTTAACTGCTTCAGCAAGGCGAATTTATTTCATTTATGAAGCTTATTGTTTTAAGTTACGCGAAATAATTTTTGTAAACAGATTGAAACAAGTTTGCTCGAAAAAAAAAATATTTTATTAGTGACACCTCTATGTTCAATACTGACCATTAATTTTTGTTTACTTTCTGATCAAGGTGTAATCTGCTACTGAATCACCCTCATCCGGCATAGTTGGCTAGCTGAAATTGTTGGTTTAACAGCACCAATGAATCACATCATCTTTTCCTGTAATTTATATAACGCTTGCAAATAAATTTTGTTCAAAAAATTGCTATGTTTAGAGATATTACATTTGTATTCTACTGTTTATCTAGTATCTTGAAATAACCCTGAGATGTTGATAGCATTGGCTTCATACATGTACAAATCTAACATTATTTTGTTATTCATATATCCATATATTATTTTTGTGTTATTTATGTGTTATATATATATCTTATTCGTATACTGTTAATATTTAGTTTAATTTGATTTTCATTTACAAGAATAATAATGCCTGTTATAACCCAAGTTCGATTTATAAATTACTTCTTTAAATACCCGGTAAAGTAGTAGTAAATTTACTGTATCGAGACATCGATTTTAAATGGGACGCAGTATCCAGTTTGATGATCGTCCTCTTTAGTGAACTTTTTCTGTTTTTAATTCCTAAATACATCGGTGAAAACTTTTACCATATTTTTCTGAATAGGTTTTAAATGATGTAACGGATAGAACCATGCAAGCAGAATGCGTGAAGAATCAAGTAGTTCAAGTGAATAAAAAAGCGGACGTGCTGGTTCAAAATATAGGTAAAGAAAAATTTGTAAGAAAAATTAGAAACAGCAAAACCGGCATTAATGGAAGCGGCTTTGAATATGATAAAACCGGCTCATATTGGTAAAAATAAAAATTTAACGCATAAATAACGTAATTTATTAAGATGGGTGATTTCTCTTGACACTAGAGGTAACTCCAAGAATTTATGAATTTTGAATGATCGAAATTTAACCACGTTTTTTTATGAATGCGTTAACAGTTTTAATATTTATACACTGAGGATGTAGGTAAAAAATAAAATATTACTAAATCTGGTAATAAATTCTTTCTAAATACAATTAAAATGAGTCCACTTGAACTGAGTAAGCACGCTTACAATGTAAAATAAATATTTTCGTTGTTTACATTTTTAAAAGTTCAAATCAAAATTATTACCAAATCTTTTTGTTCATTTCAACATATAAATCACCCATATTTTATAAGTATATAAAATTTTAATTTTTTATATAATGTGGAATGTAGTGATTTTTTATAAAAAATCAATTGAAAATTAGTTAAATCACTAATATTTATTTTCTTAAGGAAAACACAAAGCTTTTCGGCATTTACGCCATTATCAAGTGAAAAATTTAAAAAATCATAATTTTAAAAATATAAATTAAGTTGTATACTGTTGGAATTTTAAATTTTTCATTTACTTGATTATCAGATTTTTAATATTTATTTTCATTTTATTTGTAAAATTGTGTTTTTTAAAAAATTTTGTGGTTGTATATTTTTATATTTTATATTTTACGTTTGGAAATCATACATCGCAATAGTAAATGAAAAATTTAAAATTCCAACAGTATACAACTTTTACAGAATCAGGAAAATAATATTGAAGAAAAAATTAATATAAAAAAACTAAATTAATAAACAAATATATTGATATTAAATTTCAACAAATCAAAAAAATAGACTGACAGAAGCAGACATCATTTTTGGATCATATTTTCACAATTACCATCACATATTTTTAAGTAATTATATTTAATTCATATTTTTAAAATTATGATTTTTTAAATTTTTCACTTGATAATGGCGTAATGCCGAAAAGCTTTGTGTTTTCCTTAAGAAAATAAATATTAGTGTTTTAACTAATTTTCAATTGATTTTTTTATATAAAATTTTATTTAAGCAATTTTCTCCCATATTCGTAGCTACTGTTCGAAAGCTTGGTCGGCCACCTCATCTTATTATATGGATTGTGTTTTAATGTTATTTTAAAGAAAATTACTTGCAGCGCTTCGTGTTTAAAATCATTTTGAGCGGAATCATTAAAAGTACGTTATTTACTATTTAGATATTTATTATTTTAACTATACCTACTTATTCACTGATTTCGTTATCTGTAATAATTCTTTATTATTTTCAGGATCTGCTTATAAACTAATATGTCGGAACTTCTTTTATCCGTCATCTTCTGGATGATATATATATATATATATATATATATATATATATATATATATAATATATAGTATTATCATCTTCATCTTCAGCCTATATCAGTCCACTGCTGGACGTAAGCTTTCACCAATTGTTTTCAGTTATTACGATCCTGAGCTATTCTTATCCAATTGTTTCCTGTGACACGTTTCAAGTCATCACATCAACGATTTAACGGTCTACCCTTGTTTCTTTTCTAGTCAGTCGGCCACCATTCCAACACCCGTTTTGTCCATCTGTTATCTATTATTCGCGCTATGTATCTAGTTCATCTCCACTTTATTTTTGCAATTTTCTCCACAGCTTCATAGAGTCCAGTCTTCTCTCTTATCCGTTTATTTGGCTTTCGGTAAGATAGTTTTATGTTAAATATTAGTCTTTCTTACTTGTGTTTTCCTTATCCAACTTAATTTTGTTTTTGTAGACATATATGTTTGCGAATCATATATAAGAGTAGGTAAAACACACTGATTATATAATTTCCTTTTTAAACATATCGGTATTTCTTCGTTTCTGAATATAGTTTTCTAAACGCTATCCACGATAGTGCTATTTTGCTATTTATTTCTGCTAGCATTAACATATTCCTATCTGTCGTAATTCTTTGCCCGAAGTATGCGTATTCATTTACTATTTCTATATCTATGCCATCAATTTTTAATCTTAGTTTTCTGTTCGTATTTGATATTACTTTCGTTTTTTGTAAATTTATTCTTAATCCTATTTTATTGTTGTATATGTATTTAATTCCAATTATTATCCCTTGTAGTTCTTTAGAATTGGCGCTTAGTATCATTACATCGTCTGCAAATCTAAGATAATTGAGATATTCTCCATCAATCTTTATAATTTTTGTGTTCCAATCTATTTGTCTGAATATAGATTCTAATACAGCAATAAACACGTTCGGTGACAGTATATCTCGCTGTCGTACTTCTCATTGCTTTGTTTTGTCCCATAATGTTATCTGCATCGTTGAAGACTGGTAGATGTGTTTGATTCGTTGTATTTAATGTTTTTCTATTTCACTACTATACAATGCATCTATTACCGCCCATATCACTATTGGATCAAATGCCTTTTCGAAATCTGTATACGACATGTACAGTTTTATATTCCTCGTGTTTCTGTATTAATGTTCTAATTGTCAGTAGGTGATCATTTGTACTAAAACCGGATCTAAATCCTGCTTGTTCTCTTGGCTGATTAAATTCAATGCATTTTGATACTCTATTTGCTATTATACGAATGAATAGTTTATACAGTTGGTTTAATATAATGATTGGTCTTGTAACGACCCGTACGATATATATATATATATAAATACATACATCTACAGATCGTTAACATATATATATACATACATATACATTTTACGTTATACACCTAATTATTTGGATATAAATATAAAAGGTACAACGTTACCGACTTTCTGGTTTTTTGAGGTATGTCCGGGATGCCACGTGGGTTGGCCCACGACCGTTAATATAATAAAATAAATTAATGAAAAAGAAAATAAAAAAAAACGCGGTTTTTATTTTATAAAAAATTTATTTTATCCTTTACTTTATTTTTTGGAAAGAAATCCCAATTAATTATATGTACACAATGTTACACACATATATATATATATATATAACATTGAGTGTATTATTAAATTAATTATTCTTAAATTATAACCACTTATTTTTTATAATTTAAGACAACGGAACTTTTCCTTAATATTTAGATGGATGGACTTCGCGATCGAAGTCCCGACGGTCCATCTTTATTTCTTCGAACGCGGTCCGACTTAACGTGACTTATTCTTCGACTTGTTCTTACTCGACTCTAAGAGCTGACTCACTCGACTGACTAAATTCAACTGGCGAAACTGGCGAGACTCCGACAAAACTCGTATTTTTTATTTTTATTTTTTACTCTCCAGGACTCCGGAGGCGACACAGGTATCTTATCCTTATTATACTTATTATTTCTTTTACTTTTGACGAAATGCCGGTTTCTTTACATTTATATTTTCTCTTTTTTACATCTTTATGGTTGTCTATTTTCGACGAAAATAATTGAATCAAGGAAAAGTTTCATTGTCCCTTATTTTTAAGTTATATACTTATACATATATATATATATATAGTCTTATACATAGTTATTAGTACGGCAGCCAGCATCAGGTAACATAACACATATACACATATACTCCACATACTTGCTTTCTAGGAATTCTATAGATATTAGAAATTCCTAAATTGACTATTTTCGACGGAACCCTCCGATTTCTCTTTTGGGCTAGCCAATCAGAAAATTCGGAGCTGTTTCTTTTGGTCTTCGACCAAAATACCGACTGAATCCATTTTATGCTATATTTACCTTTTTCTTTTTTGCTCTCGCCATGTCAATTCTTGATTTATTATATACATAACCTTTCGGCATTTTTTATATACTAACTTTGACGAATCTTTTTTACAACTTTAATCTTACTGGCGCCAGTGTGCTTTCCCCAATACATATATATCTATACTTATATTACTCTAAATCCATTCTATTTCTTTTTTTATTATATTTCCTTTTTACTATCTCTTCTTTGGGAAAGTCACGTTCGCGACGCCGACCGGATGTACGTACTCATATACGTATATATATATACTATTTCTTTTTCTCATCATTCACGTATATATATTTAATTTAAATTTCGATATATAATTTTTAATTCTAATTTCAATCTATCACTTTTAACTGCTCACTAACACAAACAATGTAACAAGCATGGTTGTTACAGTCTATAGTTACCAAAGTTTTGTGTATCTCCTTTCTTATTAATTAGGATTATTTTCGCTTTTGTCCACGTATGCGGTATTATTTTTTCATGCAGACATTTATTAAATAACCCTAGTATCCTATTTATCAGTATACTGTCACTTAATCACTTCTGTTAATACGCTGCCTGTGTGCTTTATTTTTTTTCTTTTTTAGTGCAACTTCTTCAGTTATTTCTAGGATACTTTCAGTTCTATTATTACCGCTTCGATTGTAGTTATTCAGTGAGGCCATCGGTCTATTTTTGTATTATATATTTCAGTAAATTAATTTTTCACTTCTTCTGTTGTCTTTTGCTTATTTGTTAATTTTTATTTTCGTTAGTATTTTCTTCCCATTTGACAATGCTTTTCTGAAGATTTTTGGAACTCTATTTGATTCAATTGTTTTCTTTATTAGATTGGTATTTAACTTTCTGATATCACTTCGCATCTGTTTCCTTATTAATTTATTTAGTTCTTGCCATTTAACTAAATTCTTACAGTTCTCGTCTTTTTTTTTATCAGCATTTCTGTTTCCATTCTTAATTTTCTTACTAATTTTTTCCTACTGGAGTTATTTTAACCGCGCATTCCATTATCGCTTCCGATAGAATTTTCGCTTCTTGTTGCATTTGCGCTTCTGGTTTACTTTCTTACGTAAGTTGCAACGCTTGTTTGTAATTTTGTGCCAAATTTTCTGTATCTACTTCCCTCGATATACTCTTGATATTCGATCCTTGTTTTCGATTAATTTTCAACCTCCTTCTTAGTAGTCTATGATCGCTATCTGTATTGACAGTGTTTACTACAGAAACATCTTGTACTATATGTACATTGCTGGAGATAATGTAGTCAATTTCATTTTTGAATTTAAAATCTAGGCTACATCTAACAGATTGATCAATACACATCAGACACGATGTTGGATGAATAAGATAATAAGATAAAACTATATATATATATATATATATATATATATATATATATATATATATATATATATATATATATATATATATTTCAACATTTTTTTGTTAACATCCGGTAATATTATGAATGCTTAACGAGAGATAATACCGGAAGCAAAAAAAAAAAAAAAAAGTTACGTTCGACTTATTTCGCATCGTAATTTTATTTCGTAATTCGTAGAAAATTATATCGAGAATATAGATCCGGTAAACGAACTAGCGAACTAAATTTTCGACCATGTAAAACAGAAATCGCACGATTCAGGTAATTTTATTTCGTCGCTGAACAGCAAGCAAATATCCAGTAATGAAGACGAAGAAGATGACGCTGGTAAGTATAAAAAAAGAACCGTCCGCAAGTAATAATTACGATTGAAATCGCGCAAAAGACAGCTGTTTGACTAAATGATGTTATTTTTATTTATATCTCCACGCTACCGTTTTACCCGATATTAATGTAATAATTTAAGTTGTGAATTTTGTTGTAACGATATTTTATAGTTATGACGATGGCAAAATACTTTGCCGCATTTTATTTTAATTAATTAATTTTATTATTAAATTAATTTTTCTTAACGAAATTTTTAATTAAAGTCATTATTAAATTTTGTACCTCGTCCTGTAGATCCAATTATAACGTAATTTTATAACGAGGATTACGTATTGTTTCTTCCGTCGAGGTCTTGACTAACTTATAAAGAAATGTTAAAATTAGGTACTTAAAATCCACGTCCCAATTATAATGTCTTTTAAAGTATTTAATGATTTTTAATTATTATTTCGTCTTGGTATTGCTAGTTTCGTATCTTACCGGTTTATCCTGACATAGACGTCACTTGGTAATATATTAGTAGTATAGTAGTTCTGATTTCGATTGTCGCTCCCTGTAAGGAATTATATTAATTGATATCTATGATCGCCACTTTATTTTATTCGCTGTTATAGGCAAAATTTAAATAACGCGCAGTAATGCTAATAATATGTAATCAACATTCGTCATCGGAACTTAAAACTTACTATCGAATTTACTTGATATTGTAAGAAACTATTTTTTTTTTCTATTGTACCGACAAAAATTTGCCATAAACAACGGGGGATCACGTAGAAGAAGAGGAAGAAAATAAAAAAAGAAGAGAAGAAAAAAAATAGAATGTAAAATAAATGCGTCAAAAGCTGTAACAAAATCTAGTTTACAAGTTTCGATAGCTAAAAAATAATCGAAATTCGTCATTGAAGCTCAAAACTGTCAATATTATATATATATGTGTATATATATATATATATATATATATGTGTATATGTATATATATATAATGTGTTACTACAAAACTAACCTATTTTACGTATTTTAATGTTTCACTAGTTAATTAAATCGCTCATTTTTATTCACTGCTGAATGTAAGCGTACCCTTTCATTTACCACTGATCAGTTCACTCTGGTTGACTTTTAAATGTCATATTACTATTTATTACACGGCCGACGACGAATTCTATGTCCTCTCAGCCTCCATTGTGTTATTTTTTGGTTCTCTATCCTTTTAACGGCATGACCAGTCCAGTTCCGTTTTAACTTTGCTACGCGTTAGATTATATCTACCATCTTGGTTTTATTTGCTGTCTTATCCATATATTACGTTTGTCGATCTAGCCTCTTGATATCCAGCATTGTTCTCTCGTGGGCTCTCTGTGTTACGGCCAGTTTTCTAACAAGCTTGTCATGATGTTCGTTTTGTATGTACTTATCTTAAGTCCTACTGCTTTAAAACAACTATGGAGATCGTTTACCATGTCCTGTAAAGCATGTGCCTTATTATTGATTAACAATATCGTCGGCAAAACGCAAATAATTGAATTCTTTCCATCTATATTAATGCAGTGTGAGTACCAGTTTAAATTTTTACGGCGTTGAATTTTAACTTAATTCTTTTCGTTAGTTTTGTAATTTTACTATTATTATGTTGGACACCTCCTCGAATATCTTTATATTCGGTTGCATATTTGTTGCACCTACTAATATTTTAATTATATCTGGCTATGCACTCCACACTTATATATTTAATAGGTGGGTGGAGTGCTATTAGACGGTTGTTCATTATGGCTTCGACAATTACGTCCTTTCTTTTTTCATACAATTCTATCGGGAGAAAATTTGGCCTCATCTCTCTTTCTGACCGGGCAAATTGGGAGATACCTTTTTATCCTTACATGCCAAGTTTAATATTATTATCTGTCAGTTTTTATCAATCTTTCGTTTATTTTTATTATTGTCAGTGTATCTTTCATTAACTTAAATTTATCTTCATAAAATTTATTTCCTTTTAAAATGTTGGTATAGTCGGTAAGTTAATATTATTATAGGAGCAGGGGTGCTAAACTGTATAACCTGCATCCTGATTGTTTGTTAGGGATTACTTCCTTAACGAGAATGACCCGATTTTGAGGCCCTGGATACTCGCCTACTTACTCTGAACTGAAATTCATCAAGTCGCGAGTGAGCTATCGATAGTCTGTAGCTGTAATGCACATGAAGAATTTACCAGAAGATATAGGTCAGTGTATCTGGCATAAAATCCAATTGTTATATATATATATATATATATATATATATATATATATATATATATCCAATTCGAATATAATATTACTGTGAAATAGAAAGTGGTATTATTTATAATTACGTTATCAGGCGGGTATTGCATATAACGAACTTGACTCGGTAAAATAATTTTTACACGCAACATCGATATGAAATTCGAACTACGAAACTTCAGAACGCCTTGTCTCAACCGCTTCAACTAACGAAGTAACATAGATGTATATTACGGTCTAAATACAACATCAACCAGTACGTATTATCGAAAATATTTTACCTTGACGTTTTCGCTCTTGAAAACCATTATAGACGTTTTTGCGAATCATAAAGAGATCCGTGGAACAAATAATCTGCGGCAAATGGGCAATTAATTACAAATCCAGAGATCGGGATATCAGGAATTTCGTCTAAATATAATAAAAGCATGGTGTAATCTGAACTGTTTCTTAGCTAATTAGGGTGGGCTCATTTCAATTATTTAATGAATAAATTAAAATATTTAGAGTCAGAACTGCACGCGATTATGGTGATACTCAAACTGTGACGCACTTTATTAATTCAAGTTGATTGGACAGCGTTAATAAGTTAAAATAATCGATAACTAGCTGATGTTCTATTTTAGTTGATGACTGGCTGATATTATATTTTAATTTAGATAAATTTAATAGCGCACAATTTTTTTGAACGAGATTTGTTTACATGATGTTTCAAATTGTCAAACAGCCTGTAAAAAGAGCTTGATTTATTTGTTTATAATTTTTATAGATATTTAGTATGTCCCAGAATATCTATGTTTCATTTCTTTCGTCCAAATATTTAGTTTAACGTACTATGAGCATTAATATAAATACTTTGTATGTATACATTTTATATATATATATATATATATAAAATACCTAGGTCTGTAATGTATTTGATAATAATCGTTTATAATCACAGCACGATAGTAGTCCATTATTCGAGCAGCAGTAACGCAATTCCTGGTGTCTGTTATCTTCGAGAGGGCATAGTATGACTTCTATTCTGTCTAATTCTCTATGTTTGTATATCGTTCTACTTTCTGAAGATCATAAAAGGAAAATAATCATTATTACTATTATTAATAATAAATTATAATATTATAAAATAGTCTATCTTCTTTTTGATTCGCGTGCTTTATATCTCAACTTATTTATAAATCTTTATCGCTTAGAATTAAATAATTTTCCAACTTCCGCATATGTTCATACCTCAGCATCTCGAAGGCACGATCGAGTCTTCCTTTACATCGGCGTTTTACACTGTTTTATGAATTTTCTAAATATTTTCAGCAGAGTTTTTTATAGTATTTTAATAATCGCTTCAATGTTGTTATTGGTGATTTATATTTTAACAGTAAAATTATATAATTTTTGCCTAATGCCTTGTAAAATCTATTTGATTGTTAAAATTTTTAAAGTTGCGATTAAGCGTGAATTAATGTCACGGTAATGCTAGGTATTCTACGATTGGTATCAAATTTTACCGATTGCAGTGCTATAGAATCGATGACGAATTGAATATTTTTTGTTTTAAAAATTACTTGCAAAATATTTTATAATGAATTAGATTGAAAATTATTATAATTAATTCCAACATTTTAAAAATTAATTTAGAAATAATTTTTTAGGTTCAGTTGAATTTTTAGGCACATCAGATTAAGCTAATTAGAATATATACTTCACTTTGATCATGTTCAACAGACCGAGAAGCGAAATTAAGTTATTCATTTTTTAAATTAATTGCAAAATATTTTTATTCAAAATTATTACGATTAATTAGAAAATTATTTAAATACAGCACGTTTTTTCGTAATTTCAGTCAACGGGAAGTTAAATGGCGGGTACTCGGTTTTACGGTACGGAAAATGGCGGGTATTCTGTTTTTTTCATTTATGAGATTAGTATATACTGCCGTTCGCGTGATCTTATTTTCTGTTGTCACGTTATTGAGTTAATTTTAGTTTCTTTGTTTTATTTTTGTTCATTATTAAAGTATACTTTTATATTTTACTATATTTCTTTTTTTGGTCTAATGCTGTTATGTATTTCTTGCATCATGAAGAGAAGACGGAATGGATGAATGATGAGATTATATTCTTGCAAGTATGTTATTTTATATTTTGTTATCTTGTTTTTTATAATTTAATTTTCTGTTTTCGTTTAGTTATATTAAATTTTAGTTTGTCGTCAAGAATACAAATCACATTTGTGTGTACTTCCGATTAGTGATGAAAAATTTTCTCGCCAAAATTTGAAATTTGTGGTCAATCAGTGTTTTTACTCATCTTACTCCGCATTTCTTTAAAAAAAATTAAGTTCCGATAAACAAAAGTCGTTTTTATGTAAATGTGATTTGTTTTCTAAAAAATAACTAATTTTGGAGGTGGTTGTATTAGTTTAATAAATTTTTTATTTTACTTGACAAAAAAAAAAAAAAAAACGTTGTAGCAACCCTGGTTCGAACAATTTCTGTATGCTACTGACTTGATGAGTAATGTGAGTGTGATTAATGTGTATTATTTGCGTAATCCGTGAGTCATTCGTATGTGTATGCCAATGCACACTTATATATATATATATATATATATATATATATATATATATATATATATATACGAATGTGTTTGTGTGTTAAACTGATAGTCGTACATTTGATCCCCACCATTTGGTAGAGGCGAAATAAAATACTGAATTCGTTTTTGTCCGTGATTTTAAAAATGTCGTCGTTCGCAATTTTGTACTAACTTGTAATTTGATCACCGCGTTGTATTACCGTGTAACATCGGCCATTTTTATCGTACAAGTGTGCTTTATTAACGTTACTATGAAGAAATTCGTCCATCAGGCATCAGTATAGAGGATGACAAAATTACGGGATGTTGTAATTTTATAAATTTCAGTTCGTTAATCGTACTTTTCGAAACATTTTAAATAGCGCTCGTTGGAAAATAATGACAATTATGTAAATCATTAACTTATTAGGTAGCGCAACGTAATTTACGCATTTATCTTTTTATTGCGTGTATGCTTCGTGAAATAACCTATTTGGTATACATTTCTACGGACAAAATATATGGGTAAGTTTCTTGTTTTGTTTTATATAAAAGTGTATATTTTTATATATCATAAAGAATATCAGTACTTTCGAATTGGCGAAATTTTAAAATTTTACTGCCTTATTTCGGTTTACGGTAGAAATTGCGTTTTCTTTTTCAAAATTTTCACGTTTAATTTCGGTCATGTTTTGCAAAGGAACCCGTGTCGGTTGAACCTAAAAATGTATACATTTTAGTTTATTTTAACAATTAACTACGCACCATCTTCTAATAGAGTAGAGGAACTTTATTTATCGAAGTAATCTTAATTGTATCGCTTATTATTTTTCAATAAACGTATGTTTTGCGAGGATCGACATTATAATTTTATACATAAATTTATTATTAATATATATATATATATTACTTGATTAAATTCATGTTCCGTTTTAATTTTAATTAAGAATAAATCTATATATGTTTCTTTATTTCTAAGTCAGTGGGTATAATTCCTGCCACCACTATTGATGACCGAAAACTCGTTATTTTACATGCTTTGATCATTCTGATAAGTCTTTTATATGATCTGATTAATGTTATAAACACTTCTTTAAGTAATTTGATTTGGAAATATTAATACTTAAATTATATTCATTTAAATATTTTTCAATTTGCTTGTATGTAATACAAATGTTTTTTTTTATATTTATTTCGTTTTTATCCGCGATGATCATGGCTACATCGTCCACAAAAGTGATGATGTTTACATTCTCCGGTAACTTAATTTTGAAAATTCTTGAAAATACAATATTCCATAAATACGGTCCTAATACCGATCCTTGCAATATCCCTGTGTCAGTATCGGGTGTTTTTTTCATGCGCCAATATTTACTAATGTATATCTCTTATAAAAATAATGATTTAATATATTTAATAAATTGTGATCAACACTAAAATTTTCCAACAATGACATTAATTTATTTAAATTCGAACTATCGAACGTTAACAGTTACAACTGCTACTTTGTATCCATTCCTTTTACGTTTTTTAATTCTTTGAACTAACCAAAATACCGCTAATTTTGCTGATTTATTTTCTAATCCACCGTATTGATCTTTGTTTATTATGTCTTTATCGTTATTAAGGTTTTTTTTTTTTTTTTTAAATTTCGGGAGTACGCATTTCTCAAATATTTTACTTATATTTGATAGTAAAGATATTGCTCTATATGAGCTTGATTCACACATAGGTTTATTTACCTTAAGTAGAATTACCGTTTTTGATATTTTCCATTTTTCTGGATAGTAGTTCAATTGAGATAAAATTTTATAAATTTACAAATCACATTTGGTATTTTAATATTAAATATTTTTAGCATTCCATTTGTTGCTTTATCTAATTCTGTCGAATTGTTGTTTTTCAATTGTTTTATAATTTCGTTTATTTCGTCATTATTAATTCCATGCATTACACTATTTGCTTTGAATTTTGGTGTGAATACATTTAAACTGAGATATAGTTTATCGCATAATAAGTTTACTTTATCTTCATCTGTCTTAATGTTATGATCTAACGTTTGTATTTGCACCATTTTATTTTTATTTGATAATACCTTATATTTTAAACCAAAAACGTTTTTATCTTCAGTTATTTTTTTCCAGGCATTCATTTTGGCTTCTTTAATCATATTATGTTTTAAATTTTTTTTTATAATCCTCATAGTATAGCGTTTTTCTTATTATACTTGTACTCCTATGATATATTTCGTATAAGCTCGGTTTACAATTTTTTGTTGTGTCTGTAGTTCTGGATTCCACCAATACACGTTACTTCTTTTCCTAACGCAGCATGATCGGTTGAGTGTCTACATAATTTTGAAAAGTTTTTAACCATTTCTCAGCATCTTCCTGCGTATTACATTTAACTTCGGTGTCAATGATTTTCTTATGTTTTATGATATTGTAGTCTAGCTTATTGTAATTTATGACTTTGATATATTCACACACGTGACAATTTTTATTTAAGTTAATATTAAACATAACATAGAAATTGTCACTTTTTTTTGTTCAGCAGATGTAGCTCATGCAATTCTATTAATTTTGTTAGTTCTTTTCCTCGTGTATTATTAACTGTATCCCATATTACACTACGCGAGTTTAAGTCTCCGAGTAATACAATTTTTTTTTATGTTATTATCATTTATGAACGTATTAATTATCTGAAAGTATGAGTTAGATAATTTTTTTGGTGGTATGTATGTGAATATATAAATTATATTACTTATTTCTAACACTAAGATATTGTGTTCATTATGACTATAGTTTGTTCCACTCGTAATCCTAATTTATATATTATCATAAGTTTATTATGTACTATTTTATTATAATTGTTCGGTACGTAATTATGTTTACATTTATCAGATATAAAGACGATATCGAGATTGTTAGTAATTATATTTGCCACTAAAATGTCTCTCGCATCTTGGGAATGGTTTTCATTATATTGTAGTGCTCTCGTGAAAGGTTTGGGTTTTCACTTTTGGTTTTTTTGATTATTTTAGTTATCTGCATTTTTGTACCTTTATCATTAATATTCCCATGCAGCGCATATAGTTGTATTATTATTTCATTCAAATTAATTAATTCATTTTTTAATATTTTCTTAATAGTTTCTTTTGTCCTATCGTTTTTATTTATTGTATTTATTACTTCGACTATTTGTTTAAAGTTCAAAGTTACTCTGTTGACACTATTTGTATTTTCTCTGACCACCCCTTTTATTGGTAATAATACTTTTTCCACCAAGTTTTGATCTTTATATTTGGTTCTTTTAATTTCTTTTTTTATTGTATTCGCGTTAATTAGTTCGACATTATGTTTATCATTATTTTACTACATCCTGCTTATTTTTCTCTTCACAATACATTTCTCGATGTACAGTCGTCTCAACATCTGTAATATTATCTTCTAAGCTCATTAAACTGGATACCGTTGATGGGGAAATATTTTCTTGTGGTATTATTAACTCCTCTGTATTGCTAGATTCTTCTGCTGTTGTTGAATGTTGTCTTTTTTGATGTGGCAAAAGCTTTCGACACAACCTGGCACGACGGTATTATCTATAAAATGATTGTTACCAGGTTTCCCAATTATCTAATTAAACTGATTAATAGTTACTTAACTAATCGATCATTTTACACCATTATAAATAATGCGAAATCAAGTAGCAAATCCTGTTCTGCCGGCGTGCCTCAAGGTAGCGTGTGTTGGGGCCATTCTTATTTACATTTTTCATGCATGATTTCCCGCATATAAATAACATTGAGGTTGCCTTATACGCTGATGACACAGCGTTGTACTGCAGTTCCTACAGGCCAAATATTATCAGCAATAGGTTACAATCCGGTGTTGATCGTGTAATTAAGTATTTTTCTAAATGGCAAATTGCTTCCAAAACGAAAGCAATTTTCTTCACTCGTCGAAGACCGTTTTTACCGACCAGACTTCATGTCAGTGGCGTTGATATAGAATGGTCTGACCAGATACGCTATCTTGGTGTCATTTTAGACAAGAGACTAACGTTTTCTAAGCATATTGACCATGCATCATTGGAGACAAACAGAGCAATCTGTTCAATTTATCCCATTTTCAAACGTAAATCTCACTTAAATATTAATAATAAAATAATAATCTACAAGTCAATCATTAGGCCTATTTTAACATATTCTTGTCCAGTTTGGTCTTCAGTCTCAAATGCTAGTTTTAATAGACTGCAATTAGTCCAAAATCGATGTCTTAGATGTATCCTCA
Organism: Coronaproctus castanopsis; assembly: GCA_032883995.1. Classification (NCBI taxonomy): domain Eukaryota; kingdom Metazoa; phylum Arthropoda; class Insecta; order Hemiptera; family Monophlebidae; genus Coronaproctus; species Coronaproctus castanopsis. Next base: position 4,918,033 of record CM065054.1, read on the forward strand.
ATGTCCCCGTATACACTAAAATTTCAAATATGCATAGTGCTCTGCAGATACCATATGTAAAAGACTATATCCTCAAACTATCTCAAAAATTTGTTTTCCGTTGTAGTGTGCACCGTAATAATTTACTTCCAGCAATAGGAAATTACGATTCCAGGGAACTAAGTATTAGATATACTAAGTATAAGCATCGACGCATTAAACATAATGTATTATTCTCATAACGTCATAATTTGTTTGCTTTCGTTTCCATTACTTATAAATGATATTACATATTCGTTATATAATTAAACTTATTATTTTTTAAATTACCGCTTTTCATTTGTGATGGTTTTTTGTCTGTCTGTCTTTTTGTTAGCCCTTCTTTGTTAACATTCACCTGCATGGTTTGGTTGCTTCTAAATTCGTCAATTCGTCTGTACTAATAAATATTCTAAAATTTTCATTTTCGTAATGATTAATGAATCTGGGATTTTATCATTTTTATTTCTTCGGGCAAAATATAAACTCGTCTTCTAAAACTAAATACGTGTTTAAATTCCTCCTCATGCATTCCTGCCTTGATGAAAGTCGCAGGAGATGTTATTTTTAATTGTAATTTATCCAGTGCCTTTTCTATCACATAGCGGGGTATGTGAGGTGAAATATTAGACAAAATGATTCGTTTTGCTGGATTAATTAATTTACGTATTTTTAATTATTTTGCTCCAATGATTAAATTACTATGTTCATTTGTTAATTTATCGACCAACTCCTTATTTTTTAAATGTACATACCATACTCCATTATTAGAAATTCTCGATGCAAATAGAATGTTATTGGGTTCTATATATTGTGCGAGTGTGTGTATATATTCTTTTAATTTAATCTCCCCTAACTGAAGGTATAACTATGGCTTGATTACGATTGAGGAATAATTGTTTTTCGACAGCTTTACTATACGATGGGTTATGAGATAAATTACTTAATTGCCCCCTTCCGTTGGGGGTCATTATTGTGTGTTATGATAAAAGGAACGGATTGGCTGATCACTAATACCGTGATTGTAGATTTGACGAAACCTGCTTGTAAATATATCGTTGAACCGACGTTATTTATTAAACACGATAATCGATAAGAAAACATCGTTTAAATAAACCGCACGTAATCTATCACGTATCGAACTGTAAACGTAGAATAGTCAGGACGTTCGGAAACGAACAATACGACGATAGTGATGATTACTTTGCGTTTTAGCAATCGAAGATACTTCGTACCATCACGTCTGCTCCTGTCTACGTCTCCAATCGGACTTTACATAACGATCTTAGGATTCCTTATATCGGTGACATACATATACAGCAATATAAAAAATTATTCGACAAGTTCGAGGTTAGCAGCAATCCAATCATCCGCAGAATGCACACATCGTGTCTTCCAGATAATCCGTCAAGACGTTTGAGAAGAAAGTGGTGTCGCGATATCACCTAATTGATTTCAGTCTCCCTTTTCCTTCCAGACGATAGCGTATGTCTTTCTCTCCTATTATTGTACCTGTTTATTCCTATTATCATTATTTCGTCCCAATCTCATTTCCATATTGTACATTCCTTCTTCCTCATCGCAGTCTTGTGCCTTAATGGAGGCACTTGAATCCGATTAGTTTAACGAATACTCGAGCAAGAATCCTACGAAAATATAATTACTGGATCTCAATTCTTCAAGTCATAAGTTATATCAATATTCAAAAATTGTTACATAGCCATAGGCGCCGACTTTTGGGATGAAGGGGGCAGTTGCCCCCTCAAGTTATTATACCGGGGCCATGCTCGGTCAACGGTTTATTAATTAAGTGCATTGCCTCTTCAATGTTCATTATTCAAAAGTTATAACCCTTTCAGTGCCATAAGTTAGATATAAAAATATATAAAATGTTGTCGTTATATGAATATTTCCGATAATTTATATGTACGATTTATTATGTACTGTACAAATATTATAATAAATGGAAAATCAAAATCAACAACCAAAAAACCGAGACCATACTTTTTACTAAACGTAGACCTCAAACAGAACATTCTATTAAAATATACAATGAACAGCTATACTGGAAATCATACGTTAAATATCTCGGTCTTATACTTGATAAAAACCTGACATTTTCAAAGCACATTAATCGCACTATTGAAAAAGCCCATACGAGACTATATAAATTATTTCCTATATGCAATAAGAAATCAAAAATGAGTACAGCCAACAAATATTTAATTTATAAAACTTATTTTATGCCATTACTATTATATTCCTGTCTCCAATCTGGTGTAGCGTAAGCGAGACAACTTTGAACAAATTACAAGCATTCCAAAATAAGTGTTTACGAATTATACTGAATGCTCCAATTTACACGAGAGTATCAAAAATGCACACTAAATTAAAGCATCCATACATATCTGAAACTGTAAATAGCCAGTCCAACAAATTCTATGTAAAGTGTAGTACTAACCCGCATGCCATAATAAGGAAAATCGACAATTACAAACGACAATCACTCCAATTAGAATACAAAAAAAATAAACATAAAAGAATTAGGCATGCGTTTCTCTAAACTGCATGGTTACACAACTCGAAACTACGCTATACATTAAATTTTGTTTATTATCTTAAGCTATATAATAAGAATTATGTACACGAAAATATGGATATGTATAAGAAAATGTGTTATGTGTTTCACTATATATATATATATATATATATATTTATATATATATATATATATATATATATATATATATATATATATATATATATATATATATATATATATATATATATATATATATATATATATATATATATATATATATATATATATATATATATATATATATATATATATATATATATATATATATATATATATATATATATATATATATATATATATATATATATATATATATATATATATATATATATATATATATATATATATATATATATATATATATATATATATATATATATATATATATATATATATATATATATATATATATATATATATATATATATATATATATATATATATATATATATATATATATATATATATATATATATATATATATATATATATATATATATATATATATATATATATATATATATATATATATATATATATATATATATATATATATATATATATATATATATATATATATATATATATATATATATATATATATATATATATATATATATATTATATATATATATATATATATATATATATATATATATATATATATATATATATATATATATATTATATATATATATATATATATATATATATATATATATATATATATATATATATATATATATATATATATATATATATATATATATATATATATATATATATATATATTATATATATATATATATATATATATATATATATATATATATATATATATATATATATATATATATATA
>CM065054.1:4921612-5094065 GCA_032883995.1 Coronaproctus castanopsis
ATATATATATATATATATATATATATATATATATATATATATATATATATATATATATATATATATATATATATATAATATATATATATATATATATATATATATATATATATATATATATATATATATATATATATATATATATATATATATATATATATATATATATATATATATATATATATATATATATATATATATATATATATATATATATATATATATATATATATATATATATATATATATATATATATATATATATATATATATATATATATATATATATATATATATATATATATATATATATATATATATATATATATATATATATATATATATATATATATATATATATATATATATATATATATATATATATATATATATATATATATATATATATATATATATATATATATATATATATATATATATATATATATATATATATATATATATATATATATATATATATATATATATATATATATATATATATATATATATATATGTATATAACTATACATTAAATAGATAAATTAGTAAACTTAAGCAGGGTTTTTATTTGTATTTTTTCTCTGCAGTTGATTTTATTTTCTTATTCCTAATATTAGTATTAATATTAAATCAAATATCGCACATTATGAGCAATTATGTAAGCTCGGTATGTGTACATAAATGGGAATTGTAATTTATTTATTAAGCTGAAATATACTTGTTATAATAATAATAATAATAATAATATGTATGCTTGATAATGACGTAACTGTCGAAGAAGTTTGCAATAGAAAATTTTTATAGTTATTCAACTGTGTTATGATTTTGTTTTGTTTATAAATCATAAAACCACTATTCCGATATATCAACATTTTATATGCTCGTATGTATATATATATATATGTGTGTGTGTGTGTGTGTGTGTGTGTGTGTGTGATTTTTATATATAAGAAAACAATTTTATTAATGAGTTATGTTTATGGAACATTAAAAAAATATTATTTTGCCCCCCCCCCAAGAAGAAGAAGAAATATATATATTTACAAAACATATAAACAATATCATGAATACATGAATAATTTTCAAGTCGGCGCATCTGTACACAGTGTAATAAAAAAATCGAAATTAATTTTGTTAACTACCGTCGTTTTTGAGATATCAAGCAATGACTAAGGGAAGTAATAATATTTTCTATACACTGATGGTTTTTAGATGATTCCAGATAATTTTTAACGGATTTCATAAATATTTTTAGAATTGGGATCATCTATGTCGACAAAATACCTTTACCGTGTAGCGCCTAACAGTTTATTTCCTATTAGCAAAAGGTAAAATTTTCGCTTCGTAGGGTAAATGTAGGATGTCGTTCATTAAAAAAAAAATCTGTGCCGCCGCCGAGCACAGGGAAGAAGTGAAACTTAAAGACATTTTAAATAAATTCGATACAGAGTTGTTTTTTAATTTTTACACGTGTCTATATATATATATAAACACACACACACACACACATATATATATATATATATATATATAAATAAGAATAAGCCTACCTATGTGTATAAACGTGGTTTGACACCGGGGTACATGCGAACGGGATATTATACATATATATATATATATATATATATATATATATATATATATATATATATATATATATATACGTATGTATATGTGTATATTTTATATATATATATATATATATATATATATATATATATCCGTCCGTTACTTCATTAACACACCTAACGCACAAAAAAAAGGAATTTGTTACCGGGGATTGGTTTATATACACTGTGTATATATATATATACACGTGTATATTACGGCTTGTTATAAAATCCTAATTTGATAATTCTGACAAAAAGGTATTTAACTAATAGATGCTTTCGCGTGACGGTTAAAAAAGAATGTTCCACAGCGAAGACCATTAATGCAGCCGTTCCGCAAGGTAGCATATTAGGACCTTTTTTTTGTTTTTATTATATATTAATGATATTCCTAAATTCAAAGATGTTTCAACCATACTATATGCCGGTGATATTGCGTTACTAACGTCATCCTTCGGAGTAAGTGCTATAATTACAACAAAAATTTAGGTTACAAGTGGATGTTATCTATAAATGTTGCTAAAACAGAAGCTATACTATTCTCCAGAAAGAGGCCGGATATTAAAACCCAGATTTTTAACTGATCAACACGATTATTCAATGGAAAGAAACAGTTAAATACCTATGAGAAAAAATTAAAAAACATATTAAGTGTAGTCTTAATAAAACTAACAGAAAATCTAAATTAAATATTCGGAAGAAATTAATTATATGTAAATCGCTGAGTCGTTATTAACTTATGGATGCCCCTGTTTGGAATTATGTGCCTAAATCGACATATAAAAAAATCCAATCAATTTAGAATGATCGTTGTATAGAATCATACTAAATATGCCGATATATACTAAGATTCCATTAACGCATGAAATGTTGAACCTAGACACTACTAAGAGAATATCAATTCTTGCAAAAAAAAAAGACAAATATTTATCGGCTTTGTCACTGCTATATCGAATTACAATTACGAATCATTAAGATATAAAAAATATAAACATAAAATATTTTATTTTCTCTCGTAAATGTTTCGGATCTTCTGCAGTATTTGCCAGCAAACAAACAAAATGTGGTGAAATGGCAACGTTTTTCATCCAATTTCTCTCGATTATTACACATCTAGTGAGAAACGTGGAAAGCTTATTTACGAATCATTTGAATTCTAATTTTCGAATGTTTATTTTAAATGAAAAATATAATTTTCTTTGGGGTTTTTTTACGCGTTGAACTGTTAACAGTAATCATTTTAATTCTTATTTTTAAGTATTTATTTTCGTTTATAATTGTTAATAATTATCATTTTAATTCTTACTTTTAAGTGTTTATTTCGTTGATAGTAGTTTTATTTTGAAATATTCATTTTAATCTTAGTCCACGTTTGTAGTTATTTAATATTTAATAAATATGAATTTTTCGGAATTGGCAGAAGAAATAAATACTAAGGATCGTGCTATATCATTTTTACAACAAAAAAGTTTACTAGATAATAAAAAAAATGCAGGAATATAATCATGATATGAAATTATGCATCGGTTCTCGTGATAGATGGATCTGTTGTAAATCTACATGTCGTGTAGAAAAATCTCTACGATCTGGTACGTTTATATCGAATTCCAAGTTAGATTACCGTACTATAATTCTATTTATTTATGCATGGAGTAAGGAATATACCACCCTTCAATATTGCAAAGACGAATTGAATATGAGTGGCAATATTGCTGTTGAATGGAATCTGTACCTTCGTGAAATTTGTGAACATGCATTGTTGAACAACAGAGTACAAATAGGAGGGCCGAATCTACATGTAGAAATTGACGAATGATGCTTTTCGAAACGAACATATAATCGAGGAAGGATTTTACCCAATCAATGGGTTTTTGGAGGAATTTGTAGAGAAACAAAAGAATGTTTCTTAATGTCGGTTCCAAATAGATCAGCTGCTACGTTATTGCCGTTGATAATACAGAATGTTGTTGCTGGAACGACAATTATAAGCGATGAATGGCGACCATACCAGAATGTAGCCAATAATTATAATCATCAGACTGTTAATCACAGTGTTAATTTCGTACATCCAGTCACATTGGCTCATACCCAGTCAATTGAAAGTTTATGGGCCAAATTAAAATCTAAAAATAAAAAGCGTTGAGGAACGCATCGCACAATGGTAAATTCATACTTTTGCGAATATATGTGACGTATGAAACACCAAAAAGAAAATTTATTTGATAAAATATTAGAAGAAATCGCGCATGTCATAACATTAGATGAATAATATTTTATATATTGAACTGTTTTTTATTCTTTATTTATTTTATAGTATAAATTTTAATATTTAAAATTATTTCTTTTAAAATATAAAAAACGAAATATCACGCAATTAAAGGTTCGCGTTTTTAGAGGGCTGATGAACGGGTCAGTTGTGTAACTCATGAGTGAGTGATTCAAAAGAGTTGCTCACTACGATGAATTCGATCCGTGCGTTTACAAATTATCGTTCAGTCGTTCAGTTACTCAGACAGTATAATTTCCGTAAGATGACATTCAGAAAATGAAGCAATATCTGGAATTACTTTAATGAGACTGAACCAAAAAAAGCTAGATGTAATTATTGTAAGCAAATAATAAGTATATCCCCACACGGTAGTACAACAAATTTAGGTAGACATATTAAAAGTAAACATCCCCTAGTTCAGATTAATTTTGAGAGACAGGAATGTTCTATAACAAATGAAGAATGAATTATTAACATCAAACATCGACAAAAAATTATCTACTGATAATGTCGAAAATACAATTTTACCAAATAAGGAATTTTCCAAATTAACAGCCGCAGGTACATCAGAGACGTGTTATACAATTCAAGGAAAACAATCAACTCTTTCAAACTTTGTTCCTATTTCTGTACATCGTTCGCAACAAATCGATCGACAACTAATACGGATGGTTGCAAAAGGACATCATCCTCTACGTATCGTCGATGAACCAGACTTTAAAATACTTTTAGAAATGGTATCACAAACTCCCGGCTATAAGTTACCATCTAGAAAAACACATTTTAAATACTATCCTTATAAATGCGTATAATCAAGTAGTGGGAATGACAGAAGAAAAAATCAACTTATGCAAAGCTGTCTGTATTACAACTGATATGTGGACATCAGAGTACACAAAAGACAATTATATATCAGTTACTGCGCATTATTTAAATAACAATACAGAGTTGTGCTCCTTACTGTTGGAATGTGTGTCACTTAGAGAACAACATACCAGTCAAAATCTATACGAATTTTTAACAAATTGCTTTAAAAAATGGAATGTGTCACGAAAAGTAACAACAGTTGTATCAGATAATGCTGCTAATATTACTTCAGCTATACAGTTGGGAGGATGCAGATCTGTAGGATGTTTTGCTCATATTTCGAACCTTATATTGAAAAAAAAGTTTAGTAGAAATAAGTAATATAATAATAAAAGTTAAACGAACTGGAATTTTATAAACGAAGTTCTCAAGCAAAATTGAAATTACTTAATATGGCAACAAGAAATGGGCTTACCACCACTAACTTTTCGCTGGAATTCTACATACTTGATGTTACAACGTTTTATTGAATTTAAAGACGTAGTCAATGCCTGTACCGCTACATTGAAAACAGAACTAATAATACCCAACGAAGAAATATTAATTATTGAACAGTGTCTTCCTGTACTCAAAATCTTTTATAATATTACAGAAGAGATATCTGCAGAAAAGTTGATCACATTGTTTAAAGTAATTGTATACTGTAAAATGATGAAGAAACACATATCACAACACTTGAATCATAAATTATATCCTAATGGTATCCAACAGTTATTAAAAATTTTAAACGAACAAATAAATAAACGATTTAATGATATTGAAATATCAACGATACATGTAGAGGCAACAATATTAGACCCTAGATTCAAAAAATATAGATTCATAAATCAGGATAAATATGAAACAGCATTAAGGCAATTACAAAAAAAAAATATCGGAAGACATAGATGTTAGTAAATCAAGTGTTAGCCTCCAAGTGCAAACAACAATAGTAAAAAAAACAAACTGATGATTATTGGGTGCATTCCGATGATGAGGTGCAGTTGCATATTCCTGAAAATTCAACTGCTCTAGCTATTTCGGAAATTAATTGGCAAATGTTTAAAGGAAGAAATATTAGATAGACAGTGTTGATGATTATTGGGTGTACTTCGATGATGGGGTGCAGTTGCATATTCCTGAAAATTCAACTGCTCTAGCTATTTCGGAAATTGGCAAATACTTAAAGGAAGTAATATTAGATAGACAGTGTGATCCGCTAAAGTGGTGGCATGAAAGAAAAAATATTTACCCTTACATTTATAATTTTATTTTCCGAAGACGTTGTATCATGGCCACATCTGTACCTAGTGAACGTGTTTTTTCGAAATTAGGCCAGATATTAAGTTCCCGTCGTACACGTTTAGAAGATTCTAAAGTGAGCTGATATTTTTACATCATAACATTTTATAAAACAATAATTTTTAAGAAATTTTACGAATATTGTTTTAAAATTATAAACTGCCGGTAAAATTTTAAAGTATAAGTAAAAAAAATACGTTAAAGTTATTATTATGGGAATATGTAGTTTTAATTTTTAATATAAAAATAAAATAGCAATAATTTTAGGACTAAAATAATTCATTGCAAAATCGTTCTGCATATTTCCAACATTTTAATCAATCGATAAATGAGTGATTTTAGGAAAGATTAATGCACGCATTGCAAATGAACGAGTGAACGATGTTGATGAGTTGATTCATTTTACTGATGAAGAGTTGTTGAACGAGTTCTCTAAATTGAACGAAAATGCCCGCAACTAAACGGGATAAACAATCCAATGTTGCCATATCTCTTGTTTGCTGGCATATACTATAGAAGGTCCAATGTTTCGTCTATATTGTATTATTAACGAATTATTATATTTTTCGTCTATCCATTTGTTTTAAATGCTCTTGTATTAGTTATTTGTGCCAGCTTTAAATGTTTAATAAGCGATTACGCATTTGTGCGTACGTAAATTATGTCCGTTCCTATTTAGTTTACTGTTATTTTAGTATAGTCTTCTGCGATGTAGTCGGGGTTTTTTCTCTGTTTCCCCCCCCGACATAACCTATTATTAAGATTAAAAATACTTTTGTAATTATCTTATTATCGCATTCGTAACTTTTGTTTTGGATAAATTGTTTGATACGTTTCAATCGTCGTAATATTATTTCTTCTCTAGCACACTCAAATTTTCTTCTATTACGATGTCGAGGAGAATCTTATCAAGTGGGCGAAACTGTGGCTAGCAACTAAGACTTGTATAATAATAAACTTCTATTCGTTCAATAGGCTTCGACGTTCTTCAGTATGATTTAAAAATAAAACATCCTATAAAAGAATTGAACCTTTCACAGTTGTTATCGTCCATTCGTCGAATTTTTCAGTGATAATCTAGTCAGATTTTGTCACCGGCGACGTTTCTCGAGTTTGAAAATTGCAATTATCTCCGAAACGTCACCGGTGATAAATTCGACGAATGAACAAAACACCCGTTTAATCGCTTTCATTTAGTCATCACGTTGGGAATCGTAAATATAGAACTGTGAATGAACCGAAAGGAAATCGATTCTTATATACATTGGCGTGTAATTGATCTTAATTTGTAACGAAAAAAAAGCTCTCCCCCCCCAAATATTAAAAACTAAAAACAAAACGCCGTTCTTTTGCGAGAATGCAGAGTGATAAATATCGTCGTAAATTAAAATGAAATTTTTTTGTTCGATACAATTCAGTTTGCGTGTGTGATTGATCCATCCAAAAATTAAATTATTCCGTAAAATGTCATTTTCAAAGTATCGATATTTTTATCGAAATCGTTTATTAACATAAATAAAAACCTGACGAAATCAAACTAAAAAAAAAAAAAAAAAAAAAAAAACGGGTTACCCTTAAAAAAATTCCAAACATGTTACCTATCTTAACGTTGCTACACATCCGATTACGTTATTTTTAAATATAAGCTGTTTACAAATACAATTTTAAATTGGCGAATTGTAAAAAGAAAATAAATTAGCCTACGTATAATGTATTTGTATGTAGAAGTAAACGAAATTTTTTTTTTCGTAGCATATTGTTTTAATGTATAATCACTTGGAACGAAAACTAAAACTTCTTATCTGATTGCAAATTTCGCTGGTATAATAATAGATTTTTATTCGTAATTTTAAAACGAGAGAAAATTTTAACAGCGATAATTTTAAAACGTTCTTTCTTTTATTATTTTACCTATTACAAGGGGAAAAAATGATTTTAATATATCGCAATTAAGATGATAGGAGTAGCGAGATGAAAGGCAACATTCGAAGGGAGAAAAATTTGATGTAATTTTAGACGGTAATATAAAATATGACGAAACTTTAATCGGAACATTCGAAGAAAATGTGGTCAGCATCAACGATAATATGAATGTCACTTGTAGGAGTACGAAAAACAGTTCAGATAATGCGTTGTTGAAAAAATGAATAAAGAAGACGTCTAAAACGTATTCTGCAAATAACCAAAACTACGCGAGAATTTTCATATTAGAAAACTACGGAAGGCAATAGATATTAGTTTGTACAGATGTAATAATAATATGTCGATATATCAGAGAGTAGTGATTTTACGAATTAATAAAACAACGTAAAAACAAAGAAAATTAATTTTGTTTTTATTTTGTTTTATTAATTTAATAATAATATTCCCCTGTATTTTTTGTGACGTGTTTTATAATAGATACGAGACCCAAGCAAAGTGCATATGCGACGAAAGTAAAAGTCATTCCCAAAAATATCGCTATGACCGGTTAATACGTATCTCCAACTAATGCAGTTGAACGACCCGATTATAAATTTTATAAATACCGGCAGAAAGATGATTATTGCAATTTGATGAATTCGTGTCCGAAAGAAAAATGATGTTTTGGAGTAGAAAGCGTGGTAAATATAAATAAGATAGCGGTTTTTAAATGGCAACAGCTTCAGCGGTGAAAATAGGATGAAATGGATAAAAGGGAAAACTTCCTAATAACTCTCAAGGAAGGAATAACGAAGGCGTTAGCAGTGTCGGCCCCACACTTGAATCCGTCAGTAAAAACTGGAAAGTGCAGTTTGACTTTTACATAAATATATTATTTGACGGAAATCGTGGAATATTATTGGAAAAATGCAAGTAATCTAAGTGAATATATAGATAAGAAAGTTTGTATAAGGAAATTAATAATAAAAAGAAAAAAGAACTGACGTGTCTAACCCGTCATCTACCAGATGTAATGAATGTGAAAAAAATAAACATTTTTTTAGAAGGAGTTGGTCCAGCGACAGAACTCACAAGTTATGAATAATGACATCCCGAAAGCATTATCTGAAGTCGGTAATACGTTCTCTTCATCCTTCTAATCGCCGATTGAACTTGCAAAACTTATTGCCAGCGGATTTACGTGAGTTTCCAATCTCGCCAGGTAATCGCGAGCAGATCGTTGGATTACTTGTTTCATATATTGTATCCGAAGATCTTTATGCAATGTGTAGTTAGTGACATACCATGGAGCGCCAGCTATCCTTCGTAGTATCTTATTCTGGTACCGCTGTATTTTTTGAATGTTGCTCTTAGAGGAACATCCCCCCATAGTTCGCAGCCATATAGCCAGATTGGTTTAAGTATCGCATTGTAAAATAAAAGTTTATTTTTAATATCAAGTTGCGATCTGGGTTCTAATAACCACTTGAATTTTGCTGTTTTGATATTTAATTCGGTCCTTTTTGCCGTTATATGTGATGACCATATTAAAGACTGATCAAGATGGATTCCTAGGTACCTAACAGAAGAGTCTTGAGGTCTTGTTGTTCCACTTATTGAAACTTGATATTTTTTGCGTTTAATTTTTCTTTTAGTAAATAATAAATGTTTACATTTAGCTTCGTTAATTGCTATTTTCCAAATGCTGAACCATTCAGCGATCTGGTCTAGCGCAACCTGAAGATGCCGAGTGGACGCACTAGGACACTCATGTGAAGCTAGTATTGCCGTATCATCAGCGAAGGTTGCTATAAATGTATTTTCTGGAATATCGTAAATACTGAGTATAAGAGTGGGCCCAGGACACTGCCCTGAGGTACTCCAGCCTGAATCTTATGCGGAGATGATTGATAATTATTAATTATTACTTGAAAATATCGATCCTCCAAGTATGATTTCAAAATATTATAATATTCCGGTGGCAAGATTTGTTTGCATTTATAGAGAAGGCCTGGATGGCAAACTCTATCAAAGGCTTCTTTCACATCGACAAATACAGCGGAACAAACCTTTACTTTCTTCAAGACACTGTTCAATTTGGCTTACAACTCGATGAACCTGATGTACAGTCGAGTATCCAATGTGGAATCCAAATTGTTGATTCGATATTGCCTTCTCCGGATCAATGATCTTCTGGTGCCTTTTTATATTAATTTTTCAAAGACTTTAGAAAACATTGGAAGGAGAAATCGATAAGATATAATATTTTCTGGGAATTTACCTGATTTTAATATCACTTTAATATTAGCAAAACTCCGTAGTATCGGAACATACTGAACTCTTAGCATTGCATTATACACATATGTCAGAAATACTAAAGATTTTCTTGGAAGTTTCTTAAGAATGTTTGTAGTAATTAGATCATACCCCGGTGCTTTTTTATTATGTGAGAACGGAATAGAGTATTCACTTATATATAAAACGCTGGAATAGAAGGGTATTATTCGATAAGAAAAATATTTATTCAAAGATAGTATGGACCCAAATTTGAAACTAACACAGATAGGTTGTTACTTAAAGACAAATTGTTCCATAAGGTATAAATGGTAATGTGATCAGCTTATGATAAGGTATATGTAATAGAGGTATTTTTAAAAAGTTGAGTAAATATATGTTGAAAAGCACAGTGCTTAATACTGACCCTTTCAGTAGATTGACATGAGCTACATAACAGCGAATGTCGAAAAAAGAATGGATAAAAATGAAGTTTTTGTTAATAAATAGGTTGCAAATAGCGTTAATAAGTGTAGCAGGAGTATATAGTTCAGGTAGAGAATCTTGTAATGTTGGTCCCGAAACGTTGTTAAAGACTCTTATAATATCCAGAAAGAAAGAAAATAAGACATTCTTTTGCAATAAAATACATATATTTCACCTGTAATAAACGATGCAGTGAGCTCATATTTTGCGGTAACATTACATACCAGAAGGGAGATTGTTATTTTCAAGCCACTAGTTTATTCTGTTTTTAAGGATTCTTTCAAATGGTCATCTTATACAAGATACTAAGGGTATGTAACGGCAAGACATCGAAAAATCAACAGAGGATGTATTAGATTTATTAATAAATACCGCTAAAGTTATCAACCCGTTTCCTGGATAATTTGCTAAAGGTAAGAAATAGTTAAAATAGTGGAGTAAAATGAAGATGGAAGCTAATTCAGAATTTTATATGTAATACCATTATAACCAGCAGATGAAGGTTCGTTAAAAGAAAGTGAATATTTCAGTTCAGGGTATATAATTGGATTGGGTAGTTATGATGGAGATCAAGTAAGCTCCTATATGAAAAAGGGAAAAGTTAAGATTCATTAGGACTATAAGAAGGGGCCACGATGTCGATAAACTTATCGTAACAATGTAAATTGTATTCGGATGAAAGATTACTGACAGACAAGCTACCAGAAAAATTTTAGTATTTTTCTAAACATAAGATGTGAATTGATTAAAATTAATGAAGGTTGCAAATTTTTCCGCGTTCTCTTTTTTATATGAAATAAAATTGTTTTGATAAAAGAAAGAAGGCTCGTTCGCTAGGATAGTTTCTGTTTTTTTATTACATGGATTTGGCGTCTGAAAGCAAATACAATAAGATGATTAGGTGGTTTAGGTCGGGATAAATGTGGATAGGTGGGTGTTTGGAACGCACAAGAAGAAAGTGATGGACCCCCACGTTTGTATAAAGATTAGTAGATATTAAATGAATATCAAAGGCGTTTGAGGTTCTGAGAGGTGATAGAATGATGATATGGTAGCCATAATTCAGAAGTGTTAAATTAACATTGTCTACAATGTTCAAAATAGAAGACATCTGAGATTATTAGAGTTACAGCCCAAAAACAGGATGGGATACATAAAAATCTTTCAAAATATATAACATTACGTGGAAGGTTGTTAATGTAATTAATAAGGGTATTTTGATCTTAAAAAGGGAAATGAGGACAATAAAAAGAGAAAAATAAAATTCTCTATTTAAATGTCTAGTAAAGTCAGCCAGTATTAACTGTATTTTGACGAGGTATTTTTCAAATTAACCGTGCCAAATATATCCTTCTATCATATCACGGTAACAACAATAACCGTAATAGCAAACGTAGAGATGCGGCCAACTTAGAGATAAAATAATGATCTCGAAAAAATTTACAGCAAAATGAGATTCAGAACTTGATAATTTTATCGAATACTGCTACAATTCCATTGAAGAATGTGTAGGTCAGAGCTTATATCACATTTTACTACAAAATAGATACATACATTTTTTGGGGATTTTCTAAGAGTGGATATAAACAATGCGTCTTTTTAAAAAATATTCTTTATAATTGAACATGACAATCGCTGCCATTTAGCAATTAGGCTGAAATGCAAAACTAGCATCATAGCATATGTTTGGGCCTCGATTAGATAGCAATTTAATTATATAATTATTCAATTTATAAAAACTTATCCTTATGTGACACACTCTCGCTCAGATACCCCGATTTCTTATCACCCTTTTTCTATATTTGTA
The DNA here is from genome assembly GCA_032883995.1 of Coronaproctus castanopsis. NCBI lineage: Eukaryota > Metazoa > Arthropoda > Insecta > Hemiptera > Monophlebidae > Coronaproctus > Coronaproctus castanopsis. Next base: position 4,934,112 of record CM065054.1, read on the forward strand.
TTATATTTCTGGTTTTAAAATCAAATCTTATACTGGTGATCTCATTGCGGCAAACACATACTAGATCTTAAATTTATATGGTCGAAAGTTAACTGCCCATTAGTTCCACCAACCGCTCTTGCTGTATGTATGAGCGATATAAATTTAATTCAGAGATATATATTTTACTAAAAAGAATTTTTACTTAAATCGAATAAACTTATTACTATATGTATATAAATGTATTTGTTTTAACAGGTGCGGTATAGTGTTTCGTTAGTTCGCGATGCGTGTAACGTAAAAGCCGTGAAATATTCAACGCCTCGTGGAAACTACATCATCATGTTCCTGCCAGGATTTATAACCAGGTAAAAATTTTCTGATTATTATTTTCTCACACACTACACATTGAGGATGTCTCCGGGAGTTCATTATGTTTTCTGATTTATTAAGATGTTCAGCTGATGTGGAGATAAGTTACTCGGGATCATCCGCTCTCTTTTTCTTCAACCGAAGAGATATATTATCTCGGCTGCATCATAAAATTCTTTCATCCCTCTCTATTATTCCTTCGAACTCCCGCATAAACATCTTCGATGGCTAATAAATTTCTCTACATTACAGCGCCGTTACTGATGTGCAAGATTACATTCCGGCTTTGCGTTACACGTTCGTATTTTCGAAAATTGTGTTACTCCGCGTGTTCGTTTTAGTGCGTGTTTATCGTCGGTTCTACGTCGGCCGTTCTAGATTACTACAGATCTTTCTTTCCAAGAATTAATCGGTAAGCGAATCTTGATAGTTTTTTATTTACACTCGTGTAAAATAAAATAATAATATTTCTGATCATCTCACGTTCCGACCCATTAAAGGGACAGCGTGTAAAGTAATTGAAATTTGATTCGGGGCATTTATTTCCTTTTTTTCGTTTACATTTTGTCAGATTCCTTTTTCAGAATTCACTTAAAACATTCGACCAATTCATAATTTCGGTTAAAAATATTTTTCCAAATTTTTTCTTCTTCTATCTTCAATACTTTTAGATAATCCATTCGTTTATTATCTTTCAGACTACATTCTTTTCAGTTAGCCATGAAATATTGCACTTCTTTTACGCGTATTCTCTATTTGATACATCTCTTACATTTCTATTTATCATTTTCTTCATCTGTTTACCGCTTTATTTCTATTTACCATGTTCTCTTCGCAACATCATTAAAACTGATTAATGTGTTCGTAACATCTCGCAATTAATCTGTAAAATGTGACAGTCTGAATGATATCCATTCACCGATTATCTTTTTTAGTACAGCATTGAATTTTAATGAATTATAGCTTAAAATTTCTTTTTTATATACGTCTTCTAGCTACAACTTTCTTTTTAAAAATCCGTTACATGAAGACATTCACGTAATAACGTTATGTCAATATACCTGCTGCTGGTTATAGTCGCGTCTAACACTTTTCCAATGATCACTGTTCTAAACCGATTCGGGTCCAGTCCATTTCTCGTCTGCTGCTTTTCCATTTAGGATTTATTGGGCATCGTTTTTTTGGAATATACTACGTCCACTTAACATAATTTTACCTGTAACTTATTCGAATCGATATCAGCCGTGTTACTTATTTCACTACATCTATCAGTTTCGTCTGCTCTGTGCTGTCCAAATGATGTTTTTTTTTTATATCTATTAGCTCAATATATAGTAAATTTCTTTCATCGTGTTCCCCAGATTATCACAATTATGGCTTTTGCAATGTTATATGTTTTGGCTCTGCATGTGAATAAAGGTATCACATATATTTCATACACTTAAAATTTTTTTTTTAATATTTTTACTTTAAAAAACATTAGATAACTTTCCGGACGCTATCTGCATTAAGGACGTTCTTTATTGTATTGCCCTAGATATGTGTAATCGGTAGTACATTAAATTTATTATATCATTATATAATCTTCTTCTTCTTCTGCGTGAACTCGATTGAATTCAGTCCGCTGTCTCAGATTTCATCTTTGTGCTTATGCCTGCTATATGATATCAACCCTGTTCTGTGGGTAAATATAACAAGTGGCTGCACTTAAATTCTTGTCGCTCGTTGTTATCACTAATCTTTGCTTGGCTCTTCTTCTTCATATTGTATTTACGGCACTCTGTTAGTTTCTTCGTGATTGATTTCCACTCATTCCGATTTAGTGCAACTTTTTCCCAGATGCCGTTGGTGTGGTTTATTCCTAATTTTTTCAAATCGTCTGCTATGACGTCTTTATATCTTAACTTTGGTCGTCCCAAAGGCCTTTTTCCGTTGTTTAAGACTGCATAGAACAGTCTATTGGGAATACGTTCATCATCCATACGGATCACATGTCCTACCCATTTGAACCATTTTTCTGTTAAAATTTGCTCTATTGAACAACAACCCGTTATATTCAATATGTATTCATTTGACTTTTTATCTTTCCAAGTGACGTGAATTATTTTCCGAAGGAATTTAAAATGGCATGATTCGAGTCTTTTTTCCTACTTTCTCATTATTGGCCATGTTTCGCCGCCATACAGTATGGTCGGAATTATCACCGATTTATAAACCGATATCTTGGTTTTAGTTGTTAAATCTTTATTTTAAAATACCCTGCGAGCTACCTGCATTTGCGTTTCTTATGCGAGAAGAAACTATCGAGAGTTGCTTCCTTATTTACAAAGCTGCTAAGCTATTTAAAAGAACTGACCTTGCGTAACTTATTTCCTATTAACTCGAAATCAGATAGATCTCCATTTAACTGTATGACTTCCGTTTTCTTCTCATTTATCACAAGCCCGAAATCATTGTACGTTTCCGCTAATTGCGTTATCATATTTTGAAGTTCTTCTGCTTTGTCATTAAACATTACTCAATCGTCAGCATATTGAATACAAATAAGCGGAAAGGAACCGTTTGCCAATTTTGCTTTGTATTTAGTTAAATTGTACAAGCCTCTATCGAAACGAAATTTAACATCTATCCCAGCATTCGTAATTCTGCGCTTAAATTCATGAATGAATCACGCTCATGTAAAAGTTGAATAGCGTTGGGGCGAGCACGCATCCTTGTTTTACGCCTGTGTTTATGTCGAATTCTTCTGTGCGCCCATTATCGCATAAAACACTACCCGTTTCTTGACTGTGAAGCAGTTTTATTAATTGCAACAGGGTTGGTGAACATCCAGCTGCCTTTAAGCACATCCATAAAGCTTCCCTATTCACAGAATCAAATGCTTTCTTTACGTCTATAAAGGCCGTGTAAAGTGTGGATGATTGTTGTCGGACATTTTCCATCAGTTGTCTTAGGGTAAAAATCATGTCAATTACACTGCGATTTTCCCTAAACCCACACTGCTCTTCGGGTAGATATGAATTCACTAATATTTTTAGTCGTTTTTAAATCTTACTGAAAACTTTACTTGCGGTACATAGAAGAGCTATACCCCTATAATTTGCGAAATCAGCTTTATCTCCTTTATTTTTGTAAATTAAAACTATGGCTGCTTCTTTGAAATCCGTTGGTACTAATTTTTCCTGCCACATAATGTTAAAAAGTCTATGCAGATATTCAGCCATTTCTTTCCCGACTTTGAAAACATCGACAGGAATTCCATCAAGCCCTGGCGCCTTGTTGTTCTTTAGGCACTTTGTCGCATTTTGTACCTCCTCTATTATTGGTGGATCATCTAGGCTCTAATTTATCTCTTTCCTTAATTTTTTATTAAACTTAGATTCATTGTTTAGCAGCTCCTTGTAATATTATTTCCATCTTGTTTTCACTTCATCCCTTCTACATAAGAGATTTCCTATTTTATCTTTTATAGCAGTTTTCCGCTTGTATTTTGGCCCGTAAATAATGTTTATTGCTCTGTAGAAGCCTCTTGAAACATTTGCATCGGATAAAGCTTGAATATCCTTTGATTTGTTTATCCACCATTCATTTTTTAGTCTTCTTGTTTCTCTTTGTGCTTTAGTTTTAGTTTTTTATATTATGTTTTTTCTTAAATGTTTCTTTTTTATGCTTAAGCAATTTCATAATTTCTTCCGATGCGTCCGAAAACCAGTCAGGTTGTTTTGTTTTTTTTATTCCTAAGATTTTTTTACAGCCCCCGTTTAATCCATCTTTGAGAATGTGCCAATACTCAGTAGAGTTCATATTGTTATTATTACAAGAAAGCACGTTATTTAAGGATGAAACCACTTCTGTTTTAAATTTATCTATTACTTTTTTTTATTTCGTAACCCATCAACATTGTATCTGCAAGGTAGATCTGCACATTTACTTTTGGTCTTATAGTGATGAATTTTTCTAAATCGAAATCGTGAGCGGACGAGTTATCATCAGTATCCTCGTCAGCTCCTCTCATAGCACGAATTATCAAACATTCGGCCCTGGCCCTCTTCCTTGTAATTACATAATCTATCATATGGGGCGCGTTTGATCGTGGATGGGTCCAGAGGTATCTTTGTATATGTCTTTTAGCTGAAAATTCGTGTTGGTGATAACGAGGTCATTTGTTGCGCAGAATTTCAGTAGTCTATCACCGTTTTAATTTGCTTTTCCTAAGCCATGGCATCCAATTATGCCCTTCCATAGTTCAACATTTCTACCCACTCTTGCATTAAAATCACCAAGTATGATGATATTTTCTTTTTTCGAGTGATGTCCAATAATTTCTGAAGTTCTTCATAAAATGCTTCTTTCCCCGTTTCTAGTCTCTCAAGAGTAGAAGCGTATACGCTGAGGATTCTCAATTCTTGCGTGCTTGGTAGCCGTATTTTCATTGTCATGATTCGTTCATTTATAGCCACAGGTTCCTCCGTGATGTATTCAGTCAATTTAGTGTCGATCGCAAGCCCAACACCATGCAGCCGTTTCTTGTTTGCCTTTACTCCTTTCCAATATAAAGTATAACCTGCGGTATCTTTTATGAGTACTCCTTTGTCTGCTAATCTAGTCTCACTAACTTTCTTAATTCATTTAATACCACTGCTGTTCTTCTAACTGGAGCGCTTTAGTTATCTATCAGCGTTCTCACATTCCACGTTCCAAAATTCCAAGTGCGTTTCCTTCTGTAATTTGAGCGCAAATTGTCCCCTCCTGGAGAGTTCCATACCGCGAAGGTATGTAGGGACTCAAATCTACCTGTGTTGCCACAGGTGATCGCCCACTGCCTGACAATGTTATGTCTTGTACCGTGGATCCAGTATTTATTTTCATTTGCAATTTCCTTTTCATATTTTTTTCACATTTGTTGAACTTATACATAACAGGGGAGGAAAAAGTTTGATGAAAGAGAGACAGTGTAGCGGCGCTTTAAAAAGGAACACCGAAGCCCAGCGTAAGAATGCTTCCGTGCTGCCAATGCAATCAAAGTAGGTGCTCCGGTTGCAAGGCAAGCCAAGACGAGTGGCCCACAGAGATTAGCACGATTACTCGTTGGAAGGAAAAATAGAATAGTAAAGAAGGTACAGGGTGTTAGGAAAGGATTAAAAAAAAGGAAATGGAAATAGAGGATAAAAGGAAGGGGATATCACTATTTCGGTGTGATCAACCAGCCTTTGGATAAAAATCCTGAACGCAAAGCAGCGGGTTGTTACTGAGGAGGTAACGGTGCAAGGTTTTTACGGCGACCTAGATCCGCCGAGGGGAAGGCAGTCCTAGGATTTATGCAGACTTTTAGTAGATAATTCCTCAAGCTGCCCATCTGCATCCTCGCGTCTTCTTACCCTGCCACTACTGGAATCACCTACACGAGGCTTTCCGCCAGTGGCCGTTCTTGGTCCACGACTGCTTATTGGATATTCGTAGCTAACATACATATCTGTAGACCATTCCGCTATCCGCCACCTGTGGACGCACTACGTTCCGGTTATATATTTGGGGATTTTCTAAAAATGGATATAAACTATGCGTCTCTTTTTTTTAGTATCCTTTATAATTACACTCGGCAATCGTTGCCATTTAGCAATTAGGCTGATATGCAAAAGTAGCATCATAGCATATGTTTGGGCCCCGATTAGATAGAAATTTAATTATAAGTTTGTGCATGTTCATTCAACCGGGAAACCTAGTGAGCACAACTCCGCCACCTCCACGACACGCGCCGTTCCTATAAATAATATATCCTGGAAAATACTGTCCAGCCTAGTTTCAGATAAAGCAATAATGTCTAACTTGTTTATGCAGGCAAATTGGTACAACTGGTTACATTTGTAAAATAAGGTATTACAATTCCAGGCAACTAATCGAATACCACAAAAAGAAATTATTCAATTTAGATTAATTCTGCTTTCGTTTCTAGAATTACTATCATTGTAAACACATCCTTATTTTTAACAAATTTTAACCTATTTATAACAGTTTTTACAATATTAAAGATATAATTTAAATTTAATTTACGTAACAATGATAACAATTCCACGATGGAAAAATGATCATCAATAACACCTGTATTCGGTTCCGCTGTATTTCTTGCAGTGGCTATACGATGATTTATTAATACACTGCACGCTTGTTGTTTTATTTATTTGCGTTTTACGACTATTATTATTACCATTATCAGGATTTAACGTTTATTTATATTTCTATTTTGCGCTACTTTTAAATAAATAGGACACTATTTCGAATTAGCGTGGTGTTTACCATTACAGTTTCCACATAACATTTGATTGTTGCTATGACAATTCTTAGTTTGATGTTGTTCACCACACTTCACACGTTTTTCTTGCATGTTGCAGTTATATGTCGCGTGATTAAAACCTTGACACCGATAGCATTACATTACTGGAACCTTCTTGACGTATTTCTCCGATCTTATTTTAAGCAGTAGCATAATTCTTTTATTTTAGTTATTTCCTTAATAACAATTGACGAAAAAGTGAAAAGAAATATGGGTTACTTTTTAACCTGATCGATTTCTTTGACGAGTCTGGGAAACTGTTTTACTTCATCAATTTGTATTTCATTTTTGGAGTTCAACAAATATTTCCTTTTCTGTTATTCCAGAAGCTATTCCTCCTAATAGCAATTTTTATTTTACCACGATTTTTTGGCATGTACGCATAAAAGCGAACCTTATTTTTAATTAAAAATTCTTTTAATTTATCGAAATCCTACAGGGATTCTGTATAAAAAAAAGTTTTACCTCTTTGTATTTTAATTTTAATATTTGAAGTTACGTTTTTTTTTTTTTAAATTTCATCGATGTTTTTAGTTGGATGCAGCAAGTAGCCATACATAACTATCGGTGGAATTTTTTCTGTTTTTGAATTAATAAAATATTGATTCAATTATGACTAATATTACCGTGTATTAAGGAATTTATTATATCATCGTCGATGTTCAACGGATAATAACGATTATTCGTGTCGATTTGAATATTTTCAACACGAACTCTTTTTAGCTGTTGCCCTTCCTATTACCTTGCGATTGCCATTGTTGCATATCCTCGGTACAACCGTCACTATCAAAATTACTATTATCATTATTATTATCGTTATTAATATTAACGACGTTACCTGCGTTTATTCCTAGATCGGTTTTATTATTATTCTGGATATTTTCTTCCTCTTTTGATAGAATATCCATAATCTCAGCGTCACTAACAGAAGCATTTCGTGTGTCTCTGTGTTGAGACGTCGTGCCCGCGAACAGCTCATCTCTATGATTTAGAAATTTCGGACAAATCTAAATTTGATAAGTCGTCAACATGGCACGTGTCACATGTACCATCAGAAATTATGCCTAATTTAGCAAGATGTGAGATGGAGAGATTATGCCCAGTACGTAATCGAAATAAAGTTGATATATAATTCCTCGAAACGTTCTTTTATAATTGAAATCATGGCTTACTGGAAACCGTATGTACCAAAACGAAGTATGTTTTCCCTTTATTCTGACTTTAGGCGGTGTAGTATTGTTGAAAATCTATTAGTAAAGATTGTTTAATCTTTGGTAACATCAGTACCACAATGAGAAGGAACCCACTTAAACTTTACTCTAGATCCACGATTATAAAGCTGAATAACACGATGTCTCGCATCAAATTCTAACTTGGATATTTTGAGTTGTGGGAGCTTAGATAATTGTAATAGGACACTTAAGCAATCGGAGATGATTAGAATATTCTTTTTTCTCACATCTTTGACTAGGAGCGAAGCTTTGTAAATGGCAAACAATTCTACTACAAATGAGGAACCTGCAAAGGATAATCTGGATACTTTCGATATGCCTTTTTTCGGGCAATATAAAGCCGAAGTATAATTTGCACGTATTTCATCAACCGACCCATCTGTAAATATAATTTCATAGTGGCTAAATTTTTCATTAATTGTTTGCATAAATGCAACGTTGTTAACGCTAGAAGGGAGAGTTTTAGCAATATTAATTATCAAAGGAAATTAAATCAACGTCTAACAATAAAAAAATTACCCAAAATGTTTCTTATCCCTTCTACCGATTCTACTTTCAGGATAGAAGGTTAGTAGATTCGGGATAAACGACTAATTTATTTATATCAGTTTCATTGTTATCTAAGAGCTGTTTCAAGATAGACAGAAGGAAAATTGTGGAGCTTATGTAATTATATTTGCAGCAATCTAATAGGATATGTTGAACGGCGACAAGTGAAGAACAGGTTTCCCAGATATGTGGTGAGGATTTGCTCAGAAGACAAATGAATGAGTAAGAGCATAGCCAATGCGCAGTCGACGCAGTGTTACTTCTTTGCTGCTTGGCCAGAACGATGATTGTCACAAGTTAAAGTCTTTGATGGAACGAAGTTTATTCGATGTTGAAGTTTCGAGACACCAGTTTCGATAATATCATGCTATTTGGTTCCCGAACAACATAGTTGGTAGATATGTTGTTGTTAGTTATCTACTGGAGAGCATCATGCCGCTTCTTTCACTAATTTATTCTGTGAGATACCTTTGTGCGCTGGTATCGAAGCGAATATGATCTTAACAAATATATTTAATCCTACGTAGGGAACATTATCGAATATTAATTATATATATATTTTTTATTATTTTTTCATTTTCAAGACTTTCCAACTTGTGTAATAAACTGAATAAGCAAAATCAGACATATTTTTTTCCAAACTGTATTCTCAAAAAAAAAAAGTCTAATGTTAATAAACTTTTATTTGTTTTGATCCAGTTTGAAAAATCTCCATACCCGGCCATATTAAAATCTCAATAACCGCCATCCTAGTTTAATAAAGGAAAAAACTTTTTCTTTTTTAGCTTTTTTATTTACCGTGTTTCTTTATCTCCCTCATACATATATACGCTGCATTGTTTTCCAATATAGCTTGGTGTTATAACGTTGTGGCCATTTTGGATTTATGGGTGTAGACGAATAGGAATTTCAGTTGTAGGAAATTAGATTCTGCAGAATTACACGAACAGCCTAGGGGAAAAAAATAAAAATTAGGTCAATGTTAACCAGTGGATAAGCAAGAAATAATGTTCGTTATTATCACAACAACATTTTATTCGGCGTTGTGTGGAAGTGCTGCATTGCGGCTCATACAGACACACATATACGTATATATATATATGTATGTGTGTTTATATCGCATATACGCGCCAGATAAATTGTACCTGATAAAAGGGTTCGCGCTTTGAAAGTGGGACGGAGTAGAAAACTTTCGTATTGATTTTTATTCAATTTCTAAAAGGAACCTTTACTAACGGAAACAAAAACTCATATACATAACCAGTAGCACAATTTGTCGGACGGTACCAACGTTTGTGATAGTACATCTTTTACTTGATTTTACTATTGTAGTGTGTGGTACATCTTCGTATCTTCTACTTGACTTTAGATTATATTATTCTGGTACGAGATATCTTGCAAACGTAGGTTGCCTAGATCGTGCTAATTATTCAGCACAGAAAAGTAGTATTCATAGAAAAACCGGATTTATCATGATTTGGACCTTGTTCTGTCTGATTACAGGTAATGAAAATGAACATTAATAATAATTATTATTATTATTTATATATATATATATATATTATATATATATATATATATATATATATATATATATATATATATATATATATATATAAAAAGAGGTAGACGGTATTTAATTAATATTAGTTTTATTTTTCGATACTTATTGTAACACCACATGGGTTTGAAAATATATTACGTATTTGACAATGTCCATTGCGTATAAAATAATTGATTTGTATTGAAATTTATTAGTTCGTAGATTAAACTAAAATTTAAGGTAATTTAGATGTTCATATATTGCAAAATTATAAATATCAATAAGCGGTCTCATAAATAAATCCTAAGATTTATATATATTCTTCTTTCCTAGCATCTTCCCGGCAACGGGCTCGCTTGATAGCACGTTCTTTTCCATTTCTTTCGATCCTCGACGTCCTGTGTATTGGTACCGACTTCCACCATGTCGCTGTTGACATTCTATCCACCGTCTTCTTGGTCGGCCTCGTGGCCGCTTTCCTCCAGGGTCGTATTCGCTGCTGTCAGCTTTTCTCATGATATGACCACACCATCGGAGTCGTGCTTCCCGTAATTTCTACTGTATAGGTGCAACGCATATACACTCCCTATCATTTTTGACATGATCAAGGCGTGTTTGGCCAAGTGACCAGCGTAGCATTTTCATTTCAGCCATGTGGAGCTTTTGTTCCTATTTTGCAGTTGTCGGCCAGCATTCAGCCCCACATAATATTGCAGGTCTAATAACCGTTGTGTAAATCCTCCTATATATATATATATATATATATATATATATATATATATATATATATATATATATATATAAACATTCCTCACAATTGTTCGAAATTTTCCTAATAATAAATGCGCAGTAAACGTTAAAAAGTAAAATAGAGAGAGTCGTCTTTGACCGTATATAATTACCTACAACTATAAATGCTTTATTCTCATTATACAGATTCACAACCAACGGTATAAGATGTTCAGGAACACCTAAGGTGCGTAGGTTTTCCTGTAATGTATTCCATTTAATCTAGTCAAAAGTTTTAGCATAATCAATAAATACGCGGTAATCCGGTACATTTTACTCCCTGGACATTTCAATAATGTGTCGAATATTAAAAATCTGCTTTTTTGACCCATGCCTTTCTTTTTCCAACATCATTCGCATTAAATGGCTGTATTCTGTTATTTGGTATTTTAAGATATATTTTACTTGCGTGTGAAATTAGTGCTATAGTTGGATAATTGGCGCAGTCAGTTTTTGAATCTTTTTTATGTATCGGTATAAAGTGCGAGAATTTCCACTTAACAAGTCATATTCAAATTTACCAAATCGCGTTACATATGTGCAATCTCAATTACTTCTGAAGAATCCTTGGTTATCTCAGTAGTGATATTATCTGGAATACTGGTTTTATTTGTTTTTAATTCTCTTAGTTGTTTCCTTACTTCTTCTATAATAATACGTATTTTTTTTTAATTATGTTCTTTATTTGAATATATATATATATATATATATATATATATATATATATATATATATATATATATATATATATATAATATATATAATATATATAATTAATAAAATTGATTTATACTATTCAAATAAAGAAACCCTAATTGTTTGTTGGTTTATTTAATTTTTCAGTAATAATAATAATAATATCGCCAATTACCAAAGAAGAATGTTTCCCATGTAAGTAAATTATATCCTTCTTTCTTAGTACATGATTAATATTATTTTTTTTTTTTATCCAAACTAATAATATTATTTCAGAAAATTGAAAAAGAAAAAAATGATAAAATGACTAACATATAATATACAAATAAACCGAATAAAAGTGTCCGATATAATAACCTTAATATAAACACTTTTTTTCTTTGGTGAATGCGCCATTTCGCCAGGCAAACAATAAGTAAATATCTATAAAATTAAAGGTTCCCTCTTGATAATCTAATACGGCTACAATAAGAAATACAGGATGCATTTGCCTTAGATCAACATGTTATTTGCATTTTTTTCGATGCCTTCGATTACATATCTACCACAGCCATTTTAAAAACAATCCACTAATACGGTCTCTAAGGCAACCTACCTGAATCCCACCGTTCATTCCTACAGGGCGGAAAATTCAAAGTACGATTAGGAAACACATTGCCTAAAAAATGTCAAGAAAACAGAGTTCATCAAGGATTCGTGCTAAACCTTCTACTACATATAATCACACTATCCGATTTAAAAGAGCGCATTAGGGAATCTGTAAATTATCCAACTAAAATTAAACAATAAATACGACATCCCGGCCAAAATAAATTTCTGGGATTAATAATTAAACTGGAAGGCGCACGTAGATCAAATAAAATCTAGGTGTACAAAGGTTCTTCATTTACTGATTACTCTAGACGACAAATCATGGGACTTCGACAAAATAACGCTGTTGAGTCTATAAGACACACGCGTTAGATCGTTATCAGACTACTATGGTACAGCAGCGTCAAAAGTGATACATAAATTAGATGTAATTCAAAATCAGGCATTTTGTATTTGCAACGAAGACTTCTGCACTGGTGTTTCAAGCATGCCGAAACTAATATAACAACGCTTAAAGATCAAAAAAGTCTGCTAGCAATAAAAGATGATTTCGAATTGAATATGAAGAAAATCCATCCAAACTATTGCAAAACCTTTTGATTCAAACCTAGAAAACAACAAAGAATTTGAACTAAGTTTTCAACATTTAACACGGTACTTTGATTTAACAACGGTTGATTGTACTATAAAGTCCCCCTTGTACCCACCATGGCGAAAGACAGCGCCAGTGACTGAAAATCCCCGTTTACGAATAAGCAAAGTAATTAAAATTCACGATCGCTGAACAAATTACGGTGAATCAAACGGCGAACAGAACAGTGGACGCCGTCGTGTCGAGCGAACATATACGAAGTTACAAAAATCGGGCACACGAGATTACAGTGTGGGCTCTTAATCGAGGGGAATGCGTCGACGGTAACGTGCGAATTTTGTCAAGGTACTGCGCATTAGCCGTCAATTAAACAAAGCACTAGAGGACAACAATGATGTAATACAGAGAGTAATATGTGTTATAGAAAAAACATATTTAATAAAATTATTGTAAACTAAGCAAATTGGAATGTAAGTAGAAAATAATTATTTTGTAATTTACTGTATCTAATTTCCGTGGACTCAAATGGTCTTTGTAGTCGAACGGCCTAAAATAAAAATTTATAAAAGAAAATAGTATTCGGTATAAACTAAAGTATGTAGGTTAGTTATAAATTTTTTCATATATTATATATATATATATATATATATATATATATATATATATATATATATATATATATATATATATATATATATATTTTATGGCGTGTTAATATCTAGGGGGTATTGTAGAAATTTATTATAAATAAGAAAAATAAAATAAAAATAAATAAAATAAGTTTTGGAAAATAATACAGCTTAGCGAAGGTTATAGGCTCGTGCGAGACGTATTAATATAGATATATATATATATATCGGTATTATCCGTCTATTAAGTTACAAGTAGAACATAATAGCAATGATCAATCCCAGATTAACGGGGAAATTTCAGGAAACAAGTCGCACATGGAGCCCAGCAACCGATAATCGCGTTTTATGTATATATATATATGTATGTATGTATAAGATACACGTGCCGTATAAAGATAAGCGAATATGGTTAGGTTAATATAATAATCGGTATTCTTATTAGGAAGAGATCGTACCTTCGTCCGAAAGGTTGTAAATCGATCGAACTGCTCGTCCGTTACGAGATCGAGCGGAATAATAAAGAGAATAATTGCATGTTTTAATTATAATAATTATCACATAATATATTCGTCCGCGATCAAATAAAATATAAATAATGAATTAAATTTGAAATAGTAAAAAATAATTCCGAACAGCTGAATACTATCTTACTGCGGAGATACAACGAGCGGAATATCGCATAAGTTACCACGATTTTAGGTTATGTTATTTTATATTTTATATTTTCTTTGTACGTCTTAATGAATTTTATGTATATATTTTGTGAATTATGTTATATGGAAATGTGAATAATTGTTAGTAAATTGTTTTTATGTTGAATCATGTAAAATTAAAATAACCATCATAATAATTAAAATAAATAGTATTAAATTCGTAACGTATGCTAGTCATTCTGTAGGGAAATTTGTTAGCTGTTGGCTCCACGCCAAGAAGCTTGGTTTCTGGTGAATAAAATAAATAAATTTTTTTTTGCACAGTATTCTGTACTGGCGACTGCGGCATTTCTTATTTAGCTTTATATGATACATTACCAGCCTACAAGTTCATAGCTCTACCAAAGAGAGCGGTTTGTGAGAACGTTGCAAATTGTCCGCAATCACAGGGTATATGTACCTCGCTCTCTTAGATGGAACATTATAAATTGGCCGACCACGACGACGGGATTGTACATTATTATATATATATATATATATATATATATATATATATATAATCTGGGCGAACGAACTTTTGCTCGGTATTTTTTTTTTTTTGTCTTGTAAAATCATATTTATTCGAAAAATATATTTAGATAAGAATCACATGCTATACCGTCACATGCATAACTATTTTAATCGTGTAGAATTTCGTTTCATAAATTGCCGCAGTTAAATTTCCATTTTAACAAATATCAGAAGTATACCTTAAGGTTTTTTTTTAAAATGAATTTTGGAATTTTTCGAACGGATTTTTTCCTTCGAATAATTCTTTCAGAGATTAAAAAATATTTTGTGGAATAAATCAAAATGGTACCCGAGATATAAAATTTTAATTATATTTATCAACACATATGCGATAAAAAAAAAATTCTCGGCTGCGATCGAGCTTAAATTTTGAACGTACATGTAGATAAACATCGAAAAAAAGACGACGAAAAAAAAATCGAAATTTCTAAAATTGTACAGGGGTTATATTGAGGGTCGAGTGAAAAATTTCAAAATTCGTAATTTCTATACAGGCTATTTTTACTTAATTATTAAATTACATGAATGTACAAAATTTCATCCAAATTATTAGAGCCGTTTCTGAGACATCCGAGCATATGTACATATTTATTTATTTATAAAACATTACGGCGTACATTAGCAAGACGCCAATTACAGCGTCTTACAGCATAATTATATGAAATAAAAGTATGAAGAAAAATAAAACTAGACCACACTCGCAAAAAACGCTAATTAATATGAATAAACGAAACAAAATAAAAACAAATTTAATCACCATAAAAAATTATTTTATTAACGTAAAGCTTTTCGACAATCACGTCATTTTCAAGCATATACAAAAAATCTTACATATAAATTAACAGTAATATTAATATAACAAAAACTTTATATATATATATATATATATATATATATATATATATATATATATATATATATATATATCGATTTAAATTAACTAGCCAAATGTAATTTAATGTACTAAGAAAAAAATTAATTTCTACAATAGCATTTACTTATAAAATCGATTTTAAAATTAATTCTTCATCAAAATTCATCGTATTAGTTAATAAATTATGACTACTTCTATATTTTATAATTTGTAGTTTTTCTAATAATTTTCTTTTTTAAAATTTATATTCTATGGGTAAAATTTTTATATTATCTGTAATGTTTTCTATATTAAGGTTTTTCTTCTCTACAATGTTTTCCATAAAGGGGCGTCATCATTTTCATTTTTATATGAATTAAAGTGTGCTCTTCGTCTATTATTTACACCTGGATAGTTAATGTAAATCGATGTATACGTAAGTTTTTGTTATATTAATATTACTGTTAATTTATATGTAAGATTTTTTGTATACGCTTGAAAATGACGTGATTGTCGAAAAGCTTTGCGTTAATAAAATAATTTTTTATGGTGATTAAATTTGTTTTTATTTTTTGTTTCGTTAATTCATAAAATCACTACTCTCCAATACATCAACATTAATAAGAATAATATTAAAAATAGAAAAATTAATTACCAATACTGACAAAAGAAAATATATACAAGTTCCCCCCCCCCCCCAACAAACAAACAAACAAAAAAAACAACAGAAAAACCAGTCATACACCCGTATTCCTATGTAAACAATCTCTCGAGATACATTAACACATACTGATTCATACATACAAAAAACAAGGCTGAATACAAATCATATTAAGCACATATTCTCATGTAAGGAAACCGTTAAACGAAGTCACGCATAATTTGTGAATTCGCAATAAACGGGACTTTTTACGACCAAAATGTGTTTTATCACATAACTGGAAAGTAAGAACTGAAATGTATAGTTTAAAAAAGTTTATTATATACAAATTTACTATGAAAATGAATATCTAACTGTGGATGAATGTTTAGTACGTTACTATATAGACGTAAGGTGGATAGAAGTGGTGAATTAGAACCTAGATTTGTACGAGCGTGTGATTCATAGAAAATACGATGTGACCTACTATTAACGCTGGGAACCATGAATAACATTGTAGATAATGAATAATTGTGCGTTATAAGGATCATGCAGGAACCTCAGTTTACTTATCGTTCTTCTAGCACTCGAGGGTTTAATACTTATAGGAAATCGCATAAAATATTATAACTCAAAAGTGTAGGATAGACACTAGTTTGACGGTAATAAATATACGTCAAAAACTGAAATTGAACTTCTTATTTAGCGTACAAAGCATCCCAAACCACGGATGCGTATTCTAATTGTAATATTTTATATATATATACACATACATGACTTGCCAAATAATAGATTACTTCAGTCGGTTTAAAATAAAAATCTACTAAACTAATATAAGTTAAATATTTTTGTCTAATAAGTGTATTAAAACTTCCTTAGATTAGAACGCCTATATTTCCAATCGCCGCTTACGAGTCACGGACCACTATAGTCATGCGTCAGAAACAAATAGAACATTTCGAATTTATGTACTATCAACGTATACATTTATGAATGGTTCTCTTTCGGTCGTGCGATCAGAACAAATTCGATAGAAAAATTTAGGATAAAATTTAAAAAAAAAAAAAAAAAAAAAAAAAAATAGTGAGGATGTACTTCAAATCGCGTCGGATAAAAAGACGGACGGTTTTTGTCATTAGACAATATTATGAGTTTGGCGCAAAATCGTTGTTATCTTATTTTAGATGAAGTAAGAAATAAATAAACATTATAAACAAGAATAAATCAGGCACGAAATGATAATTTTTTCCAAAGAGAAAGAGCGTGAGGTAGTGTCTCATTAAATTTGCTCATAAAGAATATTTAAATAATATTTGGTCTAATTCTTATCTAACTCCATATTACAGATCGATTCAAAATACCCATAAAATCGTGCTTTAGTGATATAAAAGTACCAAATAACATTGTTCGATGTTTCATTACTACTTTATGTAGATTACGATTTGGAAAAAATCGTCTTCCATCGTCCCTATGTCGTTAGAATCTCATAAATTCTCCTCTTTGCCCTCATCCTTCCGATGACAACAAAATATCAGATGCAGATCGTATATTTTTGGAATGTTCTTACTACAGAACAATCTTTATTATATATTCAAATTATCTCTCTCGTAGTACCATTGCAAGTAAACTTTCTTATACTATTACAAACATTCATGTATATTTAGCTATTTATAATTATATTGCATGAACTAACATTAATGTTTAACATATCCGTTTTAATAATTTTATACCAATCTGGGTGAAAAATTCTGTACCCATTATTAAGAAAGATAAAAAAAAGTGAGATCGAAGTAGACAGACAGAATTATCATAAAGATTAAAACAACAGATAGAGAAAGTGGAAACCCGACAATTCGTCCTAAATAAGGGAGGTTTTTTTCTGTTTTTTTTTTCGTTTTTTTTTTTTTGGCCTAGGTCATAAACCTTTGTGGCCAGTAGATTCCAATTTAAGTATTTTTAAATAATAATATTGCATCTTAAAATAAAAATGAAAATAAGTAATAATACTTTCAGTGCCGTATTAAATTCCAGGTTCATGGGCACAAACAGCGTGGGGGGCCCCTTATAAGGCAGAAAAAATTAGGAATTTGAAAATTATTACGTCTATAAAATTATACATATAAAAATACGTTTAAAAAATGTATTAATTTAAACGATATTATTAGTACTCTTGAAAAATTTAGGAATTTATTTTCATTTTTTTTTTTTTGATAAAATAAAAATACATTTATTAGGTTATAGGTAATACGTTTATACCAACAACTACTTAAACAGAATATTTATACAACAAATTAAAAAAAAAACGTTTTCGTGCTTTTTTTTCTGCGGAATTTGTTATAATCTCATTTATGTCTATTTCTCGCAATATATATCACGTTCCGTACTCGTGATTGTCAAATAATTTAAACGATGTTGAGCCATTGATGTTCTTAAATATTATTATACACAATAAATCGTTTAGAGAACGATCTTTCAGCAGTTACGTTGTACTCATTTTCTCGAACTCCTTTATCTCGAATTAAAGAATACATCGCTTTTTACTAAGAATTAATTATAAGATGCGCGCTGCGCGCTAGAACAATATCGTATGTAAATCGTGCAATAAATTGTACTATTGAATTGATACATCATATTTAGCAAGTCTTTTTCTTATTATTTTAGCTACTAATTAAAAATAGTATTAATAAACAAAACAAGCGAATATGATGATTTTTTTTCATTACACATGAAAAAAATATTTATTTTATGAAATAAATTGAAATTTACTCTTACGGTCACAGAAAAAACAATATTAAAAAAATTTTTCAAGTTTAATTTTTTTTGTGGGGGCCCTGGGCCAGTGCCCTCCCAAGTGCCCTTACGTAAATCCGGCTCTCTATAGTCACAGCTTAGTAAATAATGTAGGGAATATAGAGAAGAAAACAGCGAATGATAACAGTTTTTAAAAAATATTTTTGTCTGTTATATTTTTTTTTTTTGGCTTCCACATCAGGTATATCCGTTAAACTTTATAACATAGTTTGAACAAAATAACATTATCTTCATTTTAACTATATGAATACGTTACAATTAACAATATACCTAAAAGGAATATTGATAGGAAAAGGAACGTGTAGAGATATGAAGTGATTATAAAAGGTGTCACGAGAGGTGCGATAGTGTGAATACTCGAACAAAATGTGATTTGCGTCTGCGATATAATGAATATACGAAATATGTGAACAGAACGAAGAAGCAACGAGATGCATTAAATATTGAGGACAATTAAAAAAAAAGGTGATTTACATGTATCTCTTCCAATTTATAGAAATATGACTAGTATCCTTGATTATCTCCGTTTGAAAAATTTAACTCTATACGAGAATGACCCGTGCGTAACCTACGAATTATGGTAACAAATCTGCGAAGTTTATGAGAGTTTAGATATTGGGATACGAGCATATCATGGAAATACCGGAAGATGTGACTGAACAATTCTAAAATATTTTATCTTTATTTGAGGATTTTAGGTATTCGTACCAAGAATTGGGATAGTTTATCCAAATTTTAGAGCGTAGATCTGATGACGGAATAAGTGGGAGTGGAATACCTGACAAGGAAGCCTGTTTAGCAGCAACATGCGCCGCTTCATTAAGTTTAAATCCGGAGTGACTAAGAATCGAACACTAAAACATCGCCTAGTAATATAATTTTTAGACATTTGTCTGATAAATTAAATATCAAAGAGTGCGAATCTAACCTGAATGGACATGTATAGAGCTATGTGCGAACTAAGTCTATCACTAAACTAAACGTACTTGTCTGTACTACCAAGCACGTTAATGATGTAATCACTAGCTTTGTCAATAGTCATTGGGCTGTAGATTTATATAATACTGATTACGATAATTATAAAATAAACAAATTTTAATAGATTTGATAGAAATACTTATATAGTGACTCTCGAGTAATGTTTTTTTTTTTACACTAAGTGTGATAAAGCATTAGGTCGCATTTTAATCAGATTAAGCTGGTCGAGGTTTTTTGCTTTTAGATCGTTTAATGCTACGCGATATACTAGAATTTCTAGTCTACACGATCATTTAAACATTCCTTACATATGTATTCATTTATTAATAACATATAAAACAAATTTTTTTAATGAAAACTGTAAAATTCATCGAAATAAATTAATTCGAATAACAGGGAATTACAATATGGAACACCTATGCATACGTTATAGTAAGTATAAGCATCGTAGATTAAAACCCGGATTCTTGTTTAATTAACCTATTGTTAAGTATAAATATTTTTTAAAGTTAAATTATTTCTAAACACATTGTTTTTTGTTTTATTAATTTTTTGTTTTATTACACATGCTCGTGAACAACAGTAAACAGGAATGGACTACTGACTACCTTCCCGAGAAGCATAAAATCAACCGTAGAACCTTGGTGGCCTCCGGATGAAGCAAACAGAAAACAATATTGTACCCTAAACCGTCTACATATGGATCGTACAGCCACATCGCACAATTATCTATATATCAAATGCCCTCGACCAACAAACTGCTCCCTATGCGGACATTTAACAGAACCAACAGTCATACACTTAATCTACAACTGCCAAATACTTACACCACACAGGTTATTAAAACACAAAATACACTACCAAAAACACTTACATAATCCGATATTCTCCCCGGCTATTAGTCACTACCATATCCATATCATGAAAAATCATTTCTATAGTCCGCTTGCGTGACCGAACGAATGACCTGTAGAGGAAAAAATTCTGTGGATTACCTCCATATATTTCTAATTTATTATTTAAATTTTTATCCTCCGAGCCACTGTCAATAATTGATAATCTCTCTATTAAAAATTTCTTCGTCATTTTTTATGCACTGATCCATAATGATCATAAACGACACTCATAGTTGTTAATAAACATAGAAATATTTCATATAGAAAAGTTAATATTTTTTTATTGTAATGATATATCCACCAAGCGTCATTGCCGCTTATGAATTTTCAAAAAATTATGTACTAAAATATAAGATTGTGATAGTAATTACAATTACTGATAATTATCATTTATAGGCGTCTACTTACCGTTTACGTAAAATGTAATTGCGAAAAACTACTTTTCAAGAAAATCTAGGCATTCATTTAGATAGCGAGTTAACATGGCGTAAGCATGTTATTCAAAAAATAAAAGCAGTTAATAAAATTACAAGAACTAAATTAACTTCTTGGCACATATTCTAGTTTGTCATTAAAAAATAAACTCCTAGTATATAAAATAGTTACAAAGCCCGTTTGCACATACGGTTTAATATTGTAAGGTTGTGCAAAAGATATACGCATAAATAGGATCGAACGATTTCACAATAAGACCATAAGACTGAGCGCCTCGTCACCCTGGTACGCATTTAATCGTACTTTGCATCGAGATTTGAATAATCCGTATGTAAGAGACGAGATCAAACGCTCTGTTAAGCGATATATAAAGCAACTCATTAGCAATTAATTTACTCGACACAAGTCTCGATGTTAGTAGGCTAAAACGTACTCGATCTTTTGCTCTAGCCTAGATTTACTATAATACAGTGGGGCGTGTCCATCGTTGAATGTTAACTCCTGACAAGTTATTTCGTGTCCAGTCCAATTGACAGATGGTCACATGGCTCCAGTTGTAATTTTAGTATTCATATTTAATATATATATATATATATATAAGCAATTAATTTACTCGACACCAGTCTCGATGTTAGTAGGTTAAAACGTACTCGATCTTTTGCTCTAGCCTAGATTTACTATAATACAGTGGGGCGTGTCCATCGTTGAATGTTAACTCCTGACAAGTTATTTCGTGTCCAGTCCAATTGACAGATGGTCACATGCCACCAGTTGTAATTTTACTATTTATATTTAAAATATATATTAGCAATTAATCTCGATGTTAGTAGGTTAAAACGTACTCGATCGACAAGTTATTTCGTGTTCCAGTCCAATTGACAGATGGTCACATGGCTCCAGTTGTAATTTTAGTATTCATATTTAATATATATATATATATATATATATATATATAAGCAATTAATTTACTCGACACCAGTCTCGATGTTAGTAGGTTAAAACGTACTCGATCTTTTGCTCTAGCCTAGATTTACTATAATACAGTGGGGCGTGTCCATCGTTGAATGTTAACTCCTGACAAGTTATTTCGTGTCCAGTCCAATTGACAGATGGTCACATGGCTCCAGTTGTAATTTTAGTATTCATATTTAATATATATATATATATATATATATAAGCAATTAATTTACTCGACACCAGTCTCGATGTTAGTAGGTTAAAACGTACTCGATCTTTTGCTCTAGCCTAGATTTACTATAATACAGTGGGGCGTGTCCATCGTTGAATGTTAACTCCTGACAAGTTATTTCGTGTCCAGTCCAATTGACAGATGGTCACATGCCACCAGTTGTAATTTTACTATTTATATTTAAAATATATATTAGCAATTAATCTCGATGTTAGTAGGTTAAAACGTACTCGATCGACAAGTTATTTCGTGTTCCAGTCCAATTGACAGATGGTCACATGGCTCCAGTTGTAATTTTAGTATTCATATTTAATATATATATATATATATATATATAAGCAATTAATTTACTCGACACCAGTCTCGATGTTAGTAGGTTAAAACGTACTCGATCTTTTGCTCTAGCCTAGATTTACTATAATACAGTGGGGCGTGTCCATCGTTGAATGTTAACTCCTGACAAGTTATTTCGTGTCCAGTTCAATTGACAGATAGTCACATGGCCAGTTGTAATTTTAGTATTTATATTTTAAATATATATATATATATATATATATATAAAATTTATATTGCAATATGATACTGAAAATTACAACTAAATTAACTGAAACATACTACACAGAATGAATTTAAACAACTCTTTTTATTAGCTTTCTATTTACATTTTAAAACCGGCGAGTGGTTACGATCGATTTTTAAGGTGTCGCTGTGAAATGACAAAGAACGTTCGCGGTAAAATGAATATAGTTTACTTAAATATCGGCTATTAAAAGTAGTGTCGCTATACAGAGGCATATCCGATGAAAAGGTTTTTTAAAAATTTCAACTTTAATATAACATTACTATATATACGACGTTTAAAAAAAATATATATATATATATATTTAATTTCAGCGCGAGCCATATACTGTTACGAATGCGACAGTTGGAAAGATGGTCGATGTAAAGATCCGTTTAACCATACGGCTCTACCGTTCGATCAGCCGGATGTGATGCTGTGCAACGGTTGTTGCGTTAAGATGGTCCGACACTACAAAACTTGTAAATACACGCCTACGTTAATTAATCGATTAATTCATTCGTTCGGGACGACGAAAACGTTTATTTTAATTATTTCATGTAATTCCACCAAGTTTTGCCCTAAAATATTTTAACCCTTTCAGTCGTCACGTCCACTATAATGAAATTTTTTGATAGTAACAAAATTATATATATTTTCTGGTTGACCGTGAAACGTCTCGATTATAATTATATTCATGTAAAAACATTGAAAATCATCTAGAATTATCTAAAAAGCGGCGTTATATAATAAACAGTCTATATAAGTACAATTTTAAACTTACGCGGGGTTGATATCCATACGTCTATGATTTTTATTTATTTTTTTCTTTGTTCTTTTACATGGTTTACACCGAAAAAATCCATAGATCCGTATAAGATTTATAATTTTCTGTCGAAATTTCACGTGTAGCCGAAACAACTCTTTTCAGATTTGTTTTTTTCGACGAAAAAATTTTAAGAAAATGATTAAAATTAAACAAAAATTTTTTTTTCATTTTTTTTTTTTCTAGAAAAGTGAAGTATAAAAAATCTGTTCTAAAACCTGCAATATGGAGTAAATAACTAAGATTTAATTACAACGGCCGCACATCACACCTCCGAATACGTAAATTAACTGTCAACGTAAGCATTGATAAACAATACAATGAACAATGGTATTATTTTTTTATTAAAGTTAAAGAGAAATAAATAATAACTTTGATGGTGTGTATGTATGCTCTGGTAGAGAAAAAGAATCCACTATAAAAATAATAGTAGCCTCATGTATTCGTTACTCAAGTATCATGTATATACATATATATATATATATATATATATATATATATATATATATATATATATATATATATATATATATATATATATACGTATATATAATATGTATACAGATTTAAGTATGTACGTTATATATATATATATATATATATATATATATATATATATATATATATATATATATATATATAATATACATATATATATTATATATATATATATATATATATATATAATATACATATATATATATATATATATATATATATATATATATATATATATATATATATAATATATATATAATATATATATATAATATATATATTATATATATATATAATATATATTATATATATATATATATATATTACTTATATCGGGTCCACGTAGGCCTCCCCAATCAATAAATTGGGTAGGAAATAACCTAATCACCCGTGCGGGCCAGGCCCCCCTAAATTGGGAGATACCAACAACACAAACATACTGAGCCGGCGGTCACCCATCCAAGTCTGTTGCTTAACTTAGAGCGATTAGACGAAAGCCGCCGTAGTCAACGTGCACGCTCGTCGGCATATGTATATGTACATATATATATATATATATATATATATATATATGTATATATAAATATATATATATATGTATATATAAATATATATGTATATATAAATATATATATGTATATATAAATATATATATATGTATATATAAATATATATATGTATATATAAATATATATATGTATGTGTATATATATATATACTACGCACACATAGATATGTATTAGGTCACTGTACAAAATCCAAATTATCTACATATACATATATACGTAAAACTTACAGATCATCATCATAATCATTTTTTCTCAGCCGCTAGGTTGGTGGAAATTTATGCGACTGCTTACCTATACATATTTTGTCGTATAGTGTAAGTAGCGTACAAAACAATTATAATATGGGCTAGCGCAGTTAAATACACATTCACACACCCGGGAGAACTGACTGTAATCGCTTTGTTGTCAATGCAGCCCTGCGTGTTTTTTGTTTATAGTGTATACTACGGTGTTGTGCCTGTTGGTTTGCAACTGCCTTCCACACGAGAATATTAGGATTATTTATATTTTATTTTCTAATGATAATATTTTTGCGTCATTTATTTTTATATAATTACTTCGTGTCAATCCTGGCATTGATTATTGATAGTAACAACTTAATCACATGACTCATTAACGTTTTGCGCATTATTTCTCTTTGGTAATGGCACGAGGTTTATCGCTTTGAAGTCCTCGGGCAGCGTTTCTTCATCGTATATTTTGTTCAGTATCTGTAAAATCTCTTTTTATACTTCGGTGTTATGTGCTTGATTAAATCTACGGGAATGAGATCTTCCCCCACCGTTTTGTGGTTTCTGGCTCTTGTAACAGCGTTTCTCAGTTCCCACATTTTATTTCGCGATGATTTTTCTGCAGTTGAAGTTTTAATTTGAACAGACCGTGTATCGTCCCTCTAGAGTTCATCTATGTATTTTATCCGGATATCTTCCTTTTTTTTTGATTATACTATATTTCCCATCTGCCTGTCGCATACATGCTACCCTACTTCTTTTTTTTGTGTGTGTTCATCATTTATTTCATTTTGGTATGCATTTCTCGGTCATTGTGTTTCTTTTCGAGTTCTTCAATTTCTTGACATTTCTCAACATACCCTTCACTTTTGCCTTCGTGCACACTTTCTTGATATCTTTGTTTATTATCGTGTATTCAGTACTAGTTCGGTTTACTTTTCTTCTTTTCTCCATCATATCCAATATGCCTTGGTTCATCCACACTTTGTGAATTTTCTTCCCTTTGAGTGGAATCGTATTTTCTGATGCTGTTTTAACCTCTCGCTTCCGTGTTTACCACATCGTTTCAACGCGTTGGTCCTCACTCTGCTTCGTGTTACTTTGTTTTACCAACTTATTTTGAAATATTTTTTGTAGTTTTTTAAATTTTATTTTTATAATATCGGATTGTTGATACCATTCTTTTGTTTTCTTCTTTCTGGTTCTTTAAAACTATTTTGCATTTTGCCACGAGCAGCTTATGATCGGTATTGCAATCAGCACCCGGGTATATACTTGACCGCGTTTTTGTATCTTTTATTTATATGTAATCTATATAATTTCTAAACCGATCTCCAGGGCTATTCCTCGTGTACAATTTTCTTTTATGTTGTTCGAAACGAATATTACATATAATGAGATCATGTCTTTCCGTAAATTCCACGAACATGTCGCCCCTTTCATTTTGTTTTCCAAGAGCATGCTTCCCAGATACTTGGCTACCATGACCTCACCCAACTTTCGCATTAAAATCACCCATTACAAACACAACATCATTATTCTTCGTGCATCTTTTAACTTCTTCCAGATAACCGATCAATTTCCTCCACGATGCTCTCTGTTGTTAGCGCATACGTTTGTATTATCGCAATTGGCTTAGGTTTGTTTTCTGTTCGAACAAAAATGACCCTATCTGATTTTGGAATTATCGTAATAATTTTCGGACTAAGTCGAGCATAAATTATTATACCCACTCCGTGTTCGTGTCTTGGGCATAACAAATTATTTTGCATAATCGACTAATCAGTTACCCCGTTTCTAAAAAACCGACTAATTATTCGTGGGTTTTTTTTTCATTTAGTCGGATTTACTTTAATTCTTTATTAGTATAATGTAAATAGGGCATAGCGAATGAAAATATCCCCCAAATGATAATAAATTATATAACAAATAACGGATAGAAAATAAACTAAATTATTTAAAATAAAGTTACAAAAAATATATCTCAGTTGAAACTAACAAATAATTTAGGACTTTGTGAAATAAATCACGTAATCGTGCAGATTTTATAATTCCATCGATAAATTGAATATTTTATAATACGATATGACATGAGTATATGTAATCGGTGTTTTACAAAATCGATAATTTATGCAAGTAAAAATATAATTAAGAACCAATCCGAATAATTTTTAAATCGGTTCTAGTGAATCCTATTAATATCGCCTTCATATAATTTAACCGTATTATTACGATTATTATTATTATCGTTCCGAGCTTTAAAATCCGATGTATATACATATATGTATGGTGAATATGAATATATTATGATTGAAACTAACCTATAATATATATATAAAAATTTTATGTCTGGCGAGAAACGGGGAACATATTTGAATTAGAGTGTGTCTGTGTAGTGTTTTTTTTAAAGTATCTGCTAGTGTTTGAATGTGTGTTCTTTATGTATGGATGCTTTAACTCTTTATCTGTTGGTGGAGAGATTGTTTTGTACGCTTTGTCTGTGCGCATTGGCATGATATGTTTTATCGATGAAGTGTAAAATATTGATTATATTTATTCTGAGATGATAGCCTGAATTTGTAATAATTTTAATTTTTCATTAAATATGTACGGAATTATGTTTATATCGCGTTAACATTTAGAACTATACTTGTATAACTCGGTGCTCGCGTAGCTTTGCACATAGCCGGGTTCGTGAAATAGTTTAGTAAATAGTGCGTATTTCGATTATTATGGTATTACGTATTAGCTAAAAACAAAGATAATATCTAATACAGATGGTACGATGACAATAATGATAAACGGGAACGTAATAGAAGTGATAGAAGATTATGTATATCTGGGGCGAACAATTAGCATGAAAAAGTAAAGAATACTGTATTCAGAAATATCAAGAGAAAAATAAATCTGACATGGATAGCGTTTAGAAAACCGAACAACGTATTCCGTAATAAGGATATACCAATCAATCTGAAAAATAAAGTATATGACCAGCGTATTCTACCGGTATTGTCGTACAGAGCCGAAACATGGGTATTTACAAGAGGAATCATAAAGAAAATTAAGGTTAACGATGACCATGAGACTCAGAGAAAGTTGAAGTCTCGCCTAGATCAGACAACAAACTCAACCGGTGGACATTATAGAGCATATTGCCACAAGAAAATAGAATTGGGCTGAACATGTCGTCCGGAGGGATGATAACAGGTGGACCAAGAAAATTTTGCAGCGGTGGCCAATGGACCGTAAAAGAAAAAAGCGAAATTCGCGCTAACGCGATAGAAGAATGATAAATAGCGAGGAGATTAACTGGATCAAAGAGGCATAGGACAGGAACCGGCGGAGAGAGTTGGGGTTAGTCTACGTTCAACAATGGACCGACATAGGCGTATGGTAATCGTTAATATTACTGTTACTTTGTATTCAACGAGTGCTGTTTTCCGAATAAAGTTCGATTTGATTTGATATTATTATTAACAGTTAATCAAAGAAACGAACGCAATTATCACAAATGTTAGTCTAAATTCACGCAGTGAAATTTGAACTCAATATATTTATACTCTGACAGAGCTATAAAAATACGCTATTTAGAAATTTGATGAAAAAGTGAACAATACCGAGCTTCTACGACTTAATTCTCGAAATAAAAATCATAATTATTCCCGATTTCTACTCTACCCAATAACTAATGGGGCACGGAAAATTTTGGACCTGATCTATTTCGTTTTCATTTAAGTAAGGATGATAAGTACGAATGCAGCGCAGTAGACATTGCAGACCATATACTATTTGTACATTGTATCTCACATCACTTAAGTGTATACGATAAAAATAAATGTAACTTAGAAAACGAATACACTGCTGCTCAACAATTTTAATTATTTGCTTTCGATGTATTACACGAGAAATTCCAAAGGTTGTTGAAGTTTATTTTTTAGAACATTGTGTAAAAGCGATAATTTTTTTTAGCATCAAATAAAATTATATGCATAAGCTTAATATATTTCTGCGCGCATGCATACATATATGTATGTGTACGTATAGTCCGTGTGAACTGTTTATGCAATAAAGTGTGTTTAATTGTTCACACGTGAAACTAGTATGTGTAAGTGCATAAGCTATATGTATATATATATATATATATATATATATATATATATATATAAGTATATGTCATTATATATATATTCTTCTTCTTCTTCTCTTCGTTATCTGATTACAGATGTTGTGACCAATCATGTAGTTTTTGTGATTAATTTCTGCCATTTATTTCTATCCTGTATACTGTCCATTAGTTGACGCATTGACGCATTGACGCATTGACATCCCCGTCATCTCTTTTATGTAATCTATGAAACGAGTCGGCGGGTGTCCTCTGCTTCTGTTCCCTGGAATTACTCTTTGTGTTATAATATCTTCTTTAACCCGTTTCGTCTCACGATCTGTCCAAAAAATTGGAGACATCTTCTTTTTATAGTTGGCACTAATCTATCTTTCTGTTCC
The DNA here is from genome assembly GCA_032883995.1 of Coronaproctus castanopsis. Taxonomy (NCBI): domain Eukaryota; kingdom Metazoa; phylum Arthropoda; class Insecta; order Hemiptera; family Monophlebidae; genus Coronaproctus; species Coronaproctus castanopsis. Next base: position 4,963,628 of record CM065054.1, read on the forward strand.
ATCCTAAATTGTTGTAGTATTGACGTATTCGTCCTATGTTCTTTCCATGACATCCTCAACATGCGCCTATAGGAGCACATTTCGAACGCCTCTAGTTTTCTACATATTGCTTTTGTTATTTCCATGACTCGGAACCATAACACGCTATCGAAAACACCAGAAACACCAATGAGCCCATTAGTCCCTTTTTTGTCATGTTTTTATAGAATGGTCCACCCATATCTTGTTTACTTTTGCTACCATGAATTTGGTCATCTCAATTCCCCGCGTAACTTTCTCTTAATCGTTTCTACTGTTGGTAATATGCGCTTCTAGGTACATAGTTATTTCTCCCGATTTAGTTTTAAATTGGCTTTACAACTGAAATGTTCTACTCGTCTTAGAAGTTCTGTCAATCCCAGTTCATTCTTCGCCAATATCACTGTATCATCTGCGTATCGTACATTACATACATATATATATATATATATATATATATATAAATTCTCACATCTACACATTTAGTGCATTTAAATTATAGTAATAATATTATCTTATATAAGAGTTATAAGTGACATTAGTGTTACTAAACTGTAAATACATAAGCGTATGTGTCCGTAAAACTCACGCTTCGTAGCCGCGTAAATGGATTTGTCATTTGCCGATCACAAATCGGCTATATCACAATGTTTGTCCATTAGTGGACAGCATAGCATATACGCAAACGTTTGAATATCGTCGCAGCCACCTCTGTCATCTTCAATAGTACCCCATTGTTTTAAATTGGTTTTACATCATGTTATCCCGGTTCTCAATCAGCTAGAGACCGCCAAATCATGTACGATAAATCATGACCTGGTGCCAACTTCTCTTGAAAACTCTGCGGGTTAGTTTCCACTATGGTCTTTCATAATCGATCTCTCATAGATCCTCCCGGTTGTTCCATCGGTACAGAGGTTGTATTACTCGTCCTGAATTTTAGTCGACTTTTTCGAACAGTGTGACCATAAAGCGGATGTCTGTCGTCCAGCATTTGCGAGGCTTTTTCCTTATTCGCTGCTACCTCTCTTCTTATTTCAGGACGTACTATTCCCATGAGTGGGCATATCTTTTCTATTTTTCTCGGTTTCAAAGAGCTTGCTACTATCCTTACCGCGCCATTCGGAGCGATTTCCATCTGTTTCGTATGGCATGAATTTTTTCATACCGGCGCTGCGTATTTAGCTACTGAAACAGACGGAGCTATTGCTGATAACCTAAACGTGTGCGGCTGGGTGCCCTAGCTAGATCCGGTTAGCTTCCTGATTATATTATTCCTCGCGGTGACTTTCTTCCTTGTAGCAACACAGTGTTATTCTAATGTTAATGAACTATCTAAGAATATATATATATATATATAAAATAAAAAAGTTAAAATGTGAGTGTACAAGTGGACTTTATGATATAATGGTACACCAGTTTAGACTAAACTGGCAGTGCGGTTCACTGTGCAAATGAAACAAACTCAAATTTGAATAATAAAATATTCATAAAAAAAAATTAAGTCTGCCTTGATTTCGAAAACAGATCTCTCGATCCAATTGAATACTACTCAGTACTACCAAATTAACTCCTTATTAATTACGTATTTTTTGTGTACATACGTACATATATATATACACATATATATATATATATATATATATATATATATATATATATATATATGTATATATATAGATTTATTAATACTGTTTTTCGTTTTGAGTTTTTTTGTCAATTGTAATCTTAAATTAATATTGTTTTATTTTGAAATGTTCACTTGATAATGGCCTAACAGACGAAAAGGTTTGTGATTTTTCATAAAGAAAAAAATTTAGTAATTTTAAGTTCTTTTTTGTTGTTTATTATAATAAAAAAATCACTACATTCCACATTCTTCAAATTATACATACATATATATATATATATATATATATATATATATATATATATAATAATATCCTTAAATTAACAATTTATAAATAGCTAAAATCTATTTCTAAAATTAATTTCGAATGTAGTTATACTAGGCCCTTTCGAGCGAAGGTCTCTCCCAATTTTTCCCAGTTGCGTTTGTTGCGTGCCAACCAATCCAGAGCGCTTCTGGATCTCAGGAATGTTTTGAAGTTGTCATCCCAACGTGTAAACGGTCGTGACTTTTTTCTCTTATGGTACGCCAGGAACCATTCCGTCACTTTCTTCGTCCACCGCTGATCTCTGTATCTTATGTCATGTCCTCCCTATATTATATATATGTCTATGTATATGTATATATATATATATATAAACTTTTTCGTTCTAGCTTATGAAAATGTAAGAAGAACATGTACCGATAATATCCAAATAAACTTATTCATGGTGGATCACGTATGTATGATGGAAAGCTCAGGAACCGGGCATATGTGTTTTTGCGAAGAAGATAAATGCAACGATTCTACGTCAATTTCAAATAATAATTACTTCGTTCATTTATCATTGTCGAATACCGCAGTTTTACTTTTTTATAGTTTAAAATAAAAATCTGAGTTTTTCATACACATAGAAATAAACACGCGTGTATTATGTACGTGTATATATACACACACACACACACACATGTATAATATATATAGTCGATTGTAAACCTGGAGAAGAAATTGATTTTAAAAAGGAATAAACTAAACGTATAATTATCACGAGGAACTTTGCGGAAAATTAAAATTTCGAATTATTTTAAATTCGATAAACATTTCGCACGGTGTCATTAATTCTCAAAAATATTATTTAATAAAAGCGTGTCGAAAAATTAATCGATTACAATTCGCCCTTAATGATATAACGCGCCCCCGAATTCCAATACTAATACTAGATCAAATCCGTAACATTGAAAACAGTTTTCACGATGCACGGCACTTAAACTAGAAACGTATTCTCACCGCTAACAAACTCCGAAACATGGAGTTAACGACAGCTTCAATGCTTTAATGGAAAACAATCATACCCACACGACGAGATGAGGTTGTGTTAACGCGGCTTAGAATTGGTCATACCGCGCTATAAGCACTTATTAGAAAAGAAAACTCCACCAATATACACTGTCACTGCGAACAAAGTCCATTAACAGTCGAACACATTCTAATATCGTGCATACCAATCCAAAAAAAAATCCATCTCAGTCGCTGTATCTTGGTAACGCACGACACTTTTCGACAATTCGAAAGAACCTAAAAATACCATCGAATTTCTAAAAGCAATAAACATATAATCGCTCATTTGAATAATGAACTTCGGGTGCTGTTAATTCTCCATTTACGCGTACTACCATACTGTTGTTTTTATATAGGCCTGAAATGATTTCCGTTAAGTGATTTGGTACACCCATTGTTCTTAATATTTTAAACATTTCTTTCCAATTTACACAGTCGAAATCTTTGCTGTAATCGATGAAGCAAATATACGCCGCTATGTTGAATTCTATGCTTTTTTCTACTATCTGTCTTAGACTACATATCTGTTGTACTGTTCCCCTACCAGCAGCAAAACCAGTTTAATCTTGGGGAATTTGTCCTCTCAAGAAAGCAAGTAATCTACTATTGACTATTTTTAACATTACTTTACTTGCATGAGGAATTAATGCCACTGTTCGATAATTATTACATTTTTTAACATCACATTTCTTGTGAATAGGAACCAGTATTAACCTACACCAATCTTTTGGCCATTTCCTGTCTTCCCATATGTGATTTAAAATTTTCCATAAAATTACAACTGCAGTTTCTCCTAGTTCTTTCCATAATTCTGCTTCAATCCCGTCATGTCCACATGCTTTCCCTTTTTTCAGATATTTTATGGCAGCCGTTACTTCATCAAGTAAAATGTCAACTTCCTGTTCTACCCTGGCTTCAATTTTACTGTTACCAAGTGGTATCTTATTCTTTACGCTAGACTTCTCAGTGAATAGTTGTTCGCAGTATCTTTTCCATTATTCCTTAATTTCTTCTTTGTTCCATAATACTACGCCATCATCTTTTTTTAATTCATTTTGTCTCGGCTGAAAACCTCTTGTTAGTTGCTTTATCTTCTTATACAAGCTTTTCAAATCATTTGTTTTTGCATGTTCTTGCATTTCTCGACAGCTTTCTTCAATAAAGGATTTGCGGTCTTCTCTACAGCTTTTCTGTATTAATCGATTCAAGTTTCTGTGCTCTGCCGAATTTATTAGTCCTTTTCGTTTTATGTCCTGTCTTTCTTCTATTAAATCTAAAATCCTATCGGATATCCATATCTGCTTTTTACTCCTTGGTTTTCGTTTCTGGAGTTCTTTTACTACTTTTTAGTATTACTTCTTTGACCTTGTTCCAGATCATTTCTCCATTCTCCCTTCCGTCTTCATCGGACACAGTTACAGATAACTGCAATTCTGCTATTTTAGCCGCCAATTTTACTTCTTCTTCATTTAAGGTACACATAAATTTAGGTTTTTGCTTCTGGCGAAGCTTTATTCTTATTTTACACACAGCAGTTGATGATCGGATCCGATGTCAGCTCTCGGGTAGGTTTTCGCCACGTACATCGCTGATTTCCTTTGTTTCCCAATCATAATGTAATCGATCTGATTTCTTGTGACCCCACCACATGATTTCCACGTGTATAGGTGCCTTTTATGTTGTTTAAACCACGTGTTTATCACAATCATATATATATATATATATATATATATATATATATATATATATATATATATATATATATGTACACATTTACTTTCGCTACTTACTATATTAGTAACATACGGTTATTCGACTGACTAAAATAAAATCGTATGACATATTTTAATTTAGGCGTAATTACGGAAATTAATTATATATTTTTTTTTTAATGTAAATTTTCGATAATTAAATATTTTACTTATTTATGAACGACTTAAATACTCAAATTACTATCAAGTGAACACATTCCTCATTCAACCTGTATTTTATTATTTCATTAGTTCTCTAAGTTATACTAATACATATACGTAACTTTTTCATGGACAATATATATATATATATATATATATATATATATATATATATATATATATATATATATATATATATATATTTTAACGGTTCCTAGAAAAATGATTATTTACGTAAGTTAATGATGCGTCTCGATACACACGTGAAAGAATTTACATAATAATTTAGAAATATAATAATTTTATAAAATAAGCATGCTTATATACGACTACTATCTATCTATCTATCTATCTATCTATATATATATATATATATATATATATATATATATATATATATATATATATATAAATACATACTAACGAAAATAATATAAGTTACTTATGTTGAAAGGAAAAATTTAAATACGGAGAACTTAGTTTTATTAAAATTTAGCGTCGTGAAATAATAAGCAAAACTATACACAATGAATCATGAATTTATTGGAAACTAGTAATACAGATTTTATATATGGTAAACAAAAGTTACATATCTTACGCCGAGTTTTGTATATACGTTGATTAATATATTGTGAGTCAGTTCGTCTTACTAATCGATTGAATTATTTTTAATTTTAATGCGTTCGTTTATAATTAGTCTACGCTTAGTAAATATAACCGCTTCCGATTTGTTTTCGTTAATATTAATTTTCCATTTATTAAAATATTTAACTAGGTTTTTTTTTATTATTTATTTTTTCTTTAAACATGAAGAAGAAAATTCTTTCCTAATGAGACATACATAACAAGATTTATAAAGTTAAGTACCTTATACCTTAACAGTTAAATAGTATTACTAAATCTAGAAAATAAATTTTTCGTTTACTGTTCCCCAAATTTCTATTCCGTAGGTCTTTATTGGTTTTAGAGTGACTTTATATAGTAGAACTTTATTGTCTACAGACAGTGATGAGTATTTATTCATCAAGAAGAAATCCAACAAATCAGTAAGCTTATTTATATCACTTGGTCAGTATGACGGTTTTCCATCTGACAAGCACTGATATTTATTTTTCAGTAGACATGAATGTTTTCCTCTTGATGTTGTTAAGCGAGAACCAAATTATGTATGTTTGGCATTGAAATCTGTGCAACTATGAATTTATTAGCAAGACTTTTAAAGTACTTCTTTAATGTTGTGCCTAGGGGGACAATAAACCGATGACACTGCGATAAAGCCTAAAGTCGTTTTAATGATTACAGCGGTTGCCTTTAGATATGCTTTAGTAAAGTTGTTTATTGCATAGAGCTTCATTGATGTTTTTATTATAACAGCCGTACCTCCGTGTGCTTTACCATGAGGGGGTTGAGTATGGTAGGCTATATAATGCGGTATTTTAATAAAACTCTTGTTTGTAAAGTGTGATTCAGGTATCAACAGAATACCAATTTTGTTACTTACAATAAATGACTCAACTTCATGACAATATAATCGACCCTGATGTTCACAGCGGAAATATCCATTTAGCTTTAAGCTATCAGAAGAATAAGGTACATAAAATTGTCAATAGATTTATCGCATCACCTCAGATAACAACTAATATTAAATTAACTTCTTCCAAAGAAATTTTTACATATGTAATATCAACAAAGAAGAAAAACTCGGTAGATCACAATGGTATCCAATCTACTGTCATTAAAATGCTACCTCAAAAATCAATCGTCCAGTTAACTAATTTGATTAATACAATGTTTAAGTTTGGGTACTTCCCTTCTAGTTAGAAAGTGGCAAAAATAATTCCAGTACCAAAACACGGTAAAGATTGCTCTCAGATAGACAATATCCGTCCAATCAACTTGCTTAGCAATCTAATCAAAATCGCTGAAAAAATTATTCTGAAAAGATTAAGTGACTTTACTAATTCTAATAATATAATACCTAGTAGTCAATTTGGATTTCAACCAAGACATTCTACAAAATAACAGATAACAAGAGTTGGCTGACTCTATCACAGATAATTTTAACTTCAATAAACATACTTGGATGGTGTTATTTGATGTAGCAAAATCTTTCAACACAACTTGCCACAACGATATTATCTACAAAATGATTTCTACCAGGGTTCCCAATTATCTAATTAAACTGATTAATAGTTATTTAAGTAATAGATCATTTTATACCATTATAAATAATGCGAAATCAAGTAGCAAATCCTGTTCTGCCGGCGTACCTGAAAGTAGCGTATTGGGACCATTTCTTATTTACATTTTTCATTTTCCCGCATATAAATAACATTGAGGTTGCCTTATACGCTGATGACACAACGTTGTTCTGCAGTTCCTACAGGCCAAGTGATATCAGCAATAGGTTACAATTCGATGTTGATCGTGTAATTAAGTATTTTTCTAAATGGCAAATTGCTCTTAAACTTTCCAAAACGAAAGCAATTTTCTTCACTCATCGAAGACCGTTTTAACCGACCAGACTTCGCGTCAGTGGCGTTGATATAGAATGGTCTGACCAGATACGCTACCCTAGGGTCATTTTAGACAAGAGGCTAACCTTTTAAAAGCATATTGATCATGCATCATTGAAGACAAACAGAGCAATCTGTTCAATCTACCCCATTTTCAATCGCAAATCTCACTTAAATATTAATAATAAACTAATAATCTACAAGTTAATCATTAGGCCTATTTTAGCATATTCTTGTCCAGTTTGGTCTTCAGTCTCAAATGCTAGTTTTAATAGACTGCAATTAGTCCAAAATCGATGTCTTAGATGTATCCTCAATGTCCCCGTATATACTAAAATTTCATATATGCATAGTGCTCTGTAGGTACCATATGTAAAAGACTATATCCTCAAATTCTCCCAACAAATTTTTCTCCGTTGTAGTGCGCACCGTAATAATTTACTTCCAGCAATAGGAAATTACGATTCCAGGGAACTCAGTATTATACTAAGTATAAGCATCGACCCATTAAACATAATGTATTATTCTCAGAACGTTATAATTTATTTTCGTTTCCATTACTTATAAATGATATTACATATTCGTTATATAATTAAACTTCATTTACTATTTTTTAAATTACTGCTTTTCATTTGTGATGGTTTATTGTCTGATTTTCCCATCGATACTATTTATACCTTGTATATTTATTATTTATCAATTTGTATTATTAGAATTTTTACTTTCATCATAAATGGAGAGGGTATTTGTTCCGGTACATTTATTAATATTATTATAACTTTTTAATATAATGTCAAATATTAAAAAAATCAAAATGACAATACTGTGCCAATCCGTTTATGTTCCACGTAGTTATTCTTAATAGACGATTCATTTAGAAACAAAATTTATTTATCACTGTTGATAACAAATTCATTATCATGCTGTTTTGTTGTATTAATTGGCTAAACATGCTTTTAAATTCCAACAATATTTCCTGGAGTTGATTGTTAATATTATTATTCTGATTATTATTATTTGACGTTGCTTGAAGCGTGGTTTACTTTCTTGTTGAGTTTAATAAAACGGTGTTAAAAGGACGTTTAAAATTATTTTTAGGTTTTCTCTAATTTTCTGTATTGAATGTTTGTGGGAAATCTGCAGCATTTGGTTCAAAGTTATATAAATTATATGGTTTTTCTTTCAAATATCTGATCACTTTTCGATAACTGTCTGCATTGTTAACTTTTAACTTAATTTTTTTGTCATTTAAAGTCTGACAATTGAATTCAACTTTGTTTATGATGGAAGAGATACACTGTTCCATATGTTTATAATTGATTATCCCGTATAGAAATATGGGAGTGGCTTTGGACTTATGGTTACGTCGATTTCCCGATCACATCCAGTTCTTGTTTGCGTATCCGATATATGAATGTCACTGTCGGGAAGATTTCTTAAAGGCCAAAATCTATTTCCTTTTACTTCTATATCAGGAGAAGTTTCAGGAGTTTGTACTCGAGTACGTTTTCTTGGTGGTATAATTTGCCATGATTTGTTGTTTGTTTAAATGTAATAGGGGGCAGTTTTATGTGATTTCGAATTAATGTGCGTAGATTGGCATGTCGGGTCCGTTACCTGTGAATATTATTCAGTGAACTTATTTTATTAATTCCTTAATATCGATATTTGAGGTGATATTACCACTACTGCTACCAGCAGCATATTTATTATTACTATTATTACTATTTTTATTGTTAGTACTGGTAATATTAATATTTGCGACCGCGGCGGTACAACTCGACGAAGATGTGGCGGCACCAATCTTCTTTGTCATATTAAGCCATGTCACTGTAGGCGACAATACAATGTAGTAAAGTGAATGATAAGATTAATCTATTCTATAGAATATGAATTATAATTGGAACGAACTTACCGATCAGCTGGCTACGATAATAACTATTAAAAGCGATTAAAACACAACGCGATAACACAACCGATAAACTCGTCGCTACAAATTTCGAAAATTTTGATTCAACATTTTTTTTTTCACTAGCTCTAGGATATTTAGCAAACTTTTGAAAAAACAACGATTGACTTGTGAAATTCCTTATCCAGCGATAAGGATTTTCGCTAAACGTATTTTAATACTTTTTGTGTTTATTGCTGATTATTCATAATAGATCCGTAGGTTTTGTTCGTTTTAAGCGGTGTTGGTAGGGATTCTGTTCCAGGATTTGTCTGGAAGACATCGGCTATAATTACCAAATTCTTCGGCCTTTTTTAGATCACTACGGGCCCATTTTCCATTTAACTTTTTAATTGGATGTATTTTTTCAGCCGGTCTTTTTAATCGCTTAGTTGCTTTCCAAAGGGAATAGTCGCGTTAAGAAGTTGGTGACAAATTATATGAATAATCACTAAATGTTTTATTCTTATGATTTTGTAACAGTTGTTTTACTCGCTTAGTTTGGTTATTTAATTTAGTTTTACCGACCGGATTTCTATTGTTTTACCATAACTTCCGTAGTTTTCTCTTTAAAGCAACTTCTCTACGTATTTCTGATGGATAATATTAACAAATGTTAGGCTACAGGAAAAAACCAAACAAAAACCTGCAAGGAAATAAATAAAATACGTTAAAAATAAAAAGAAAAATATACGAGGTAGCACATAAATATATGTATATATACATGTACATACATATGCACACATACCGCATGAACTACGCAAAATAAATAATTGACATAGACACAGAATTATATGAGTAACTTGTATCTAGTATAACGCATAATTTTTTTTTTTTTTGTTTTTGTCCCAGCTTACGCCATTTAGCCAGTTTAAACTTTTATCCAGTTAATGTATTTTAAATCTCAATGCAGTAAGATAAATTTATATAAACTGACTGCAACAGATGACAATCAGTCGGAAACAATTAATTCAATACTCGCACGTAATGTATGCCATTTTTGTAAAACACTAGACAACATCTCGTCTCTATGCTTTATAAATTTCGGACAAACCCAAATTTGATGCTCTATACAGTCATCAACATGGCACCTGTCACATGTACCATCAGAAATTATGCATAATTTTGCAAGATGTGAGGGGAGAGATTATGCCCAGTACGTAGTTTAAATAAAGTTGATATATAATCCCTCGAAACGTTCTGGTATAATTGAAACCATGGTTTAATGGAAATCGTATGTATCAAAGCGAAGTATTTTTTCCCTTTATTCTGACTTTCGGCAGTGTAGTACTGTTGAAAATTTATTATTAAAGATTGTTTAATAACAGTCCAATTCCATTTAATATTCTCGTTAGGGGTGCTTGATAAATTATAACACGTTAATTCATCGACCACCTCGTTTCCAGAAATACCACAATGAGAAGGGACCCACTTAAACTTTACTCGAGATCCACGATTATAAAGCTGAATAACACGATGTCTCGCATCAAATTCTAACTTGGACATTAGTTGTGGGAGCTTAGATAATTGTAATAGGACACTTAAGGAATCAAAGATGATTAGAATATTCTTTTTCCTCACATCTTTGACTAGGAGCAAAGCTTTTTAAATGACAAACAATTCTAATACAAATGATGAACCTGCAAAATCTGTATACTTTCGATATGCCTTTTTACGGGTAATATAAAGCAGAACTGTAATTTGCAGGTATTTTATCCATCGACACATCTGTAAATATAATTTCATAGTGGCTAAATTTTTCATTAATTGCATAAATGCAGCGTTTTTAACGCCAGAAGGATGAGTTTTAGCAATATTATTATAAAAGGAAATTAAGTTAACGTCTAACAAGAAAAATAGAATCGATAGAAAGGATAAGAAACATTTTGGATAGTTTCAATTGTTTCCAATTTATTATAGCTAGTGAGAAGAGGTGGTAGACTTTTATTTAACCAATATCTGTTATGCCGCAGTCTCAATAAACATCGAATTTGTTTATTAATCACACGGGTTTTTCTCTCTTTCACTTTGAGATAAAACTTGTTCGATAGTATAACGCATGATGAGGCTTAGCATATCGTAATCGCCTGTGAAATTAATCGATTTCGATGTATTCTACACCTATCGTAAAACTTTCTCGACAAATTACTAATATAAGAAGATAGGTATAAAATGTTTAATTCCGAGTGCGCATCGCTAATTTTTGTATACCTGGGACGATTTAGTATAATGCTGCAACTGTAATTTTGAATCGCTTGTAATTTTTTAAATGTAAGGTAATTGACGCCGCTTTACGAATAGCAGAGCTTCAATTTTATCGGTGTTTAATTTTAACTTCCACCGCCTATAAAACTTAAACATAGAGCTAGCGGCTTTTTTTAATCTGTTACTTATGGTATTTGGCCAGTAAGATTTACAATATAATGCTAAATCGTCGACTATAATGTTCCGACAACACATTGTAACTTAGGTATATAATTTATTAATATTAAGAATAGATACTTTTTTTTATTTCTTTGTATACGCGCAACTATTCAGAAAAACAATAAATGCGTTTGCTAAATGAGCATAGCTTATCGAGGATATAAGGAGAAACGTTCCAACAAGCGCACTCCCGGTAACAATGTACATCTTAGGCGTTCAACGTATCTCGAGGCCAGCGGCGCTTTAATCTTCTGTTGCCTGATCGTCCTGTTAAGATCGATATAAGGACATTATTATTGCAGGTTAGCTTGTTGCGGAATTTTCTGTACCTAATCTTCACAACCTCTGCTATTATTGATACGTTTAAATCTCGATGGGTGATTTTATTTCATACGAACCACGGAGCATTAATTATCTTCCTTATATTTGATAGCTTGCACGAACCCCCATAATTCTGACCCATACAACCAAATTGGTTTTAATAGAGTACCATATAGAAGGACTTTGTTTTTGATATTTAATTTTGATCGTTGATCAAATAGTCGTATTAGTACTGTATATCTTCTGTGTAGCTCTTGAAACAGGTAAATGGTATGATACGAGCCCAATAACTGTCTTGAGCAATTGATGAAGTGGAAAGGTAAAATCAATCAATGCTGAAGTGATTAAAAACTACAGAACTTTTTAGAAATGATATTGAAGTATAATTACAAAGTAATTTTTTGCAAAGAGTAATACCACATACATCAACTAGATTATCATCTGCAAAGTTAACGTTTGATAGTAAGTGTCACCTCATTGAGTACTATTTGATAGGCAAGTAATCTAAAGTTTGGGAGTGTGGAAATTTTTCTCCACTAACTTGTTTATAATAGTCGCACCATCTTTGCAGAATTTATTTTGCATTTTTTATTATTCGATTATCTATCTTCTTCTTCTTCGCGTGCCACCCGATTCGGGTATTGCCTAATCATCATGTATGGATTCCACTATCTGATGGAAGGTTGACGCTTTGATTAGTTCCGCTGCACTCTGAATTCCAGTCCATATTTTAATGTTGTCGAGCCAAGAGATCCTTCTTCTTCCCGGTTTTCTTCTACCATTGATCGTTCCCATTAATATTGTTTGTAAAAGGTGGTACTTCGATCCTCGCATTAAATGTCCCAAAAACGCAGTTTTTCGTCTTTTTATTATAGTCATTAGTATTCGTCCAGTTCTCATAAGTTTTAACACTTCTTCGTTCTTAGTTTTACTTGTCCACGGAATTTTCCATATCCTTCTGTAACACCGCATTCCGAACGATAAGATGCGCTTCTTCATATTTTCTTTTATCGTCCAAATTTCGCACCCATACAAAAGTACTGACCACACGTAACAACCCAGAACCTTCTTTTTGACATCTAAGCTTAATTTTCGGTTACAAAGAACGTGTTTGAATTTCATGAACATGTCTCAGGCCATTTCAATTCGAGCTCGTATCTCTATATCCGGGTCACTATCTCTTGTGATTAAATATTTATATTTGTTTACTTGTTCAATTTCATTTCCATTGAGAAATAACTTTTTTTTTGTAACTGGTTGTCGGGAAGCTACCATGAATTTTGTTTTTTTAATGTTTATATTGATTCCCATTTCTTGACTTACAGTAGCAACTGTATCTAATATTCGCTGCAGATCTTCTGCAGATTCAACCAATAATGCCGTATCATCGGCAAAACGAATCACTGAAATTTTTTCACCTCCTATTTGTATTCCTATGACTCGTCCTTCTAGAACATGCTCAAAAATTGCTTCTGAATATATGTTGAACAATGTTGGGGACAGTACACAACCCTGTCTAGCTCCACGTCGTATTCGTGCAGTTAACTGATCATCTATTAATACTCTATCGTGTTGGTTTTTATAAAGAATTTGTAAGAATCTTAAATCTGTCTGGTTAATATCAATGTTACTCAACGTTTTAAATAATTTTCTGTGCTGTACTTTATCAAATGCTTTATTATAATCTATAAAACATATATAAACAGTTTTGTGAAAATCTAGTTGTTTTTGAATTATTGTTTTCATGCAAAAAAGCGCTTCTCTAGTTCCCATCCCATTACGAAAACCAAATCTCATGTTTTTTTTGCAAATTTGAAATATTCGCCGATGAATTATTCGCAAGAAAAGTTTCAGGACGTGGCTCATAAAGCTTATTAGTCTATGATCATCGCATTTATATGCATTAGGAGTTTTTGGTGAGGTGATGAATACTGATTGTAGCCAATTTTTAGGTAAGATCCCACTTCTGTATACGGCATTGAAAAACCTAGTTACTTTCTGTACTGCCATAGGACCTAATAGTTTCAATACATCAGCATGTATATCATCTGATCCTACCGCTTTGCGAGATTTAACTTGCTTGATTGCAGTTTCCAAAGGTATCCATTTCATCTTGAGGTGTTATCTCTTCTTGATCATTAAATAGTTTTTACATATTCTTCCAACATTTTTATTTTATCTATAGCTCCCGTAATGATATCTCCATTATCCATCTTAAGGATAGTTGTGTGTCTTTTTTTTATATGGGTGTGGTTATTTCTCTAATTTTCTTATGAATATGAAATTCGATATGTATCCTTTGTAATTCTTCAATCTCTTTACATTGCGCAATCAACCATTCTTCCTTTGTGCTATCCTCCGTTGAATGGTTCTGTCAATTTGTTTGTATTCGGATACATTGTTCTTTTTTTTTCTTCTCTGCTCCATTAAGTCAAGTATTTCATTAGTAATCCATTTCTTATGTCGTCTGTCAGTATAATTAGTAAGATGTTCTTTAGTCGCTTCATTGAGGGCAGATTTTATTTGCCGCCATTCTTCTTCAATATTTTCAGTATTTTTCATTTTTTCCAGTTTATAGTTTACTTCCCCTTTTACCTTTTGCTTTATTTCTTGATTCTGCAATAATTGTAGATCTAGTTTTATCGTTTGAGCCCTTCTGATTTTTTTAACTCTTACGCGTTAGCGTGCAAAACAATATGATCTGTTCTGGCATCAGCGCTTGGCATGGTCTTTGCAGACAGTACACTGTTTCTAAACCTTGTGTTCACTATTATGTAGTCAATCTGATTACGAACAATTCAGGTTTATCAGCAGGGGATTTCCACGTATATAACCTCCTCGCTGGTAGTTTGAAATAAGTGTTTGCAATGCATAGTTCATTTTGTTGGCAGAACTGTATTAAAGTATCTCCCTGATCATTTCTGATTCCCAATCCAAATGCTTCTGCGACATTTTTTGTAATTATATTACCAACTTTACCATTGAAATCTCCAATGAGATATGTAGCTTCATGTTTCTCATAAATTTTTAATACAGTCTCTATATCTGCGTAAAACTTGTCCAATTCATCCTCGGATGCTTCCGTTGTAGGTATATATATCTGTATAATATTGATATTCACAGGTTGTGCTTTTCATTTAAGCAGTAGTACTCGATCAGTGCGATTATCTATGGATTTAACCTATGTTGTAGGAGCAATATTATGACCAGTGAAAAATATGAATTCACCCATGAAGTAATAAATTAGCTTGATTCTTAAAATGTTGATTATCTGGAACTTAATAACAAAAACTGAAAAAAAAAAAAATAGAAGACATTATATTGTAAACTCTTTGGACCAACTTTTAGTAAAGAATGCATTTTTTTTTTTTATTATAAACGATTAATAAGCCGGACTATTTCTGTTTATTACTGTGTTCGAGTGACTTATTCTACAATAATAAACTAAATAATATCAAATACTGCAGCTATTTTCAATAAACATAAATTAATTTTTTTACCCGCAACTGTTTAGCTTCTCCACGATCCATATTCATGAATGTGAGTAATGTTAAAAAATAAATCATCCCAAATTGTACTAAGTGCATATATTAAAAAAATGTAATTCAACAAATGTGATGATGAATTTGGATTTTTTCGGTTAAATAAATTGTTACCGAATAATTATAAAATTTAGGACGGCTAATATTTATGACGTCAATAGGTCTGTGGTCTTAGTTACCATAGATTTAGAAAAATTAGAATTGTTTGTGTTTATCTGAGAATGCGCAAAAAACTTGTATTTTTACCTGGTTTTTTTTTCTTTTTTCTTTTTGGGTTTACTAGTAATATACTTTAAATTCGAATTAAGTAAGTATAATATATATATTTATAATAACTAGGTTTTTACACGATTTTCTGTAAATTGTATGTAAATCATTTGTTGGAATGTACGCATTTATTTTACCTAATTATAATACATTTTAATATACAACGATGTGTCGTTATCTAGGGTGAACTATAAGAACAATGTATTCTGGATAGCTCATTTTTAAAATAAATCTCCTAAGGCTGAATTCTAGTTTATACAAGAGAAAATCATATTTTTATAGAATTATTTAAGATAAACTTATAAATAGATAAATTTACTCACTCTTTTTTCGGGAAAAATTCTCGCTTTTCTTAAAAAACGATTTTAAAATTAATTAGATCTTTTTAATAAATTAGGTTAGGTTAGAATCGGAGAGGTTTGTTTCAGTTTGTTGGAAGTAGAATTATAGGAAAAAACGCGCGGGTGACTAATTTACAGTAAGATCTAGTTTTTCGAAATTTTGATTTTCTCGATAAATATTGTTTTCCGTAAAAAATGTTTTTTTTTTTTTTTTTAAAAAAATCTTGCAGAATCTAGAACTCTCCCTATAATTAAAACCATGATAAATTGTATGCAAATATTATGTTATGCAACAACTATATACATATATATTTTAGTACAATAAATTGTGATTTTCGATAAACTTTTAAAGTTTTAATTTTATTACTATTACTAATACTACATCAAGATTAATAATCTTAGATATCATTTTCAATACTTATATGTAAAAATGAAATATAATAAAATAAATACATCAAAGTTAATGTCAAAAATTATCTGCAATTGCTGTGTTTTTTCTATATTAATTTTTTGCGATATACTATGTATACATTTGTATATAATTATACGTATTTCTTTGTATATAAATTTTTGAATTTCACGAATTCAACCGTTTCATCCAGTACATATAATTATTACACGCGTGTGTTAGGTAATTATAATTTCAATATTAATAAGCAGTCAGTTATAAAATTATTTCAACTGATGGAGTTGATAAATTCGCATGCATCTGTTCAACTTTTATTGAATTTTCATCTATAATTATATTAAAAATATGTTGAAAATTTTCGATAATGTACGACTCAATGCGATCTTCGTATCATATCATTTATAAATTTATGTGTATTATTTCTTTTTTAATTGGTTAGCATACTTCCGTCTTTTAGTTTAATAACTTAGCATATTTAATCTCACACTGTATTAAGTAATAATTTCGACTAAATATATTTCTAAATAATCATTATTTTCTTATATGCATTATTACTATAATAGGAATACCCGTCTTGATAAAATTTACGATGATATGCAAAGTGATTTTTATGAAACGATTTATAGTAAAAAAAAGTTAAGTTACTGATGGTAGGTTTGTGCACGTTGTTATTAAGTTTGTGTATGCTTCTCCTCTTATAGTTCAATATGGATACCTCGGTATTTTATGCAAAAAAACACAAATAAAAACAGATTCCTCGTATTCAGCTTCTACACATATGGCTTCTTCGTATTGGGCATCTTCGGAATCTGATTTAAGGTTCCTAAAATGTCCATACTCAGAATATAATAAAAATATTCTAGATAAAGTAAGTGTTGATATATGTGCAGTTTGATTTTATCATGAAAAATGTATTTTCTTAGTGAAGTAAATGTATCAATTAAAATGTTGATTTTGGATAATTCATTTTTTTTAATAGTCCATGCAAATTAGTTAAATTTCGTTAATAACGTTAGATATGGTTTAAATAAGAAGTATAAACATATATAAAATTAATTTTCTTGTTTATTAAATCGCATTATTTATTGTGTTTTTTTTTAATTCGTATTAATTTTTAAAATTAAAAGTATGTTTATTCTTTGCTGTTTCGAAAATTATTGAGAGCACATTTTTTTTTGTTCCAAGTAAATTTAAATATAATATCACTTCTTTCATATAATGTCCGTTTAGCGCATATATTTTCTTTTGAAAGTTGAACGAAAATCCGTGTTTCCTAAATATTAGCTATATTAAAGTAAAATCTCAAATTCTGGTTTCCATAAATTCTTATAATTTCCACAAGTTTGATTTTTTTTCGTTGACATTATTTTAAACATTTTAGTTCAAATTGTTATAATTTTTTATTTACGCTATTCAAATTTCAACGTTACACTTATTGAAATATAAGAACATCGTATGTACATGTAATATTTGGAAAATTCTTTGTTAGCTCTTTTCACTGTCTTTGAAATGTACCGCGCTGACATATAAGATGATTAACATTTTCTTGATAGTTTACCTAATTAACATTTTTCCGAGTTGAAAGTATTGTAATTTCTTTAATCGATCAATTGTTTTAGTGTTGTTCGGAAATGTATAACTTGTTTTATACATTTGCTAGATAGATTTCCTTTAATCTAGAAATATTACGAATTTTTAACATATTGTTCTCTTTGCTCCATGGAGTAATATTTTTCTGTGTGTAAACTCATTAAAATTCCGCTTTTTTCTTTTATTGTTAAGCTGATTTCAATAACAGGTATATATTCTGTTTAATGATATTCGATTTTTTCGCATTTACGATCGTTCATTCCGTGTTAATTTGTCGACGAACTCATTTCCCGATATCCACTAAAATGTGACATAATGACATTAGTTTTCTTTGGAATTTATTTTTATTTTACTATTTTATATAATGCGTTTAGTGTATCGGTTAACGTTAGGAAGCCGTGACGTTATTTTTTGTATTAACGAATTTATTGACAAAGTGCATATTCTATATTTCAAGTTCAAATTAATTTGTAATATTTTTAAATTGTTTAATTTTCATTTCCGCAAATTATATAATACTTTTACATTTTTCCTATCTAGCTGATTAATTTCTTTAGCGTATAATGTATATAATAGATCCTTTGTGGGATTCATCTGTCGCTGTGAACCGTGTCATGTAGTTTGAAATTTTATCAATTGTCGGTTAGTTAAGTATTTATATATTCATATTCGATATTGTCGACGACTGTTAATTGTACTGCTGGCCAATTTAGTTAACTTAATAGAATTGTATGTTCCTTCTGATATTAATTATAGTATAATAATTTTTAGAATACGTTATTTATATATCTGTGTTAAATATATTGATAGGATTTCTGGAGCCATATTCCTATCAAAACTTATGCTGATTTTTAGGTAATACCTCAAATTTGTTTAGATGCCTTCAATGTTTAATATGTTCTCCATAATTTTATCAATATACGTTAACATCGTTTTTTCGTTTTAATAATATTTTAGGATAGGACGTAGTATATGATATTTCTATTTTTCCGTTATGTATGAATACTTCAGTGAATTATTATAAAATTTTCATAATAATTGTTTAGTTTCAGTTGGTAATATAAGCGATTCCGTCTATTTCGACTGCAGTATCTTTTTTCATGCTTGAAGCTGTATTTTCATTACATGATATTTAGAGAACTGGTCGTGATGTTGATTTCTTGGTTTCAGTATTGGTACTGTACGATGTTTCTATACTTTGATTATTGGCTGTAGTGTGTTTTATTCCGTTTCTTTTATTATGTAGACTTACATCTGAGTGTGAACTATTGCAAGTTTCTGTTTTTTTTATTATTATTATTAATTTTTCATTTTAACTTGTTCTGAAGCAATAGTTACTCATTTTAGGGTGTCGGTTAAATTCAGCTAGTGATAATCTAGTCACTGTTAAATTGCATCAGCTATTACATTACCGACGTTTGTTTTGTTTTCGTGGGCAATTTTGACTGCTGGTGTTCAGTAATGTTTTAGATTATTATATTGAGCTTGTTAAATTATCTAGAGTCTTCTACGTTGATTCTTCTAGTTTCATTCCGAGCAAAAACGTAATACTTATTCTAAATAGTTTGAAATATTTCATACCGATTGGTTGTTTCGATTATGTTTTGTCGATCGAATAATGGTATAATCGATTGCAATTGGTAAGTGATCACGTTTCATAGGGTTCTTGTGAATACTTACTGTACAATTTAGCGCAACATTGATCGTGATTCAATCTATTTTGTAATTTCTTACCCACCTCTAGCCGTAATTGTACACTTATTAAGAAAAGGAAAAAAAATAGTTTATTCATATTAAAAGTTTGATTTTATTATAGTTTTTCCTGCTATTATTATGATTACAATTTTGTTGATACTTTTATTCATATGTAAGCTTCATGAATATTTATGTTTATTGGTTGTGGCATGTGTGCCTAGTGTACCATCAAATTTGTTATTTATTTCGATTCTCAAAAAGTGTTAATGTTGTTATGAAAACACGAATGCGCCAGAGTTTTTTCAGACAGGTGCCGTATCTTATACGGATGTAAAAAAAAATTATATACGAGTATCATTTCATGTGACCATGAGAGTAACATTCTTGAGCTTCCGAAAATCAACGTATCTTTAGAAAACTTGTATGACTTTTATCGTCGATGATGGTATGTTGAATAATTTTTATTTTTAAAGTTTGTTTTAAATATTAGTGCCCGGGCTGTTATGTTTAAGAATTTTTCGTTGCTAGTTCAACGAAATAATTATTTATATATTATGTTGCTAAATGGAGTCATAAAGAACTCTATAACAGGTTTGTTGTAGCAAAACAAATTATTTACAGCAAAATAACTGAAACAAAAAATAACACGAAATATGTGGCCTACATTTAGACAATGGCTAACATAGCATCGGCTTAGCTAAGCTAAAAGACGTCAAATAGAAAAATCAAGCAACTATGTGTCTTACAGGAAGAAATTCGAAGTTTTCCTCTAAATAAGCTTTTGCCATGTGAGTAGCTCTTGTATGTCAACTATAAAGCGGTAGCTCGGAAACAAATATCGATGTGATTAAACGTTTCCAGAATTGAACACCGGTTGGTCCCTATGCTTGAATGCAACAGAACGTTAGATTAAGAATTTGAAGTATCTAGTAGAAGTAATTAAATGTGAATTTAGTAAATATGAAGCGAGATTAATACATTAAATCGGAAGTTAATTATTATTAAGTGTTTATCTTTTAATGTAATTGGTCAAAATATTCGTTATTGTTTTTTGTACAAACTAATTTGTTTTCAATTTTATTATTTGTTATAGATTTACTGAAATTGCCGATAATGAATGGTTCGATGAAACAATTTCGTCTTATTCAGAGTTTGAAATGTGCTTAACGGAACCAATATTTGTCGATTTTGTGCGGTTAGAAAATATTTTATTTCTTATTCCTTTCTTCCTGAGTTTAAATTATTGTACTGCTGTGAACATGTGCAAATATCTATTATTTTAATATCTATAATTAAAATTAATATTGTTAAAGATTACGTTTTTAGTTGAAAAACACTATTAAATATTATTTCGACTTCAGTAGAAAAAATAATAAATTACAATTGCCAGTTTAACATAATGTAATTTAATTTTTTTTTTTTTTAATTTGACCGGTCATACGATATAATTTTCGAGACAACTTTTATTAAACCCCTTTGAGTAGAATTTCACATACATACTATCGTTTGTAACACTTTTTTTTTTATTATCATTATTATTATTATTATTATTTCACTTGCATAGCCTGTTACATAGACAAGTTTACTTACATACTATCTAAAACCATATAAGCAGTGGAGTGCGTACAAATTGTTTTACCCCAAATATTAAACCCTCTTGAGTAGAACCCTTTACATACATATTATCGTTTGTAACACGTTCATAAAACATATATATATATATATCATCATCATCATCATCAGTATATAAGAGCATGCTCGTCGTTGTAGCTAGCCAATCATTTTCTTCCATTCCTTCCTGTTGTCTGCTATGTTCTTCATCTCTTTATACGTCATTTGTATTCTTTCTTTTACTTGATCGATCCACGTCTATCTATTCCCCTTCTTCTTCTTCCTTCCAATTTTACTTCGATTATGACCGTCATGAATTCGTTATGCCGCAGTATATGCCCTAGAAGTCTTTCGCGTGTTTGCTGTATTGTTCCTATTAGTTTCCTTTTTACATTTACCATTCCAAAAACCTCGGAGTTTCTTTTCTTCTGTGTCCATGAAGGCTTCCAACCGTTTTTAAATTTTGTGTTAACACCCACGTTTCTGAACCATATAATAATATACTCCATATATATGTTTTCAAAAGTTTTTTCCGTAATTCTATTTTCATGTTTTTATTAAATAAATCTCTCTTTTTCCCAAACGCTTGTTTGGCTATAGTAATTCTTGTTTTTATTTCTTTATCACTTCTTCCTGTGCTCGTTATTATACTACCCAAATATTTAAACTGTTCTAGTTGTTCTAAGATCTTGTTTTCTAACATTATGCGTATCTTTTTTTCATATTTTGATGCTACTAGAACTTTTTTTTCCTTTTGCTTATGTTTAAATTTATTTGCTTTAAGTATTTCTGCAATATTGTTATTTGTTGTTGCAGTTGTTGTTCATTGTCGGCCAACAATGCAATATCGTCTGCAAATCTTATACAATGTATCTGTTGTCCATTTATTTTTACGCCCATGGTGCCATCTTTCATTTTTTGTATCGGTTCTTCTATTACTAAGTTAAAAAGTATCGGTGATAATGGGCGTCCTTGTCTTATTCCCCTTTGTATTTTTACTTTTTCTTTTGAATTACCGATTTTTATTTCCGCCGATTGCTCTTTATATAACTCCCATATTATTTTTCTATCTTTGTAATCTAATCCTATTTCTTCTAGTTTTGCGAATATCCCATGTTACACAATCAAACGCCTTTTCTATATCTACGAATGCTATACATAGCCCTTCACCAATTTCTATTTTTTTCTCGATAATTAATCTTAATGCCAATATAGCTTCTCGAGTACCTCTTTCTTTACTAAATCCGAACTGATCATGGCTTAGTTTTTCTTCTATTCTTCGTTTTATTCTATTCATTACAATTTTTATGATTATACTTATTGTCCTATAATCGGAGCATTCCTTTGTGTTCATTTTTTTTGGTATTGCTACTATTGCCGTGTTTTTAAAGTCTGTAGGCAATTTACCTGTTCATAGCAACTTTCCGTTAATTTAAACAGCTCCCTTATGATTTCTTCATCCTCAGTCTGTAATAGTTCAGCTGGTATGGTATCCAAACCGGGTGCTTTTTTCTTTAGTAGCTGTTTCAGTGCCAATTCAAATTCTTCCTTCATTATTTGGGGACCTTTGTCATCATCTTCTTTATTTTCATTTATAGTTATTTCTTCTATGTTCCCATCTGTCTTATATAGCGTTTCTATATATATATATATCTTAAATTCAATAAAAAATTTCATTTTAAACGCATGCTCTCATCTTCACGCGCTTTCTGTTATCGCGCACTTAGCAAGACCATATTATGTATAAAATATATAGTCAGTCTAGTTATTATGATGTATAATTTTTGGAGATTATACACCAATACTATCATCATCATCATTGCTATTAAGAGTCTTGCTCTTGTTTTTGTAATTTAACCCACTATTATTTTCCATGTTTGTCTAACTTGAGCTACGTTCTTAATATCTTGATTATTATCCGTTCTATCCATGTGGCTCGATGTCTTCCTCTCTTCCTCTTCCCTTTTAATTTCCATTCAATCATTGTAGCCATGAAGGTGCTGTGGCGTAACATGTGTCCCAAAAATCGATTTCTTCTTTGTTCTATTGTTTCTAACAGCTTCCTTTCTTCTATCATTTGTAGTATTTCCACATTTGTTTTCTTCTGTGTCCATGAGATGTGCATTAAACGGTGCCAACCCCATATTTCGAAGGCTTCCAAACGGTCCTTAAGATTTTTGTTATCGTCCATGTTTCCGAACCGTATAACAAAATGCTCCATATGTACGTTTTCATTAGTCTTTTCCCTATGAGTAATTTGATATGTTTGTCGAATAACACTTTTTTTTCTTGATTTTATTTCGATATCACTTCTACCTTTATGTGTTACTGCACTTCCGAGATATTTGAAGTGCGTTACTTGTTCTTGAGTTTCGTTGTCTGTTTTTATCCTTTTTTCTTTTCCCTGTTTGCTGCAGCTTCTAATATTTTTGTTTTTCTTTTAATTAATTTAAATTTTATTTCTTCTAAAAATTGTTGTAATGTTGATGCTTGTTGTTGAAGCTGTTATCCATTCTCCGCTATTAAAGTAATATCATCCGCAAATCTTATGCAATGTACTTCTACTCCATTTAATTTTACTCCTTTAGTGTTCTCTTTCATCTTATTAATTGGCTCTTATATTATCAAATTAAAGAGCATGGACGATAATGGACAGCCCTGCCTTACTCCTCTTTGTATTTTTGCATTTTCTCTTGAATCGCCAATTCTATTTCTGCGGCTTGTTCTTTATATAATTCCCATATTCCGTCCCTATAGTCTAATCCTATTTCTTCTAATTTTGAGGATGGTGCTCCCCAGATTACGTGGTCAAATGCCTTCTCTATATCAATAAAGGCTATATATAATTCTTTTCAATTTTTTTTTCAATACGTAATCTCAATGCCAGTGTAACTTCTCTGGTGCCCTTTTCTCTTCTAAATTCAAACTGGTCGTTATTTAATGATTCCTCTATCTTTTGTCTTTGTCCTTTTCATTATACTATATCGACTTTAAATGATGAATATAATTTTTTATAGATTTCCCGAGTAATCAGACATCCGAAGGGAATATGATGTTAATCTGTGTTGGCGAGTCTGGTAAGCAGTTGTTGACTAAGTTAGCATCATTTATTGCAGGATATAAAACTTTATAAATTTCTCTAACTAGGTAACTGATTTTAGATGATTAATAATATATAAATATCTTAATTAGTTTAATATATTTCCATATTACATTTCAAATATATACTTACAATAGCCATGATTAAGTTATTTTTCACGATTTTATATCATTTCTACAGCTGGATGAAATCAGTTCTGTATTTATTCAATTATGGATGTTGATTTATAATGTATTGTTAATCGTCATGGTTATTCAAATAATAATTTGGAGTTGTTTGATATTTTATTCGAATATTTCACTTATTCATTTAATTTCATTCGGATATAGTATAATCGAATTATTTAAATAAATTATTGATATTTATTCATGTAATTTCAGTTTAGTTGATATATAGTGTAGTTGCATTAAATAAATGAATAACCAATTATTGATTTTATTTCTAAATAAATGTTTATTTCGTATTTATTTAGATATTATAATATCACGAACGTTTTAGATTTGAAAATTGTTATACCGGGTTTGCGGAATACAGAGAAATTCATATTTAGCCATCAAGATATAAAAGAAGAAGCTTTTTTGGAATTGCGTGTTGTGTAACAAATCCGAAGCATCTAAAATACTTAAGTTAAATATTATTTTGACTGTTTTAATTTTTTTGAAATCATAAATGTTTTCACGTATGTTAAAATGTAGTCAGTTTAATGTTGAAACATATTGTGCCATTATATTGCTTTAATATCTCCAAAAAGTCAAGCTACTCTTAGTTTTTAATTGTAAGGTTCGTATTTTAAGGATTTTTAAGCATTGGAATTTTTTTTTTATATTAATATCACATGGTACAAAAAATGCAATTAAACGAAAGAAATTGTGTACCGTTATACCAGATTGACAGCTTTAATTATTTGTTTTTATGAGTAGTATACATTTATTAAAATGTTAATTTTTTTAATATATGTTACAGAAGAAAATGGATATATTACAGATACAATTGATGTGGTATATGACGATGACTCAAATTATTACATAAGAATTAATCCGATGATAAAGGTTATTAATGATGGTGAAACTTTACTATCTGATGTCTAGGCTTAGCAGTAGTAATGTTAAAAACAATGTATTTCAGAGGTAATTTTGTAGTCTAAACTTATTTACATTCATTCCTACTGGGGATGTTATGACCAAATTTGTTCTCTTGATATCAAATGTACCAAATTTCACATTTTTTCCAATTAGAAAAAATAAGTAGATTCTCAGCATATAATAGGTTTTTTTTCAATAATGGAGACTTCAGTGCCAAAAGCAGACGTTGTTGAAATTGATTTAGTGATAATTCTGTCGGCACTATCCTCAACCAATTATCATTAAATGACATCCTCCTCATAGTCGCTTCCACTGAGCCAATGCATTTTCCTAATCGTGCAGGGTACAGAAACAGTGTTTCAGGCTTAGCATTTGTAAAAAAACCTAAACACATCAGATTCAATCTATGTTAATGATCTCTTTTCTGATCATAATCCTATATTTAACATTTTAATAACCAAACTCCTCTTTGAAAAAAGAATATTTCAGAGGTCCTCGCTATTCACTACTTCAATTCACCAACAAAATTTACAATTAGCCACCAACTTTCAGCGCAGAAAAGTCCAGAGAGGTATCTGCATACAACTAACATTATCCAACACTATGTTAACGCCATTTTCATCCTAGAAATATCCAATATCATAAAAAAAAATTGCCCTGATAATATATCACTGCTTATAATCAAAAAGTCCTCATTCTACTATTGTCGTGTTCTCGAACATGAAGGGTATCATTAAACTGATATACTTTCCACAAAGCTGGAAACTTATCAAGATCATTGCCATACCTGTGCAGGGAAAGGACCCTTTGCAGGTTTCCAATATACACGCCATTAGCTTACTCAGTAATTTAAGTAAAGCTACTGAAAACGTAATCTGTACTAAATTAATATGTCATGTCGACAACTTATCGTTCAGGTGTACCGCAAGGCAGTGTATTAGGCCCGTATCTATTTTTAATATTAATAAATTATATACCCAAGTTACAGTATCCTGTAGGTCCATTATACGCCGACGATTAAATCTTAAAGCCCAAATACCATAAGTAACAGATTACAAAAGGCTAATAGCTCTGTTTTTAAGTTTTATAGGGGGTGGAGTTAAAAATAAACACTGATAAAACTGAAGCTATACTCTTCACAAGGCAGCGAAAATTACCTTCAGAAGAAATGAACATTGATGGCAAAAGTATTCACTGGCGAAACCAAGTTCGATATTTAGGTGTCATCCTGAATTCTCGTTTATCCTTTAATAATAATATTAATTATATAATTGATTACAAAGCAATCCGCATACGACAATCTTTAATCGACGATCGTATTTATCTGTCGTTAATCAGAAATTATTATATACACACTGCCCGAGAGCGACCACTTGGATCATACCGCCTTCCGTGTAGAATCATTAGCTAAAAGCTCCCAGTTGGACCAAACCTGCTTCCATTACCATGACTCCATCGCCGTAGGACTTTTTAAACAAGGAGAGACAAATAAATGACAGTAGTATACGCATTAGGGGGAACACGGGAGTAGGTGCGTAGACAACCCCCATGCTGCTTGTACAACAACACTAGTTTTATCTAACGGCATGGATTTACCAAGACAGTCAGACTAGCATAGCTGATGCATTTCTGCAAGCAAGAAAATACAGCGAATGCGGAAGGAATTAAGAGAGGCAAGGAGGACAAGAAAATAAAAGGAAATAGATGATAGGAAAACAGAAATAAGGAAGGAAGGAAGGAAACCGCTATTTTGGGGCGACACCCTAGCCTTTGAGCCTTTGGATAAGATCCAGACCGCAAGGCAGCGGTTTGCTACTGAAGAGGAAGCAGTGTAGGGTTTTTACGGCGACCCAAACTCGCCGAGGGGGAGACAGTCATAGGATTTATGCAGACTTTTAGTGGACAGGTCTTCAGGCTGTCCATCTGCATCCAACAGAAATAAGGAAGGAAGGAAGGAAACCGCTATTTGTAGATGGAGATTGAAGTCTCTGTTCAGACTGATGAGAATCTAACCGACGAACAGACACATTTTACACTTGTTAGAATCAGTAGGCACGTTGGAAGTTGAGCAAACTGATTTAGAAGAAGAACGTAGCAATCGGCGAGGAATCCGTTTTTTATATTTCTTAGATTTCGTAACGGCTACCGATCGATTCGAACAAGGACCAGATGTACTAGATGAGGACGATGTCGAGGTAGACAGTTGAACGCGACTGCGATCAATTAACGAAGCAAAATTTGAACATTTACCCACGAAAGTGGTATAGATACAACAACTCGCAGTTCGAAAATTGAAGATGTAGATGATGAATCGTTTCTATCGTTGTAAACGATTTTGTCAGTTACCGATGATGATGAGTACGAATTTTTGTAAACGACATTTTTCGCCGTTGTGGGCGTTTTGTTGGACGATTGGTTTTTTAGGTTGATTATTTTTCGTTCATGCGCCGTCGAAATTTCTTCGCTGTTCGATAATAATTTACCGTTGTTGTTCGATAACTTATCATCATTCGGTACATCCAACGATGTCGATTGTTTACCATCACCGCCAACATTACTGGTATTATGTTCGATCGTTTGAAGAAATTTTTCAGACGTGAAACAATCTGGTTCAGAAGAAGATGAACAAACAATTCTCGATGAAGATAATCTGTCGTTGTTCGTAGATGAAACGTCTTTTGGCTCCGAAGTCTGTGCTGAAATCTGAGTAGTAGTAGTAGTAGTACATCCAATTCCGAGTACCATCGCCGACGACGATATTTCCTTATTAGTCTTCTCGTCCGGTTTGGAGTCGTTCATTTTATATCACCTTTTATTATTGCTGCTTCCGCTGAAACAACAAAACGAATTAAGCACGAAAGTGTAATAATTTAAATAAAAAGTTAGCGTAATTTATTACCGTCACTCGGACTAGTTCGTGGTTTTAGTATTAACAAGTTTATCAATATGTTTTTCCTAGCAAAATTATATTTTCCCTTCACCCGCATGAGCCAAATTATTCAAATAGTTCGTAAATGAACACCAGCTTTCTGAGAAGCGAGTAAAACTTCATCCAAGACAGTAGACTGATCAAAGACGTCGTTGAGAAAATGCATAGGAAGTGACTTCATCGACACGATAACATTGCAACCTTATTATGTTTCTCAATACTAACTTTATTGTAAATCTATAGATTCCTTTTATATATTCGATACGTGCATTTCATGGTATTTCCACTATTGTGTTATTCTACCCAATTCGTTCAAATAATTCTGTAGCGTTTTTGTTTGTTTTTTCCTGTAGCCTGACATTTGTCTCGTTAATTTTCTAGATTTAGTAATATTATATAAGTTAACTTTTAAAATATAAGCTACACTTAACTTTATGAACCCCCTTGTTATGAATATCTCATTATCAAAATAAATCTACTACTACTTCTTCTTCTTCTCATGTTAACAACAGTAATATAATTCCAAACTTTAATTCGGTTTCCGCGCTCATCAATATGCAGAATAATCGATTCCATCACACATAATTTCAACTTAAACAAGTACACTGGTATGGCACTATTTGACGTTACTAAAGCTTTCGATGGTGTACAAAATGATCAAACGAAAATTTCCAATTTACTTAATTCATTTAATTAGTAGTTACTTAGGCAATAGATCTTTTCTGTGTCGTCTCACAAAACTTGTTCTGCAAGGAGGCCTGAGGGAGGAAGTTAAATCAAGGAGTAGAGACGTAATATGCGTAGGAACATGATTAGGTTAGTTCGAGAGGAGTATTCATCTTTGAAGAGAAGATGAAACGAGGCGGGTAGGTTGAGAGACAATCTAAGTGAGGATTACAAAAGTCAGTCAATGACGAGATTGGAAACGGAAAGCGTGACGTTATACACGGGGGTCAGAGATACCAGTTCTGTTGATCAGATGTATATGGGTAAGTCTAGCGGTTTCCAAGTTAAAACGGAATTCTTGATTTTATATATGCATATATATATATATATATATATATATATATATATATATATATATATATATATATATATATATATATATATATATTGCAACGCCACTTACACACCGTCTAATAATACATATTCAGATTAGTGTGACGTCACGTACAATTGTTATTATTATGGTTTATTATTAAATTGTT
Organism: Coronaproctus castanopsis; assembly: GCA_032883995.1. Lineage (NCBI taxonomy): Eukaryota > Metazoa > Arthropoda > Insecta > Hemiptera > Monophlebidae > Coronaproctus > Coronaproctus castanopsis. The sequence goes on from CM065054.1 coordinate 4,993,490, forward strand.
GAAATTAAAACTTTATATATATATATATATATATATGTCACCGACATTTACGAACTCTCCAGATGGGATGCCACGTGGATTAGGTCACGACAGTTAATTAAAAGTGAACAAAACAAAACAAAATAATACGCATTTTATATTTTTATTAAAAAAAAAACTAATAGATTACGGATTTTTGAACGAGCACGATTTTCAAATATGTTTATTAAAACTAAAACTGAAACTGAACTAATAAAACTATACTAACTTTAAACTAGAATGAGATGAATTTAAAAACTAACTTGAATTAATTTGAACTAACTAACCAAAAATTAGACTGAACATCTACTTTTATAGTAAAAAATATGCATATATACACCCACATATATATATACATGCCTAATTAGAACTTTCTAGATTTTTTGGGGAAAGATTCGTTTACTATTATTGTATATATTTATGGAACTTCTAGAAAAATCTTTGTACATTTACGTATGTGTGAGTGTATTTTTTGATTGGTTTAACATAATTTTTAATATCCAATCAAACGTGATTTTACCGGCTCCACGTGGAGCATCTCACGTGTAGTAATTATCTTGTAATTTAACATATTATTATATATATATATATATGTGTGTGTGTGTGTGTGTGTGTGTTTCTATTATTAATACGTCGATCAGACGATTTTCAATAACCAATCAAAATGTTTTTAATTTCTCCTCATTTTCTCATTAGAAAATTAGGTATAACATACTCATACATATATATATACACATACACATATACTTATTGTGTAATTAATACGACGAGAAAGCAACTAAAAGGTTAATAAACCTTGTGTGTCATCTTTACGTATTATTGACCCTTTTACTAAATATATATATATATATATATACATTTACTCACTCTTATATAATATGTTTAGTTTTACTTATTTTTTAATTCTCAAACTCATCTTATTTATTCATTTGTTTTATTTATTTATTTAATCATTAACATGTAACAACATGGTTGTTACAATATGTATATATATATATACATACATATATATATATATATATATATATATATATATATATATATATATATATATATATATATATATATATATATATATGCAAACACAGATGACAGAGTTATTATATAAAATAAACTAGTTAGCATCAGAAAATAAACAGTTTAAAAATGTTTCTTAAAAAAATAAATTATAAATTCTGGAACAATATTTAAACGGAAATAATCTCATTATTAGTAACGTAGGCTGTAAAATAACAAAAAATATGGTAAAAAACAAAGTTTTGCTGTGCAACCGATAAATTAAAATTATTGAGAATTTACTTAAATGAATGTATAACACCGGTACTATCTATTAAAACCGAGTTATCTAGTAATCCTTGTTTTAAATTTATATTGGTCTGATAAGATGGCGAAATTTTTGTTTCAAGAAAGTAGAAAGTAACATGGCTATGTAATTAGAAATTATAATATCAGTTAATTAATAAAATATTTTACTAATCATTATAAATATCACGATGACAATAGCGGCAATACTTCGATCAATAAATAACAAGAAAGGAATTATATTCATTAAACGTTTTTTAAAAATCAGAAAGCTATTCGGCTATTAAGCCATTATCAAGTGAACATAAAATGAAATTTAAAAACATATAAATGTCTAGAATATTTATTGTTGATTGCTATTTGTTTTATTTTGTTTTTTATTCATTTTCAATCAATAAAAAATATTGTATGTATTTATATATGTTTATAATATATTTTATGTTCACTTGATAATGGCTTAGTATATGAAAAGCTATGCGATTGTTATAAATCTTAATTCCCTTCTTGTTGATTTTTTTTTTTTAAATCACTACATTTCAGACATCGATTGTAGTGATATAATAATATGTATATAGTTGTAATTTCGAATGCGCATTTTGGTTATTTTTACTTATACTACAAGTGTAACATTGAACAATCTGTGTACGTGAAGAAAAGAGTAGAGACTAATGTGATTTTATATATATATATATATATATATATATATATATATATATATATATATATATATATACATATATATATATTTGTGTTTGTATTTCTTTTATAAACAATGAAGGTATAGGTATGAATCACTAATAGATATTTGATTAAACATAAATAAAGCTTTTCAGCAGTTGCATCATCTTCAGATTGTTAAAATTAAATGCATATAACGAATATAAATAATTTATTTGCTCATATAAACAACTTATAACACGTCTAGTTTCCTCGCACTAGCATGCTTGTCGGTGCATCATAGTGGATGTGGTTTTCTTTCATTGCGTCCGTTAAATCACAGTTACCTACACTCTTACAATCTGGATACTAAAAACTATATATATTTATAATGAGATGTTTAGGATTAATTCATCATCAAGTGGTATTAATTTGTTTCATAAATAATAATCAAAATTATATTTTAAATATGGGAAGAAAAAGATTATTAAAAAATTTGAAAATAATACAATTAAAAAACAAAAATAATTTTTTTTTATCTGATAATATTAAAAACTTCGTTATAACTATACACCGTCTTTAGTATTAATATTGTAAGATTGGTCGGATGTGTTAACCTTCATTCATCGTGAATAAAATGAACTATTGACAGACATCTCAGTGACATGTTAAAAGTTAGATTGTTTAGTGTGATAAATTATATTTATTACATGTCGTTCATAATTAATATTATGATTATTATTCAATTTCAATAACTCGAAGATGATGTAACTGTTAAAAACCGTTGTTTAAGCGTAATTCAATAATTATTAGTGATTTATACTACTTATTAACTTCGTAATTTTTATATTTACTAGTATTAATATTACATACGTTATATTATGTGTGTATGTAACTTAACATTACAAAATTATTATCTTCAACTTTTAACATCAGATAGGGCTTTCAGACAATTACGATGTTTTTAATCACATATATATCTAGACGATCAGAGTCAGATATATTTATATGTATATTACTAGATAAAATACGATTCTAGTTAAATATTGTGTTTTAGAAATATGCTCATTACGAATAGAAGAGCCGGATGGTCTATTTCATATTGTACTACTAATGAAAATCCATACTATAGCTCGCATTAACTCGATATTAACGCGGTATTGAAAATTACAACGTTCCAGAGATTTCTGCAAGCTGCACTGTAATAAAAATATAATAATAAGTATGCAAGTAAATATAGTTTACATTTTCAAGCAAATGATAAATTCATAAATTCATATCGTTCATTGTCTGATATTGCAACACCGTCAGTTATTTGAAGTATTTTAATACACATCAACGACCGGTAGTTTGATAATAATGATAAAAGAACGATTATCTAATCATTCGTTAGAGGTACGATTAAAGTAATAAATCGTGACGAAATAATTTGTATAAAATAAAAATACTTAATATACCAATATATATATACACTAATTACGGTGTAAAAGTATTTTTATTTTAATTTAATTTTTAAATTAAAAATACCAAGGAAGCATTATAGAAATTCTTTATGATATTTATATAAGAATGAAAACATATTATGTAAAGTTTAGTATTTAACAATTGCAATAGTTAATCCTCGAATTTTTTCGCAATTATATTAAAAACTAATTCAAAATTCGATAATCGTAAAAGAAAAATGATTTTTAACAATCTTCGGTCGTTTGAGAGGTACAGAATTATTCCTAGTGTATCTATAATGTTTAAATCGTCAAATATATTTCATAAATAGTGCAAACAATCCAGTTAGGTAATTTTAATAAGAATTAGAGATGGTTAGGTAATAAAATAATTGCTATTACGCGTACAGAATGTATTTTATTTATATTAACTAAAAAAAAAAAAAAAAAAAAAAAAATCTAACACTAAGTTAAAAAAACTGTAAGGAAAACAAAATATGACTGCTACAATAACCTATCAAATATATTTTTTTTTTCACTTTCAAATAAATTGCAATCTAGCTGAAATAGCTAATAAGCAATTGAGATGTGAGGAATAATAAAATGGACCATGACGCGTGAGGAACGATCGCTCACTAGCCACATTCTGTACTATCACTACCAGTCAACGAATATAGACGATCGAGGAGAGTTAACCGATTGATTCGTCTGACTTGGTCACTATTATCTAGCAAATTAATACCCAGCGAATTAGAGTGTCTATCTAGCCTTTGCAAGTACACGTTCGTATTTCAACTTTGACCTCACTGTTGCTCACTACACTTTTTATTATTTTCATCTGCATCACACAATGTATCTAGCTCCTTTTGATATTTTACCGAAAATTCGCGCATTTTCAGTTTCTCCTTGTCAACAATGTTTTTAAGATTTCTTTTCAGGTTTAGTCGATACCTGGCTAACAATGATCGATGATCTGTATTGCAGTCGGCTCCCGGATATGTATGACAATTTTTTCATTATATTTTTATATCGATTTTTTATAAGTATGTAATCTATCTGGTTTCGTATTTTATCACCAGGACTAGACCATGTGTATAATCTTCTTCTATGCTGTTTAAACCAGATATTACAGAATCATACTATGTTTTTCAGCAAATTCCACCAGTCTTTCTCCTTGTTTGTTCTGTCCTCTAGGCGCGTATTTCCCTGCTGTATGATTATTAACATCTCCAATAGCATACACGATATCATTAGTTTCCACGCTTTGCTTTACTTCTTTCTGATCATGATAAAATCTTACTTTTAATTTTCTTTCTGCAGTTGGCACATATACTCGAATTACTGCCATCTGTTTAGGTTTCGTATCAAATCTTATGAACATTATTCGATGTGACTTTGGAATTATCGTTATGATTTTATTCGTTAATTTTGTTTGTCATTAGCATATCTACTCCGTGTTGGTGTTTTTCTGAATATATAAATTCGTATTCTACGTTAGTTTTATATCATCCATTTCCGCTCCACCCTATTTCACTAATTACCAATATATCAATTTCAAGCCTTTTCGCTTCTAAACCAGCATTTGCTAATTTACCTTTCTGGAACAATGGTCTTACATTACAGGTTGCTATATTAATGCGATTTTTTCGTCTTAACTTCGCGGATTCTTAGCACCCTATTAGGCCGTCTTGACGGATAAAAATCAGTCTGACGGATAAAAATCAGTCTGACGGATAAAAATCAGTCTGACGGAGACTTGGGGGTCATATTATAATTAGTTTTCATTTGATGTAATACTAGGTAAATGATATTTCGTTACCTTCTGTCGTATCACTATTTCAGAGTGATACCGTAGTCTTTGGATAAAAATCCTAACTATAAGACAACGATTTTTATTAGCGGGAAATTAGCACTGAGATATAATTATACAGGCGGTCTCAACTGGCCAGAGGTTAATGGGTAGTCGTAGGAAAGTAAAGTTTTATAAACACATCCCATCCTCTCCACATCTTCGTACATATTACCCTGTTACTACTGGAATCACCTGCATGTGGCTTTCTACCAGTAGCCGCTTTTATTACCGCGACTGCTTATCCGACTAATGTCTTATTCGTAGCCGACCCACAATTAGCTGATAATAAATTAAATGCCTTATTAGATAACAGCGAGATGGGTCATTCATTGTACCTGTCAAATAACAACAACAAAATTGTTTACGTCACTACACGAAGAAGGTTCATTTATTTTTGTCGAAATATGTGGGGGCATTTGACTTTGGCATTATATTAACTATCGAAATGACCGAATATCGTAAAAGGTCTCATCATTCAGTCAGCGCACATATATCTATTGTTCGTTTTATTGAAATCTCGCTGAAATTGTAGGAAATTTGAAACCTTTTATAGTTACACTTTAACAAATTTTAATAAGCCTATAGTACTACGGGTATCGTACCGACTTTTAACTAATGTTACGATGACACGTCATTTTGTTACTCCAGTCTAAATAATAGGTTCTTGGTAGAGTGCGACGTTTAATTTTTCATTTTTTTATATGTATGTATATTGTACAGTTTCCAGTCATAAGCAATATCGATCATGAAAAGGAAAGAATGAAGGAAAGAGGAGAGAAGATTTGGAGTGGAATTGGAATGAAAATGTGTATTAATCAGACAATTCCGACTAATTACCTAATTTGGGTCTTCAAAAATAAAACCGTTCATTCTTTTTTCTCGGTAGTACATAAAAATTCCCTGAGAATAGCTCAACCCACTCAATTATAAGTGCATCGCGGCACCACTTCTTCCTTTTCAGTCGTTTGCTAGATCTGACTGACAAACCGATAGTGAACATTCGGTGTACTAGTGGATTTAGGTTGAACTGAAGTTTCTCATAGAGTCCGCATTTAATGTGTCATTCGATACATAATACGGATACCATTGTACGTAGAATTATGAACTGTCGTTGTTGTATTCTACGAAGGTTACTTGTTCCATATAAACCATATCTCCGTTCTTTAGCGGTAATCGATAAATAGACATTCCGCTTTACGGCCAGGTTTAGAAATGATTTTTTCCCCTAACAACGGTCATAGCTGTCTAGCCCTAGCTATTATATATTTTCCACACGATCATTTCACGTTTTTATCCATAAGCATTCCGAAATAGAGAACGGAGTCTACTTGTGGAATTTTCGAATTACCAAATTTGGACTGTGACACTTTACCGGTTTGTTTAGTGAATAAAATGTATCGACATTTAACTGGATTGAACGAAATGCGCCAAAGGCCTGCCCATAAAAGATTTAACGATAAGAGCGGGTGCTTAAAACTGCTCCTAATTCTGAAATACTTATTCAATCCAAAATATAATATAAATAGTCGAATCTTCTTAAATATCCATAAATCGATAATCCTCACACGAATCAACTAGGGGTATGAAGTAAACGCAGCAGCCAGTAAATCTATATTAAGAACATTAGATACAGTACATTACGCCGCATTTCGATTCATCCTTACCGTACATTCCTCATCACCGTCAAAGAGCTTGTGTACACTAACAGGATCGTTTCCATTTATATACTACAGAAAATATTATACTTACCTCTATTTAAGCCGTTTGCTTAGTTACAATAAAACATTTACATACATCAAAGAATGTACATCCCCTAACCATCATTTTCCAAAAAGTTACTTAACATACTATAAACGTACTACGTAAGAGCTCCGTCTCAAAATTAACACTGAATAATGATATGATGGTTATCCCTTGAGACCGTTCCGAAACAAAAATAGATTTATCTCTCACACATGCGCAATAAATCTACACAACTTATAAATATAAAACAAATGATATTAGGCACCTTTCAAAAATACGATGACTACACACACATACACATACACACACGTACAGACGGAACAAAATCCGCAGCAGTCTGCTCTTATTAAATTCATAAAATATATCGCACTCAGTCCGACTAATGCGATGACTGCTCTGGATACAGAACTGTATGAAATCATCTACTGTGTATATTGAGTACATCAGATTAGCTATACTTTCGCATGGAAAAGCATTGGTTATAACAGACTCCCACTACTCTCTACAACTAATACACCGTCAAGACAACAAAAACCCCATAAAATATTATAAATGATACGGTAGACCTTGAAGCTCAGTCCATGGTATTTTCACCAATATCAGAATACACTTCAACCAATATTAGCACACACACTACTCATGGACAACAGTAAATGGGAATGGTACACCGGCTGGACCTCTCAAACAACCTTCCCGAAGAGCATAAAATCAACCATAGGACGTTTATTCAAATTTTATTTACGAATTTATATTTTAACTGCATTACTAATTATTTATCATCGCATCGATTGGACGTCAATTTCAGAATACTAGTCGCATTATTTTAATCGATATCTTTTAATTTATTAATCGCAATTTGTTTATATATATTTAGGTTTAAAGTAAAAGTACTAAAAGTAAATTTTCTACAGTCGCTAATTAGTAACAACTCGAGACGTGACTAATTATGGGTGCTAAAGTGGCTTATTAAACCCGATTTTCGCGGCGCATTCCTTTCCGCATGCATCACATGTAAAGACCCCAGTATTAATGTAATCTCCTCCACTCGTTTCGAGTAAGCCTTTACGTCGTTTCCTTTTCCTGCCGACTACACATGGCACAGACTAGAAGAGCTATCATCACCTCGTGCACAATTGCTACATCCATTGTTAGGGCGGAAATCGGTTATAGCGACTAAACGGACTATCTACCTTTCAATGATCATCTTCAATTGGCGTTATGAAATAGAGCTGTATGGAACCACCTGTAAAACTAATCTTCGAAAAATACAACAGTCGAACAATTCGTAGATAGCAAACAATCCCACCATCCGCAGGATTCGCACAATAAGTTTTCCAGACAATCCGCCAAGGAGCCTGGGAAGAAAGCGTTGCCGTGATGCTACTCCATTTTTCCTTTTCTCAGACGTTAGCATGTATTTTTATTAATTACTGTACTTGATCGTTCCTATTACCATCATTCATTCTCAGTTTCATTTCCCATCGTATTACTCCTTCTCTTCTCACAATCTTATCGTTCAATGGAGGCATCAGATTAACACCTGTTCCTTTATCCGAATCAGCGTTGTTTGCTGGTGCGATTAAAAAAAAAAAAAACTGTTAAAAATAATGTAAACTAGTTTGGAATTTTTATATGAGGATGTGAATTTTGGATTGACGTCGTTAATATCTTTTTTTGTAAAATTAAATGTTTATTTTTGGATGCGATAATTTCGTGATATCTGTTTTGGAATATATAAATTTGTTGATTCAAGAATAAGTTCAGCGTATTGTTCTACTCATTGTGATATCGCGTATTTGATATGTTTATTAATACAAGATCGAAACTTTGACTAGTTTGCTTACTTGTTTTTCGTCTGGCGAAAATCTCTGTGATTATAGGATTATGATCGAAAGATAAACATGACAATAATATAGTGCTGAAACCTGTTTAAAACCCCTCACTATTAATGTAATTAACACACTTGGTTTTCCATTTTCCGTTCAGACAGTGCAAGTATATCAAAATTGCCACTTATAAGTCACCATTATGTTTCTAATTAGTATTAGATGAATTTATTACCCCCGTATCTGTCATTGAAATCTACAAAAACAATGATGCCAGCTAATTTATTAAAGATGCGATTAAGATCGTGATAAAAAAAAAAAAATTATATTTTTGGGAATTCCATAGGTGAACAACAGTGTTAAATACCCATCGTTTGTGGTTTCTTTAAATATATTTTTAGTAGAACATTATGAGGAAGTGTATCTCTCACTAATAAAACGACTCCATCCATTATAGTTTCCACGACAAATAAGATAACAGAAACGTTTAAATAGTACGTTATTAGTTAATTTAGTTTCGCAGATGGCGGCAATATCTATTTTTCTACTTTGTTTTTGCGCATAGAAAGTGAATTAATTAATTAATTTTCGTAATTCGCAGATATTTTATTTTTATAATTACACATGTACACTCGATAGCTATTTATACAATTATCATAATTCTGTCAGCATTTTTATAGATGCTCGTAATCTATTGCTAATTATTATAAGTATTCGAAATATCCTGTTTAGTTTTAGTATTTACATATATATATATATATATATATATAACATGGAGTAGTGATTTTTTATAAAAAAGAAATAATGAAATAATTAGTAAAAATCACTGATTGTTAAAATAATTTATAACGATTTTTAAAAGCAGTTGTATGCTATTTTCAAGATATAATAAATTACATTATTTATAATAATTTATAACGATTTTTTAAAGCAGTTGTATGCTATTTTCAAGGTAAAATAAATTACATTATTTATTAAATTACATTATTTATTTTAACCTGAAAATAACATAACTGCTGAAATGTTTCATTATTAATTATTTTAATAATTAGTGATTTTGCACTAATAACTTTATTATTTCTTCTTTATTTTAAATATAATTCGATTAATTATATAAGTTTAAATATTTTAAAAATTTACTTTAATAAAGCGAAAAGCATTACGTTTTATTATACATTTTGTTTTTTTAAAAGAGTAGATAACCAAATTATTTTTATTATTATTACTGACGGTGACAAAATAGTAGATAACAAAATTATTATTATTGTTATTACTGACGGTGACACAGATAATTATTATCCAAAATTGCTTTAATTAAATCAATGTTTAGTTTAAAAATCGCCGAATTATTTTAGATAATCCAAGGAAGTTTCTAGTTTCAGATTAATTTTACTTCAGTATATATATATATATATTTATATGTATATATATATGCGGTGTGTGTAATATTTAATGTGAATGGAAAAGTGAAAGAGAGGTGCACATACATAAAATGTTTAAAAAAGTTGGTTTGAAGTTAAAAAAAAATCATCCCTGGTGGGGATCGAACCCACGACCTTTGGATTAGAAGTCCAACGCGCTATCCGCTGCGCCACAGGGACATATTTATTGTAGATTGTTCAACATGATATGTAAAATATTACTTCTTGTAATAAATTTAACATTTCAATATTGAAGTAATTAAATTAACAAATAGACTAACATTGAATTTATACACATGTCTTCAAAATTGGCTATTACACAATGTTACATTCGCGTGAAAACGAGACTAGTGTCAAAAAAAACCTTTTCGTCGAAACAAGAAAGTTTTTGAAAAATTTTTTAATTTTTGAAACCGTGATTTCGAATTTACTAAATCCATAAAATCGAAACAAAAACCCGTTAATCGAATATTCAATTTAAAATTACTAAAAATATACTAAACATAATTAAAGTACGAAAATATTTTTTCAAAATACTTTTTTCAATTTTCAAACTTTAATATTTAAAATAAACCAACGTTAATGATAATATTCTACGATTGTTATAAAATGTTACCGGTTGAAACGCTCTAATATCGATAATTTATTGTTATTATTATTTAAATTAATTGCAAACAAATTTTATAATGAATTCGATTGAAAATTAATATAATTAATTATAAACATTTTAAAATAGTTTGAACATTATTTTTTAGCAGAAACTAAGGTGATAAGAACAGATATACTACACTTTGATCTTGCCAAACGGGCAGAAAAATAATGTAAGTCGATGGTAAATATTTACCATTTTTAAAATTAATTGCGAACAAATTTATTCAAAATTATTATGATTAATTACAAAATTTTTTAAATTATTTAAACATAATATTTTGAAAAATATATATATTTTTTCATTAATAGTATTTAAATGTAGCAGGGTTGTTTTTTGTTTTTGTTTTTTTGATAATTTAAGTCAACGGTATGCAAAATGGCGGTTAGGTTGTTCGTTATTTTCGTCCATATGATTATACTACTGATTTGTTCGGCGTTTTTTTTTTTTTTTTTTTTTTTTTTTTTTTAATAATACAGCTCTTTAGGTTATTACTAAGATAATCTTAGCCATTTGGCTAAATAATTATCATCTTTAACTTAATGATTACTTAATAGTTAACTTAACCACTAAGTGCAAAACGAATGTGGAGTACGTATCCCATTTGCTACGCATCCATTATACATAAATTTACATATTACAAGACTAAATCTATGGGGTGGCGACGAACAAGTCGTCTAATTCCATGTTTAATGTGAAGCAGTTGTCTTGCTTCTGCATTCACGTGACTGTCCTACCGCTGCTTGTGCAATTCAGCGAATTGCTTAATGACATTATTAATGAACATCATATTAAGATCAGAATGAATGTCATCGTTACGTGAGTAACGATGAGCATCAACTATCGCGCGTAAGATGATGTTTTGACGACGTTGTATTATATCCCGATTCGACTTGGCTGTACAGCCCCACAGAGCAAGGCCATAAGTCCAAATAGGTGTAATAATTTGCTTGTATAGCAGAAGCTTGCAGGAAACATCTAACTCCGATTTCCTGCCTATTAACCAATATAATTGACGTGTTTTATTCTTGATCTGCTGAGCCTTCATTTTAACACGAACTTTCCAGGTCAATCGTGAATCCAAATACATGCCTAGGTACTCTACTGAGTTAGCCTGTGGAATGACTTTGTTTCCTAAGTACAACTGGTACATATTATCAGCATGTCGTAACGTAAATAATACATGGACAGACTTCTGCTCATTAAGTTTAATCTTCCAATCTATAGTCCATTTTTTAATCCGATCGAGCCTATGTTGTAATTTATTTGTAGCATCAGATTGGCTATCACTTACAGCTAAGATTATAGTATCATCTTCAAATGTGGCTGTTGTTGTTTTGTTATCAATAGGCAAATCTCTTGTATATAACAGGTACAGGAGAGGTCCGAGGACGCTACCCTGTGGCACACGTGCTTGTATATAGTAGAATTACGATCTTGCCTCTTCGTGCGCAACCTGGAACTGTCGATTTGATAAATAAGATTTCAATATGCGACAAACATTTCCTGGTAGTAGAGTACTCAACTTGTGAAGCAGGCCTTGATGCCACACTTTATCAAATGCCTGGGAAATATCTAAGAATACAGCAGAGCAGAATTTCTTCTCCTCCAGTGCATTGTTAATGATTCCACTATTCGGGTTCGGTCGTTCTGCGTGTGTTTCATTTAGATGCTTCTTTAATTGTTTCTAATGTTTTTAGATTTATTGTTATTTTATATTTTTTAAATTTTTTATAAAGTATGGAATATGCGTTTGATTTTCTATGTCGGAATTCTTCAAACATGCTGTAAGAGTATATAATCCTCTTAGATCAGGGGTCGGCAACCTGCGGCTCGCGAGCCACATGCGGCTCTTTGGATGTAAAGCCGCGGCTCTTTAGTTTCATACACAAATATTATTTATTTTATCAAAAAAAAAAATTAAAAATCGTTCTGAATTGATTAACGAAGATTAAGCACCGTTTCTATTTCTCAGCCACTTGTACTCACTTTTCACCGCACCCCTCCCCCGTGACACGCGTCGTCTCTGTCGGCAGTCTGTCGGAAGCTCTCAAATGACGCCGTCGTCGGATGTTTCTATGTCGGTTTTAATTCGCTTTCGATGCATAGCGCAATTTGTCGTCTTCACCAGTGCTTTGCTGTGACGTATAGTTTATTGTTTCAAGTAGAACAGTTAGAAGCGAATTATCTTCTCAAACTTAAAGGTATGTATGTAATATATTAATAATTAAAAGAAAAAAAAAACGAAGTAAAGGTAGGTAACATAATAAGTATTATATTTTTAAAATACATATTATACATATTTTTTCCAAATACGATACCTAACTACTTTTTTGAAGTCAATAAGAATTGTCAAAAAAAAAAAAAAAAAAAAGTGCTTTTAATAAATTACAGGTTATTATTTATTTATAGCTGTTATTATTTAAAAATTAGCGTTAAATAATTATAAGTGTAAGTACCTATAAATTGTTATTTAAAAACCTATTTTCAAACTCTGAGGATCAAAGTAGGTAGGTATTTAGATTGTTCATATGTTTGGCAATTTTCGTTGGAGGCATAGCTGGGCATAATGGTAATTACTCGACTAAGTATCTAATATTTGCCAAAAATTAAAAAAACCCTAAAATGTGCAGACACGTTCTGGCAAGTCCGTTCGTGCCAGTCGGCGATCACCACACACGGGATGCGACCATAGATGCGACGAAACTATGTACGACTTCAATTAGTACGTGAGAAAGTGAGACAAACAGTGGTTCGTGTCTAAATTATTTATTTTAATAATTAAATTATTAGAGAATTATTTATTTTATTTAGGTAAGTGTATTTTTAATTGCGAAATATCGTTGTTGATAAATTATATTTCATTATGCCCAGCTTCTCGTATGTATTTACGTACGTATACGTGTTTAATAATTGCAAAATTTGTCATCGGTGGATTTAAAAATTCTTTATTACAGCTTCAACGCAAGCATGGCATCTGCAAAAAAAAAGAGAAGAACTGAAGAAGAGCATCGAGAATTCAATCGGGATTGGACGGAGTCGTTCGCTTTCATATGCAACTCAGATGGCCTTCTGACTTGTCTCATTTGCCACAAAAAACTCGCGCACAATAAGAAATCGAATTTAGAGAGACACTTCACTACAAAACATTCTCAGTTTGCTAGTAAATATCCAGCCGGCGAAGAACGAAAAAGAGCTGTCGACGAGCTCCAAAAACAAAAACAGCAATCAAGTTCCATGTTAAGTAATTGGACGCAATCTACAAGTAATGTTAATCTGGCAAGCTTCGCGGTATCGCTAGAAATAGCAAAAAAAGGCAAACCATTCACAGATGGTGAGTATGTCAAAGATTGCTTCATACGTGCATCTGAAGAACTGTTTCGTGATTTCAAAAACAAACCAGAAATCTTGAAAAAAAATTAAAGATTTGCCACTATCCGCTAAGACAGTACAAGATAGAATAGCTAAAATGTCTTCAAATGTAACATATTTGCAGGTGGAAGATATTCAACTTTCTTCTGCCTTATCACTTGCTATAGATGAGTCTTGCGACATAAAAGACACGGCACAAATTGCCCTTTTTGTCAGGTATATGTCTTCTGGCGGTTCAAAAGAAGAACTTCTAGGATTGCTACCGCTCTCGGGACAAACTAGAGGGGAAGATATTGCGAATGCCGTGCGAAAATGCCTTCAAGACAATAAGATCGATTTAAATAAAATCGTTTCAATAGCAACTGATGGAGCCAGAAGTATGACAGGGAAAAATAAAGGGGCAACAACGATTCTTCAGAGCAAAATAAACCACGAAATTCTTACGTTTCACTGCATAATACACCAAGAAGCGCTTTGTGCCCAAACATTTCCGGCCGAAATAGTTGAGGTCATGAATTTGGTAATCAAGATTGTTAACAGCATCTTGTCAAAAGCACTCTACCACCGTCAGTTTAAAGAATTCTTGAACGAAATGGAGACTCAGTATTCCGACCTCCTTCTTCACAATAAAGTGCGATGGCTTTCCAAAGGTAAGGTGTTGAAACGTTTTGCTTTGTGCTTCAATGAAATAAATACATTCCTAAATGAAAAAGGCATTAATCACCCTGAATTAGAGAATGATAAATGGTTGCAAAAATTTTACTTTATGGTGGATATCACAGCTAAATTAAATGAGCTGAATGTAAAACTGCAAGCAAAGGGAAACCCAGCCTATGTTTTGGTAGAAGAATTGGTTTGTTTCGAAGAAAAATTAATTCTCTTTGCAGGAGATATTCAGAGCGATAAATTACTTCATTTTCAATTTCTAAAGGAATATCGCGATAAAACCAGTACATCTGTTGACACGAATTACTTCAGAACAGTTATAAAAAAAATTAAAGATGAATTTGCTGACAGATTTGAGCAATTCAAAACCAACAAAACCACTCTAGCATTCATAGTGAATCCTCTCAACACAAATAGTAACGAAATCCACATTGAGCCGTTTGGAATTGATATTGGATCTCTACAAATGCAATTGATCGATTTAAAAAGTAAAGCTTTACGGAGTGGAAAATTTACAGAGTTGAAAAGCAATTTGGAACAGTTGGAGGTCCAGAAATGTATGTGCGTACGTCAACAAAAGTGGACAGCTTTGAAAGAAATGCCGCGAATTCAGGCACTTATATTCGACGCATGGAATAGTCTTCCAGATTGCTACAGTGAGGTGAAGAAGTTGGCATTTGGAGTGCTGACTATCTTCGGATCGACATATTCGTGCGAGCAAGCGTTTTCTTGCATGAATATAATTAAAAGTAAAGTAAGAAGCCAAATAACAAATGAAAATTTAGAGTCGTGTTTGAAACTTAAAACAACAAGTTATGAGCCAAATTTATCCAAACTTTCTAAAACCATGCAAAGCCAACGCTCTCATTGAATTTGTTTGCTCATGAATATGTTATTGGTTTTTTTTATTTTTAAGTACAAGTTACATTATTTAAAGTTTAAATTTCGTACTTAAATAACCGCTATCGCTCCACTGAATTTGTTTGCTCGATTGTTTGTTATTGAAGTACAAGTTAGTATTGTAAGTAAATGCTTAATTGTTTTAATTTTTTACTTAAATAGTAAGTAATTATCTAATAATAATATGTATTATCTAATTTGTTGTGAAAAACACTACTTATAATGAATAGATTATTTTTTTTATCAAAAAACTTTATTTATGCAAGTACTATTTATTGTTGGAAAGAAAAAATTTTGTGGTTCTTTAAAAACTTTGAAACTTTGTAAATTATAATTTTGACTCTTCCGACTCAAAAGGTTGCCGACCCCTGTCTTAGACCATTCGCTCATTTTCCAACAGAGGATATAGACTCATATGATGAAGACGACGGTTTAGATGAATGATATTCTTGCACGTATGTGTTTTATTTTATATTTTATTGTCATGTTTTTTTTTTATAATTTAGTTGTCTGTTTTCCTTTTGTTATATTAACATTTATTTTATACAAATCACATTTGTGTATAGTCGCTGTTAGTGATGACAAATTTTCATTAAAAATTTATATTTTTTTCCCCGCGAAAATTTTAAAAACATTAAAAGTGCATAGTTCTGCCGTTAATCGCTGTTTTTAGTCATTAACTTGTTTCGCATTTAAAAAAAAACAACATAATTTTTCCGTCACTAGTAATTTTTATGCAAATGTGATTTGTGTTCCAAAAATCGTATAAACTCAATGTCTCCCTAACAAATAAATATATATATGAGAAAGAAAATATCATTTTAAATTGTAAACATAAAATACAACACATTGTATATTAAGTACACAGAATTACCCTTAGTAGCTAATACAATAATAATAACAACAAAGTGCAACGTGTAAAAGCAACGATTATAAAGAAAATTTAAAAAAAAAACATGCTACAATAAAAGTGAAATAACACACAATTTTAACTTGAATAAACACACCGAATTATCTCAGGGAAGCGTCTTGGGGCCATTACTTTATAATATTTATACTGCGGACATTCCAACCGCTATGGTTACCATTCAGGCTACTTTTTCAGATGATATATTAATCTTAGCATGTCACGAAGATCCTCGAGAAGCATCCAAACTTATGCAACACAATCTTAACAGCATTCAGCTCTGGGCGCTAAAGTGATCGAAATCAGCAATCGAAAATCCGTTTACGTTACATTCACAAAATAACGTCAAAATTGTTCGGCCGTCTTTTATAATGATCACCTTATATCAAAAGTGCGCCAAGTAAAATAAGACTCGTTTGGAGTTTAACGTGGAACCCCATGTTATTAACACGAGAAAAAAAAAATTGGATTGTCGATGTGACAAGTGTGTATCTACTTCTAGTTCGAAACTGAGCCCAGTAAATGAGGGTAATATTATATAATATTTTCAGTTCCTGTTTGAAAGTATTGACTCGAATTATACGGATCTACCGCTAAATTACGTCTCAGTAAGATATAAGCATTTTAGTCCGACATATTGAGGGCAATCGTAAATACGCCCTATTATGTTCGCAATAGCATCATTCAAAATGATCTGGATATACCTGTACTTGCGACTGTATACAAACATCGGTGTAAGAAAATGGCATGAAAAATTTGGTCACAATTTAGATGACACTAATGGTTGACACCTACTTTGCCAGACAAGCCTGCAAGACGGCTCAAAGAAAATAGTGCCGAGATGCCCTTTAAGCTTATTAAGATGAAATAGTGTCTGGCTTAAGCTGACATAACGACGTTATATGACGATTATTTTAGGAATTAATATTACTTCTTTATTTATTTAATGTCAAACGTGTTTCTTCTTTTGTTTTATTATTACTATCTTAACTTTTTATTTTTCAGTTGTTTTTTTTTAAATTAATTTTTGCCGTCATTATAAGTATAATTAATTCTTTTATTTATTACGGGTCTTTGTATTATTTCTGTTGTACGGCGAGCCATGCTGGGCGTTACGTAATTATTGTTTTAAAATTTTTGGTTTTTGACTATTCACTGTAAATTATGTTGAAATATACGTTGTTGTATATGAATAAAACTTTATATACCATAATATCGGACGTCGTGAATGAAATAGTTAAATAAGTTCTCCCTTCTACGCGATTTTCATACGGCCCACCTCTTACCGCGCATATTTATTATTGTTCCTCCTTTTTATATGATTTCCGAGAAAGGTGGTAAACTTTCCATTTCAGATATCACATTAGAAGTTTATACTGATGTTCTTTCTTTAAACCCTTACTTATAACAACTTCCTGTTCTGCTAACTCTTATACATTATCTTTAAATAAAAAATAATTTCTTAAATAGTATGCCAATGATTTTGAAAAATGACGTTTTCGCGAATTCTGGCTAAACACAACTTTCCTATAACTGTATATACGAAAAAGTGTTTTTCTTGTATTTTAATCGATCTACATATTTTTCAAACCTATTACTTAATTTACTACAATAAACAACAAAAATGAGTTAAAATCACTGAAATATTTTTCTGATGTAGAATCGTAAAAAGCTTTTCGGCTGTTAAGCGATTATCAAACGAATATAAAAAAAGTATATTATTAAAAAATATGTACTAATGTAAAAAAATATTACTTAGATAACACAATTTACAAAAATTATCAAAGCGATAAAGCGGTATTTTAAAATACACAATAAATACCGCTTTTCGCTTTGATAATTTTTGTTAATTGTGTACATTATTTTTTGCATTTGTATATATTTTTATAATTTATTTGTTATATTCACTTGATAATAGCTTAACAGTCGAAAAGCTTTATGTGATTTTTCATCAAGAGAAATATTTAAGCGATTTTAACTCTTTTTTATTGTTTATTTTTTTTAAATCCCAACTTTTCAAATTAGTTTACTACGGTCATGAAATGCTTCTGCTAATTGTGAACAGCAGCTTCAGAGTCATGAGTCGTTTTTTTTTAAATTTTTTAAGATAAACATGAAAATCTGCATATATATATATATATATATATATATATATATATATAGTTAAGTAAACATATTAACGAAATTGTGAATTTAGAGTTATTTTCAGCGTTATACTAAAGAATTCGTAATAAAGAATAATGTTAGTGACGTATAATGTACTTGAAAAAAATAGTTCAATATTTGTTATGAAAACGTAGTCATCTGAACATAAATTATACTAATGCCTTTTATAAGATTAGGTACAGTTCTAACAGACTTGTTGTTATCTGTAATAAAATTTTCCCATCGCAAAGATTATTTATGGTGAATTCCCTTTTTTTTTTTTTTTTTTTTTTTTTTTTTACCCAAAATATTGTAAATTTTCTGCGTACATAACTGATGTAGTATAAAATAAGATAACCGTATTCGTTCGTTCAATGTATTAAATAATTCGAAGCCCATGGGCACAAACAGCACGTAGTCCCGCTTTTAAGGAAGAAAAAATTAGAAATTTAAAAATTATCACGTCGAGAAAAATACACATATAAAAAAAAACTTTTAAAAAAAATGATTAATTTAAACGAAATTATTTAGTACTGTTGAAAAATATAGCAATTTATTTTCTTTTATTTTGATAAAATTAAAATACATCGAATAAATACATTTATACCGACAAATACTTATACAGAATACTTATACAAAAACTTATTACAGTAAATGAAAGAAAATATTTTCGCGCTCTTTTTTCTGCGAATTTTTTATGATCTCATTAATGTCTATTTCTCGTAATATATCTCGATCCGTACTCGTGATTGTCGAATAATTTAAATCGAGCCATTTATACATTTTTCGCAATAAATAATTTAAAGATCTTTCATCGGTTACGTCGCTGCTCATTAAAATAAATCAGTAAGACCATTTAAACATTCGGAAAAGATTCTCGAACTTCTTTATCCGGAATTAAAAGCATACATCGCTCGCTCTTTATAGTTAAAAAAATTTTCAATAGTTTAATTAGTTGTGTGCGGCCCTGAACCAGTGCCTCAAGTGCCCTTATATCCGGCCGTGCGTTCGTTTAAAATCATCTTTCATACTTAGTAATTCATTTTAGATAATTATTTAATTAAATGTCACAATGTGTGTTATATACATACATATACAATTGTATGTAAGCGTCACATCGTTATGTAGTCTATGAATCATAAAAAAATTTTAATAATGGTACGCTAGTTGATAATACGTTGTCGATTTTGGAAAAATCGCTTATTCGTAGTGATATTTACACGATCTCGGGAAATTCGGATGTCTCTAGCGACAGTAGCGACATTAACCCTACAGTGCGTAATGTTGCAAATATGTATCAAATTCTATCACACGTTATATACACTCTGAAAACGGTCGTTAGCGCGCAACGTTATGCATTAAAGTGTAACTTTCATTTGTAAGAAAATATTGTTCGCTTGATGTTGTAACGTTGTAGCAAAGTAAATAATATTATTCGTGATCAGTGTTTATGTACTGTATTATTTTTCAGAATTGTCTCATTTGTGTAATTAGAAATATATATATATATTAAATTATTTTGCTTTAAAGAAATTGTTTTCGTACGAAAGCTTTATTTATTCATAGAAATGGTAAGTAACTTTAAATAAATATGTATATATTATAACTGAGTCCATGTTAATATTTGTTGCACACAACTTGAAACTTTTGTAGCGTTTTTATAATTTATAGGACAGTTTAAATAATTCTGGATTTGTGAGAAACAAACGTCCAACACCGAATGAAATTCGAGAAATAATTCTATTCGATGGTAGCTCCGACGATAATTCTGAAGATGAATCTGATGAACCGAAAATTTGTAATGCTTGGTTATTGGACATTCAAGATTTTTAAAATGAAGTGAATATTGTGGATGTTCATTTCTAAATTGTTCATATACAGATTTTGAGAAATTATTGGACAATTTTGTTTTTTGAAGATAATACTGTGGAAAAAAAGATCATCGTGTTACTCGAAATGCTAGGTAACTATATATAAATAATGTTGTAAACAAATCTGTTGAATGTACAAACTAGTGGAAATAAAAAGTTTAAAAATAAATATAAACAAAAAAAGAATCTTCAAGTATATAAGTAAATATGAAGTGGGAAAAATTCTATTTAGTACAACAAAATAAAATAGAATTTATAGGCAAAACGGATTTACTAATTGAGGTATTGCAACTGGATACGCCGCTACAATTCTTCGAATACTTTTTTACACTTCAGATCTTGTGGACCATATTACTGGCCATTCAAACATTCAAAAAAATATCCGCTTCTTTAGATGCTTGTAAACCAGCAAATATAACTATATGTTCGATGTCATCAGTTACGAATTGCAAGAATTTTCGACAATATTGGCATCGAAATTACGGGTCTTCGCCGATAGCGGATACATTAACTTCTAACCGGTATGAGAAAATTCGTTCAGCATTACATTTTAACGATAATGTTCATAAATAAAAAAAAAACAAAACAATATACGATTAATTGGGTTATGACCGTTTATTTAAAGTGCGCCCATTAATTGAAACACTAAGGAAAAGATTTTCAAACATTCCAATGACGGAAATGTTATCTGTTGATGAACAGATATGTGCGACCAAAGCGAGAAGTTCGCTAAAAGTGTATATTCCGTCAAAATCGCATAAATATGGCTATAAAATATTTACATTATGCGGTGAAGAACGAACTTGAATTTTGTACTGGTCAAACAGAATTAAATTCGAGGGAACAGGATTTTGGTGCTAGTAGTAATATTCGTCTTTGTAGATCTGTCCCAAGACGTGTAGGACATAAAATATATTTTGACAATTATTTCACGTCGATTGCGCTGGACGAATTTTTATATAAAACCGGTATATTGTCATTGGACGTAGGAATCGATTGACAAATTGCGAACTACCTACTGATCACGATATGAGAAAGAAAAATAGAGGTACGATTGTAAATAGATACAGCAATAACTGCCCATTATTTGCGACCGTGTGGAAGGGCAGGAAATTTGTAACATTTTTGTCTACATTTACTGCAACAGAGCCGGTTACAGCAATACAACGTTTCAACAGGAGAAACAAAAAGGATGTTCTGCGCCCAAATGTGGTCGTAAAATATAATAAGCACACGGGTGCTGTTGATTTAATGAATTCATTGGGGCGTAAGTAAGAAATTGTATTTCAGAATTTTTTACCACTTAATTTTGATATATCAGTGAGATAAATGCTCGGATATTGTATAAGAAAGTAAAAACTTCAAATATAAAACTAATTGATTTCCGAACAGAAGTTGCATCTTGTTCGTGCAACATGGGAAACGATCCGAAAATAAAAGTTTGTAGATCAACAGATTCACGTAAGGGGCCATTCATAAAAAGGAGGTGACCTCCTATGCAGCCTGCTCCATCAAATGATATTCGTAAAGATGGTTTATCACACTGGTCTATAATACGATGTAAACGAACAAATTGTACAATAGTAGTATAATGTGCGATGTGGTGTTACTTTGCGTTACACTTCAACAAAAAAAATCGTTTTACAGATTACCATGTTTAGGATGTACCTCTAGAACCTATTATTAGTAGTATTATTATCATTATTATGTACATACACCATATCGTTTTTTATAACTTTAAACTTTTTCATTATACGTTTATATAATACATATATATATATATATATATAGTCCATGAAAATTACAATTTTTTACTATGTATAATAGCATAATGTTGCGTATTTGCAACGTATATTTCTGGGTAGAAAATTATATGATTATATAATTTTAATTTTCGCGTATTGCGCGACAATATTTATCCAAAAAAATATATATATATTTATACAAAAAATAAAAAATTCATGCATCGACAGACTTCTGACCGCTATAATTGCGGAAGTAAAGAAAAATGGCTAGAACCGGAACTGGCTGTTATCGATAATCCTATTGCACCGTAAACTATTGATTAAGATAATGTCGCAAATTCAAATTTATTTCGAGTTTCTATTCGATTCGAAGTAAACGTAAAATAAAAAGGCCAAAGCGTAATAATAATGCACGAATAACAAACACACCATACACATTTACATACGTACACATTTATATACAGACTTGCGAACCTCATCTGCGCATAACGCGATATATTTTTATGTAAAGCAGGATAAAACTAGTGCAAACGAAAACGCGTAGTAAAAGCTACGAATATTATATAAAGACGGTATGCAAGTTCGATGAATTCCGTGTAAATTCGAATAAAATACTAACACAGCGATACGAAAAGATCTATAATACTATAGGTATTAGATAGTATAATAAATTATAATTAAAGCTCGTGAAATACCGTAACGTTGATTATATATTTAAAAAAAAGTAAGTAACAAAAATTGTAATCTGACGTGGACGATTTTGTATGGAAAGTTATTCATAGGGAAACGGTGCTTAAATCAAGATATCCTCCGATTACTGTACCAGGGTGGTAGTGTAGATTTAAAATTAATGCTAATGTTAAGACATTCGTCACTTTTAATTTTGCGAATTAGAAACTATAACGAAATAAAATCGTCTATTTTCGTTACTTGCGATAAGTATTTTGCTTTAATTATGAAGTATTTTACTAATTTATAACCTACTGAACGTCAGCCTGTCAAAGTAGTTTTAACGGGGGTAAATAAAAATAAGTTTATACGGTTTCCTTTTCTTCCCGCGTAAAAACATAAATGGGAAATTAGTGCTAGAAAAAGTAAGTATTTGCAATGCTACCAAAGGTTTGGGCATGTATCTAATAATTGTCATCTACCTAAACACGGTGTCTTAATCAGCCTACTACGTCGTGAAGTAACAATCCCACCACTTATACGATTCGCGTGTCAGTTCAAATGTGCGAACTGTAACGGAGGAACACATCCCGCTCTCATTCCGAAGAATGCTTTGAGCTCTCCGTGCCCGAGTTAGGAAATCGCTCACTAGTACGACAATTAGTAAGGGACCATGTGTTTTTAATTCGCAGACTGCAGCACCATCGTTGAGAAACAAAAACGGCACGCGTAATAATAAAATTTCGAACAACCTTCTGAAATTAGTAATAATGATTTAAGTTAAAATTTTAACATTACGAAAACTGTTCTACATATTTTAGAAATCTATCGAGCGTAAGGGGATACGTTTATAAAATTCGAATTATTTTAAAAGTAGCAGCTGAGAATTAATTTAATGGTCTATCTATTCTACCGTTCGTATAGTCGCTTGCAATTTGCGGTTGAAAAACTAATCGATATGTCGTCACAAAACTAAGTTGGATGATACGTTTGAATTGAATTTTCCTGATTAGTCGTTATACAGAAGTGACACGCGAATTGTGTAAGAGTGGTGGGATTGCATTACTTTAGCGAGAAAATCAAATTTGAATTTTTACCAGTGTACAAGGAATAGGAATTAAATACGCATGCTCCGAAATAACAAACGAACAAGAATTATTTCGCCGAAAAAATTATATAATATAATGCTGAATTAGCACTGATCTCGGTCGATGGCGATACGTGGTACAGCCTAGATTCCTCAACGATTCCTTATCTGGATGCTAGAGATATTCTTCTATAGAAATTATCAATTGCTAAAAACCATTTTGTTGCGCGGTGATATTTTTTCTGACCAGTCTAGGGAAAATTAAAAAAAAAAAACGACTCGTCGTCGGCGTTTTAAAATTATTATTTTTTACGGACATTAGCGATTCCAATAAATGGACGATATGTCTTATTAAATATGTATACTACAAGCTGATATGTAATCGAGTATGGTCGTTTATATGATATTGTTCTGCGAGCTGAGCTGGCATCTGAGATCAGTTGGGAGAGGGATTCCTTTACTTATAACACATGATAGGAATTTTGATTGGTACATTCTATAATAACCGCGACTGAAAAATAGGTGATTTTCAACGGCGATCTAGTCTCCATCGCAAGAATGGATACAGAATGGCAAACGGGCTAATTCGTGTGTAAGAATAGAACGTACGAAATTCTGTTGACGTTAATCCTTAGGCGATTTATTATAATACGAATAGACGAAATTCTGTTTTCTACCTTGCTAGGAAGACTGAAGAACCGACGAATTACTGAAATTGAAAGTTGAATGTTCCTGAATTGTTGGGTGAATAACAATATCTCCAAGCATTTTCTCTTTGTTCGATAAATAGACAATTGTTGTGTGTTTATCGCGTTATTTGTTATCCTGTATTTAGTATCGTATCGTAATAAATAATAATTCGTCGAGAATAATAACACGTGCGTATAGTTGATTGCGGTTACACACACGCATACGAGCGTCCTCGTGCGATGCCGATTCACCGTTCCCCGACGGGGCCTCGCTTATCTAGATCGGATAAGACCGACACTCCGTCAACCAGTACCGGATTTATCACGGATAATTCTAGTCCGATAAATGATAACGTTACTTTTACGGAACATATCATCGATGATCCGATTACTATAAACAGCGCGGGTAATAATAGCGAAGAAGAGATGCAGTGGCAAACGCAAAACGTCAAAGGTAAGAGTACGCCGAGAAAACGTAAAAGGTTTCCTAATTTTTCGATAGATGTGAAAAATAAATTTAAACCGTTAGAAGTTGACGAAGAAACTATCGTAAATGCTGTTCATAATACTAGTTTAGTAAGTCAGATGCCGCCATTCGTTTTTCATGGTGCCTTGCCAAATCATAGGGAACAATTTAATCATATTAAATCAAAATTAAAGAATGATTTTCAAATTAAATATAAACATAATAAATATTATATCTATACTTTAGGTGTAGACGATTATAAAAAGGTGCACCAGTTGCTAATTAGTTCTAACATTAAATTTTATACACATACTCCCAAAGATCTTAAGCCTGTTAAATTCGTTTTACGAGGTCTTCCTGGTAGCATCCCGACTGATGAAATTGTTCAACAGATATCGGAAACCATTCCTATACTAAGTGTACAGCAAATGTATAAAACCACTCCACAAAATGAAAAAAATTATCTACCACTTTTTATTGCGCATTTTCCACCTGGTATAGTATTTAGGCAAGTTTTAAATATGAATATCATATCCCACTGCCGCGTACAATGGGAAAAGTATAGAACTTCGAACAAAGTATTACAATGTTTCAAATGCCAATCTTTCGGCCACATTGCTATTAACTGTTACAAAGACCCGATCTGTTCTAAGTGTAGCGGCTCACATGCAACTGATAATTGCTCTGTATCATATGTTAAGTGTATTAATTGCCAAGGTACGCATCAATCTAATAGTCGGGAGTGTCCAGTTTATCATACCATTTTCGATAATATAAATAGTCGTAGACAGCTTTCCGCTTCAAAAAATAATTCAACTAGATCTTTATTTAACAGCTTCGATAGCACTTTTATTAATAATAATAATAACAATAAAGGTAATAATAATAATAATAATAATAGCAATAATAACAATCGTACTATTAGTGATAATAATATTAGCAACGTTAGTAATAATAGTAATGTTATCGATAAAACCACTAACAGAACCTACGCACAAACTGCTAGAAATACTTGCCCTGACACTTTTACTGATCGTATGCCATACCTTTTTGATTCAGAAAGTGTTTCAGTTATATCTGATATTATAAAATTATTTAAAGATTTAAATTTTAATAAAGTTTGCAAATTTGTTAAATTGGCTCTAAGCCGACTCAAACAAGCAAATGATACATTTGGCAAAATTGCTATAATAGCTGAAACTATTAATGAATATCTCAATTCAGACTAGCCCTTTAATAAATTTAAAATTTTTGGGATGGAATGCTGCATTCCATCAGAAATAAATTCTTAGAATTCGGGCAATTACTGTACGATAAAGATATTCATGTAGCGTGTGTAAGTGAAACAAAGATTGACTCGACACACAAACTAAGATGCCCAGGGTACATTGCATATCGACTAGATCGGAATTTAAATGGTGGTGGGGTAGCCTTATTTATAAAGCAAAATATAGTTCACTCACCTGTAGTCATACCACCTCTAAATAAAATTGAAGCTACGGGCATTTCTCTTGAAATATCTAACAACAGTATTATCATCTATTCCGTTTACTGTCCCCTAAGGTAAGTCATAAAAATCTTTATTACGATATTTTCAACTTATTATCAACACATCACCGCGTTTTAATTGTAGCTGACTTTAATGCACGGCATAGAGCTTGGAACTGCTATTCCAATAATATGGCTGGTAATTGTATTTTAAATATGTCATATAAATTTAATTTTCAAATTTTAGCTCCTAGTGAACCTACCTTCTATCCGGACAATCAAAATTTACATCCTAGTATTATTGATTTTGTATTAGCAAAAAACGTTCAAACGATAACCAAGCCTATTTCTCTACCATTTTTAAGTTCTAATCATAATCCTATTTTCTTCAAGCTGTGTAAATCGGGTATTACTATCACTTTGCCATCTGTTTTCCTCTTTAAAAATGCTAATTGGAACACATATCGAAATCATATTAATAATAACATAACATTAGGAGGTCCTTGTAAAAGTAATATGGAACTAGAGAATGAAGTGAATAGTTTTACTGACTTGGTTTTAAAAGCAGCTGAATTGGCCGTTCCTAAATCTGTCGTAACGTCAAATTATTACAAAATTTCTTCTAATATTCTGACACTGATCAAGTTCAAAAATTATATTAGACATAGATATCAAAAACTTAAAAATGCTTCTACAAAGACACTATTAAACCGTTTAACGTGCTTGGTAAGAGTAAAGATAAATTAAGAGCGAAATTCCAATTTTAATTATAAACTTCGTAATCTTCGGTTAAAGATAAAAGTTTATGGAAGGAAATAACAGTACTTACAAATACGCACACACATTTACCGCCAATCAGCTATACAGCCTATTCGGATAAGGATAAAAGTAACTTGTTAGCAATGATGTATTATGATATTCATACACAAAATTCGCATTTGACGTCGAACTATTGCAATAATAAAATTTTATCTTCCATTAAAAAGTACTTAAAAGATTCGTCTGTGAGAATTTTGCCCGCTGATTTAACAACGGTCAGCGAGGTACATCGCGTCATAAAGAAACTTAAAAATAAAAAATCAGTAGGTCTAGATAATATACCTACAATATTGATCAAAAACTTGCCACAAAAAGCGATTGTTCAGTTAACAGTCATAATAAATTCAATTTTATTACTTTCTTATTTTCCCGACTGCTGGAAAGTGTCGAAAGTTATTCCTATACCTAAATCAAGTAAGGACATTTCTGATCCCAGAAATCTGCGGCCCTTACTTAGTAATTTTAGTAAAATAGCAGAAAAGATTATTTTGAGTAGACTAAAAAAATTCATAGATGATAATTATATTTTTATAGAACAACAATTTGGATTTAGGAGTAATTTATCTACCGTCATGCAATTAGCAAGAATTAGTGAAACCATAACTGATGGGTATAATAAAAATATGCATACAGGATTACTGTTATTAGACATAGAGAAAGCCTTCGACACCACTTGGCAACTTGGTTTAATATACAAAATTATTCAACTTAAATTCCCTAATTACTTAGTTCGGCTTATTAAAAATTATTTAAGTAACCGAAATTTCATAGTTAAAATTAAAAATGATAATTCCTACATGAAAAATGCATTAGCGGGAGTTCCCCAGGGGAGCATACTGGGACCTTTCTTATTCCTTCTTTTTATTAATGACATTCCTAAAATTAAACATTTACAGATGGCATTATAAGCTGATGATACTGCTATATATTGCACATCGCATCGAATTGACACTATACAAAGAAGACTAACTCAGGGTTTTATTAAATTAAATTCGTATTTTAATAAATGGAGAATTAAAATAAATTCCGATAAAACTCAATCTATTCTATTCACGAAAAGAAGACCGCATTTCTTACCACCTGTGATAGTGAACAACAGATCTTTGGTTTGGAAAAGCGATATTAAATATTTAGGTGTAATACTGGATCGGGGTCTCACATTTACTAAACATGCTGAGTATGCCTGCAATAAGACTCATGCGGCTCTGTTTAAGCTATACCCGATATTTAATAAACGTTGTTACGTCAGCTCGGAAAATAAATTAATAATTTACAAAACTATAATCAGAACAATTATGCTTTATGCTTGTCCCATATGGTCATATACTAGCCGTTCTAACTTAACGAAGTTACAACGGCTACAAAATATGTGCTGCAGAATAATTCTAAATCTTAGCGAAGTTACAACGGCTACAAAATATGTGCTGCAGAATAATTCTAAATCTGCTTGTCCCATATGGTCATATACTAGCCGTTCTAACTTAGCGAAGTTACAACGGCTACAAAATATGTGCTTATGAATAATTCTAAATCTTCCGGTCTATGTAAAGATCGAACACATTCATAAGGTATTGAACTTACCATATATACATGAGGTTGTCGAACAAAAAACCAAATTATTTTTTAATAGCTGTGCCTGCAGTCAGTACTCATTTATAAACGATATAGGGGATTACACACGTACAAGTTTGCAACTAAAATATAAGCGCTACAAACACAAAAGAATTAAACACACGCTATTATGATGTACAGCCGGGATTATCTTTTTATTCAAAATTTATTTTTGTATATAATACATATAAAAATTATTGTTTATCCTACTAAAATAAATATCTATAAATTTATATAGGTAGCTTTATGATCAGTATACGGGTTTTGTTAGTGGTTTTTCCCGTATTTTTATTTTAGTTACGAGCAACTCGGTATACCTTTTTAAACTAGTATACGTAGTAAGAACTGTGTTCGGAATGCGTTGTATTATTTATTTGTTTTTTGTAACATATATTTATTTTTTTTTGTAAATACACTTTTTATCAATCAATCAATCAATATCTCCCAGCGCGGTTCCAAAATTCCTTGTGCGAAAACTTAATCCCGGATAAAATGTTTCCTACGATATCATTCCAGTAGATACCTAAATGGCATCCAGACAAATTTTACATCAACGCATTTATCCTAAACATTTCTTCGAATATCGTAGATAAACAGATTAAATGAGGTATTTAAAATAGCTTTGAGAGCGCTACGTGAATCCGTGAAAATTACTACATTCTAGACTGATATTTGCGGAAGCGTAAAATCTAAGCACCCTGACAATAGCAAGGTGCTGTAAATATTGAAGAAAATGTAGGAAGTTTGAAGGTTTGATTTAGAGCCATCAGTATAAATATGTATATATAATCTTGCCAATGGATCTGAAGAAGCGTATCAAAATAATTAATTAACGAAAGAAAATTGTATTCATATAAAAGATTAAATTTATTAATTAACGAAGGAAAATTATATTTATATAAAAGGTTTTGTTTTTAAATGATTGCCCAATCCGGACATAGTCGGTGGGTGGGGCAAATATATTTAGTAAATTTGTAATTATAAAGACGCAGAGAACTATAGTGTGCTTAATAATAAATGCGTGTAAAGTGTTGTGTAACTGAAAGAGAAAAAACATATATTCGTATGTGTACAATACAAAAGGGGATAAATAGGTGTGAATTAGTTCCCTGCAATAACTTAAAACAGGATAGAAAAAGGATGAATGAGTCCCTTAGTCCATCAAGTTTGTGTGTATGAGTTACACACAGTGTGTGTACTCACACTGGACAGACGGAACCTATGTAAATACGAACCAAACCTACCATGTCTCCAGAGTACCTGTGAAGTATAAAAGTTTATATTTAAATTTTTAAGTTACTGCCTATCAAAAGTAGACGGGAAAAACATATATGTCTTCCTCCTGATTGTGTAATTGTCCCACCTCGCCTACCAAATCTCCAACAATTTTGCATTAATAAAGTTTTTAACAGTTTTGATATTTGGGTTAAAGGCCAAATTTGTATAATCCGTATTTAAAAAGTGAATATCCTGAATAAAAGATTAAATTTTATTACATAATATCGTTACCCTAGTGAGTTAAAATTGTTCCGTTCTTAGCGATCGAGGAATATTCATAGCAGGAATAATACCTATAAATGTAGAAACGGTAAACCAAAATTTTAAAACGGGGGGGGGAAACTCAAACGGATTATGGCAATCAAATCAAAAACAGGTAAAGCGACATGGGAAATAGTTCCAGTTGTAGAGAAAAGATTACAAATGACATATTTTTATAATAACTTCGTACAATTTTTAACCGGACGCGGAAAAAATAATGAAGCCTACTTGAAACGTTTCAAGATTGCTAAATCGGATAACGACTGTGAAGAAAAATTAGATGATTCCTTTCATACGATTTTTTGAATTTCAACGAAGAAAGAGAAAAAACGAAAATAATTAAAAAGCCAATAACTGAAATAACGATACTACTTTTTCGATTTGATCAATTTTAGTTAACCGCGCGTTAATGAAAAATAAAACAAAAAGCCTATAGTTAATAATAACAGCAATTAGAAATTCCGGCTGAGAAGCCGTAATATGTACGAGAGGAGTTGGAAAAAAAAATATTAAGAAACGTTCTCGTGTAATATTGATTTTAGTCCGATATATTATACGGAGACAATCGTTGGTTATCCATAGTATTATGAGGTAAACTTTTTTTTGTTATTGTTCTATTATTTCCGGTCACTATGGGAATGTATTAAGAATCATATTAATAATAATAACATCGTCATCATTAATAAACTTACGTGGTTTATAGAAACCAAAAAAGATGATATTAGAAATGAACATAAAAAGTGAGGACATAAATAATAGAAATAAATTCCGAGAAAAAATCAACGCATTCAAAGGTTTTGCCGGAAGCTGAAAGAATATTAGAGAAGGAAAAAGAAAATCTAATAATCATCGGGTTTTTCCACAGATGACCAAAATTGGAAAAAAATAAATAAATAATAGTAAAAATAAAAACTCCGAACTGGATACTATTAGTTAAGAATTAGTATATTTCTTATATATAATTTTTATCATTGTTATTCTTAATAATAATTTATTTCATGATAAAAATTTTGTTATATATATATATATATATATATATATATATATATATATATATAAAGAACAATAATAATAATAATATAACAGCAATACATTTGAAAGTCCGTTATTTTGAAATGGATAATCGGCCGCGAAGGGGAAATCCAATGTACGTCCGATTATAACGCGTTCTCCTGTTCAACGTTGCTCTGAGCAAAAACGTAATTACATAAATACAAGCATTTCGGCAAGCAGCAGTCGGATAATAGCTCTACTCGATAACTTAATGCCGGAATTATATACCTGCCTACAATTTTTAACACGGCTTCAAAATTGCTAACCGTAGATACAATTTGACTCACGGTCGAACAGTTGTTTATTCTAGTTCGTGCGAAGATGTGTCAACATTTTAAAAGTCAATGTGAGCCTATTTCTCTGGTTATTAGTAGAGTGCAAAAAGACGTTACGGTTATTATGGAAACCGTCATAGATAACAGAAACAGATTAGAGTGTCTATCCAACTGAAATCGTATTTTTAATCGCGTATCATGTTCGTTGAATAATGTATTCTTTCGTATTAATAATAGCAGTAGTAAAACTAAACACTCCGAAATTGGACACCAGTTTTCATTAGTTAAGAGTTAGTATATTACTTATGTTATATTCTAATCATTGTTATTTTATCAAAAAAAGTTTTGTTATATATATATATATATATATGTGTGTGTGTGTGTGTACATATAAAAACAATAATAATAATGGTGGTAGTAATAAACACTGGACTGGATACTATTAGTTAAGAATTAGTATATTTCTTATATATAATTTTTATCATTGTTATTTTTCTTAATAATAATTTATTTGATCACAAAAGTTTTGTTTTATATTATATATATATATATATATATAATAATCTAGCTCACTCGATTACGAGTGTGAGTGTCATTTATCATGCTCTGCATGTTATTTAATGCTTGTGTCGCATATGAGAGATCAGACCAATTTTAAAATAAGTTGTGAAATCACAAAGCGAGCATCCGATTTCTGTTCTGCCGGCAACGACGTCAATATGACGTTTATTCGTTTTCTTTGGTTTCCGGTATACAAGCGGCTGGTTCACGATGTGAATAATCTCCATTCGATCCGATTTTTGGCAGTTACCTCCCAAGTAATGTCTCATTCCTACTTTCTTAATTGTCCTTGTAATCATATCTTTATTTGGACGGCCACATTGTCTTTTACCATTACTTATTACTCCGTAAAATATACGTTTCGGAATACGTTCTTCATCCATCCGCACTACGTGGCCAATCCATCTTAGGTAGACTTCGCTAGTTCAATCGAACAACAGCTGGCCATTTGTAGTACCTTTTCATTCGATATGTGGTCTTTCCAGTTAATTCGCAGAATCCGTCTTAGTAATCTAAAATGGCAGATTTCTAACTTTTTAAGTTGATTAATTTTTATTGGCCGGTTTCTCCGCCATATAACATGGTTGACATTACTACAGTTTTATAAACGGTCATTTTAGTAGCCGTTGTTAAACTTTTATTATTAATTAAAAACTCGTCTAGAAAGCCTTTTATATGATATCATTGCATTTCTAATTCTATATGAAATTTCCTCATCTAGACCGCCGTCATTGCTAATAATATATCCCAGATACTTAAATTCTTTCATTTTGTTTAATATATTTCCATCGATAATATATTCTGCGTTAGTCGTAGGTATTTCTATAACATCTGTCTTGTTATAGTTAATAGATAGACCAAAATCTTGTATATGTTTCGTATAATAATTATACTGCATATTGCAATTCTGGAGCGCTTTTGCATAAGATGACGCAGTCATCCGCATATTGTAAATTCTGAATAATGGTGAACGTGTGTGTCTTGCTTTTAGTTCTAAATTTTGATAGATTATATAATCCTCCATCGGACCGGTGTATTCTATCTTAATTCCGGACGTTAAAATCTTTTGTTTATATACTATATACTATATACTCATAATAAAGGTTAAATAATGTAGGCGCAAGTACACAAGCTTGTTTAACTCCTGTCGATATTTTAAAAGGATCTGTAAATCCGTTTTCGCAAATGACCACACCTTCCATATCATCATGTAGCTGTTGTAGAAGTGACAGCAGTTTCGGTGGGCATCCAATTATTTTTAGAAATTTCCAAAGCGCATCTCTGTTTACCGTATCAAAGGCCTTTTGTACGTCAATAAATGCCATATACAATTTTTCATTTTGTTCTCTAGTTTTTTCAAGTAGCTGCCATGCCACTTTGCTCTTCAGAAAGATTACTTATCTATTAATGTTTGTAATCGCGTTAGAAGTACTCTGCTCAAAATTTTACTAGCAGTTGATAGTAGAGATATACCTCGATAACTAAAACAGTTCGTTTTATCCCCTTTATTTTTATATATATACAAACAATGGCTGCATTTTTAAAATCTTTCGTTAGTACATTTTCTTCCCAGAATCGTTTATATAACTCAAGCAATTGTGACGTTAATTCTTTTCCACCAAATTTATATATTTCATTTGATATACCGTCTAGTCCTGCCGCTTTATTAAGCTTCAGGTTTTTTATCGCTAATAGAACCTCTTCTTCAGATGGTGGAATATCCAGTTGATAATTTATATTTTCCTGCGGTATTAACCGAAAAATGTCCTCATTAACCGTAGTTTTATTATTTAGCAACATTTGAAAGTACTCCTTCCATCTGCGTTTAATTTCCTCTCTATTTCGAAGTAATATAACCGATGAATTTTGTATGGCAGTTTTACGCCTAGATATAGGACCATATACAGTATTAATAGCAGTAAAGAATGCTCGCATATCATGCGTATCATGTAGCAATTAAATATCTGCCATTTTATTAATCCATCACTGATTTTGTAATTTTCTGGTTTCACGTTGCACTTTAGATTTTATCAAAGCGTAACTATTTCTTTTCGCTACATTCAATTTATCATTTTGCCATGCAATGGAAACATTTCCGTTTTTCATCAATTTCATCTTGTAACTCTTTTGAGCTATCAGCGAACCAATCTTGGGATCTTTTTACTTTACAGCCGAGGACGTTTTTACACGCCATCGTTATCTCATTTTTGATACAGCCGTTTTTACACGCCATCGTTATCTCATTTTTGATACAGCCCCATTGTTTTTCTACAGTTGACATGGAAACAGATAATGAATTTTGAAGACCGGTGGTTGTAAAATCATTTAAGATCTTTTTATCTCTTAATCGATCTATATTATAATTCCCTTGCTTATATTTTTGTAACCTTGGATGATATTTAATAGTGGAGAATCTAAATTTTGTTCTAATTAATACATGATCCGTGTCACCATTTGCACCCCTCATTGCACGAGTAATCAGACATTCATTTCTGCTTTGACGATAGATGACAGTAGTATACGCATTAGGGGTAACACGGGAGTAGGTGTGTAGACAACTCCCATGCTACTTGTACAACAACACTAGTTTTATCTAACGGCATGGATTTACCAAGACAGTCAGACTAGCATAGCTGATGTATTTCTGCAATCAAGAAAATACAGCGAATGCTGAAGGAATTAAGAGAGGCAAGGTGGA
This sequence comes from Coronaproctus castanopsis, assembly GCA_032883995.1. Classification (NCBI taxonomy): domain Eukaryota; kingdom Metazoa; phylum Arthropoda; class Insecta; order Hemiptera; family Monophlebidae; genus Coronaproctus; species Coronaproctus castanopsis. Next base: position 5,028,961 of record CM065054.1, read on the forward strand.
CAAGAAAATAAAAGGAAATAGATGATAGGAAAACAGGAATAAGGAAGGAAGGAAGGAAACCGCTATTTCGGGGCGGCACCCTAGCCTTTGGATAAGATCCAGACCGCAAGGCAGCGGTTTGCTACTGAGGAGGAAGCGGTGTAGGGTTTTTACGGTGACCCAAACTCGACGAGGGGGAGAAAGTCATAGGATTTATGCAGACTTTTAGTGGACAGGTCCTCAGGCTGTCCATCTGCATCCTCGTGTCTCCTTACCCTGTCACTACTGGAATCGTCTGCCAGAGACTTTCCGCCAGCAGCCTCTCTTGGTTCGCGACTGCTTCTTCGACTAACGTCTTATTCGCAGCTAACCTACATATCTGTAGGCCGTTCCACTATCCACCACCTGTGGACGCGCCCCTTACCGGTTCGAGCTCCGGTCCCCGAAACGTACAAAGTACCCTCCGAGGGAGATATATATATATATATATATATATATATATATATATATATATATATATATATATATGTTTTTCAATAAAATAAAAAATCGATAAAAGGTTTTAGGTTACGACAATGAAGAATCGTCGCAGGAACAACAGCAAGTACAGGAACAGGAAGTACAGGAACAGCAAGTACAGGAACAGCAAGTAGAGGAACAGCTACAACTGAGAGAAGATGGACAACTATCGAAAGTGCCAGATGTAGATGGAGATTGAAGTCTCTGTTCAGACTGATGAGAATCTAACCGACGAACAGGACACATTTTACACTTGTTAGAATCAGTAGGCACGTTGGAAGTTGAGCAAACTGATTTAGAAGAAGAACGTAGCAATCGGCGAAGAATCCGTTTTTTATATTTCTTAGATTTCGTAACGGCTACCGATCGATTCGAACAAGGACCAGATGTACTAGATGAGGACGATGTCGAGGTGGACAGTTGAACGCGACTGCGATCAATTAACGAAGGCAAAATTTGAACATTTACCCACGAAAGTGGTATAGATACAACAACTCACGGTTCGGAAATTGAAGATGTAGAGGATGAATCGTTTCTATCGTTGTAAACGATTTTGTCAGTTACCGATGATGATGAGTACGAATTTTTGTAAACGACATTTTTCGCCGTTGTGGGCGTTTTGTTGGACGATTGGTTTTTTAGGTTGATTATTTTTCGTTCATGCGCCGTCGAAATTTCTTCGCTGTTCGATAATAATTTACCGTTGTTGTTCGATAGCTTATCATCATTCGGTACATCCAACGATGTCGATTGTTTACCATCACCGCCATCACTTCTGGTATTATGTTCGATCGTTTGAAGAAATTTTTCAGACGTGAAACAATCTGGTTCAGAAGAAGATGAACAAACAATTCTCGATGAAGATAATCTGTCGTTGTTCGTAGATGAAACGTCTTTTGGTTCCGAAGTCGGTGCTGAAATCTGAGTAGTAGTAGCAGTAGTAGTAGTAGTACATCCAGTTCCGAGTACAATCGCCGACGACGATATTTCCTTATTAGTGACCGTGATCTATCACACGGCTAAACAGGCTGCGCCAATAAATAGATATTTACACAATCGTGAAAAATACGGTCAGTTGTCGTGCAAATCGCGTCTGACCATCAAAAAGGTACGCGACCGAGCTCTCTTCTACCAGTCACTACACCTTGAACGAACAGCGTCACCATATTTTTGGCTCTGCGAAAAAATCGTAGTATTCTGCTGAGAACGATTGATTGTAATCTTTCTAGATTGCCAATGTCGTCCAAAATGCAAGCATTGGTTCCCCTAGCTGTCCATGAGGCATGTAGCATTCGTCTTCAACATCACAATTTCTAGTGCGTCTATATGTTTTCTGCCGGCACTGCTTACTGACCAGATCTCCGAATCATATAGGAACGCCGAGAAAACGAGGGAGTTCACTATTCGCATTTTAACAGAATTTATCTCACTTCTACATCCGCCGCTTTTTTCTACTATATATATATATATATATATATATATATATATATATATATATATATATATATAATTGTTTTATTATATAATATAATGTGGATCCGTTTGTATGTGTGACATGCGTTTATATATGATCAAAGTATGTTGGTTAAAGTCGTTGTATGTATGCGTATATATAGTGAAACGTGCATAGTTCGCGTATATTTAAACCAATTTAAAATTGTTGATATGGACAAAAGGGAAATTGGGAAATATAACTTAAGAAAAATGCTAAAATATCACATACAAATACCGAGAACAAAGTATGGTAATCAGACTGATAAATTTATAATTACACAAATGCCGAATATAATACCCGATGGTATAATAAACGAAAAAAATACAGCGATTTTAAAATTCAAAGAATGGTTACGAAAAAATAGAATTATAAATAAAATATAAAAAAAAAAAAGAGATGTAGAATGAAAAATGGCGAGAAAAAGGGATAGACACAACTTGGATATCAGAGGGCTACTGCAGGCAATAAGTAAAAATGATGGTGTAAATATCTGAAAAATGAGTGAGGCGTATAAATGGATTTTTAGAATGAGTGGAATACTATATTCAGTAAGTAAATTGTTAAAATTATGTATATAGTAGTATGTGTATGTATATGTATATATATATGTATGTGTGTGTATATGTGTACGTACATGTACATTTGTGTATAAATGTTAATTAATTAGTTCGATACCTGTCGACAAGCGAAAGCTTGACGGGATGAGGTAAAATATAATTATACACATTAATCTGAATATATGTAGATGATTTTATAGTTTGTGTCAGTTTATATATATTGTCTGTGTTTAAATAGTGTTACATTGTGCACTAATATGACTGTGTAATTGTAAAAATTTATTAAAAAATACGATTTTACAATATATTATAAAATATATATATATATATATACATATATATATATATATATATATATATATATATATATATATATATATATATATATATATATATATGCTCGTTGATTTTAACGGCATAGCAAGAATATAAAAAGCTATAGTAACGTTCCGAAAATTGATACTATGAGTATTATTATTATTTTTTCATTGTTATAACATTTATATATTTTTCTCTCACACGCTTGTTTGAATCATATCGTTCCTAACAAGGACATCGTGACACATTTGTGTCTTCACGAATTAGTTCGCGCCGTTTTTTCCATCCGTATACTGCAGATATACCCATCTCACATCGAAAAATATTAGTAACATTTGCTGATGATATAGCTTTACTAGCTGCTAATTCAGTTCCAGAATATGCTAGTGCGGCTGTTCGTCAAAATCGTATGAATCGAATTGTAAAGTGAGCATATAAATGACGTATAACATTTAATACATTCAAACGTCAACATACCACCTTTACTAACGGACAAATAACACATCCACCGATATGTATCTATGACGATGAAATTCGGCAAACAAACTCTGTAAGATATGTCGGAATGCGTCATGATGGTGTCATCAAACAAGAAAAACTATTATTTCGCGAACCACATTACTCTGTACTCTTCTAGGAAAGTAACCTGCTTTAAACTTGTCTTTAAAAGAGAAAAATTTATTTTATTACGATGACTTCGATCTGGAAATATGGAATCGAATTATATGAAACCTCGTGTAAAAGTAATGTATTTGCATCGACAACAATCGAAAATACTTCATATCATCGCATCTGCACCGAAATATGTGTACCGGTATATTTCTTTTTTTCGATAAATCGCAATTTAATATTAACCCACATTTACGCGGAATGCATTTACCTCACAATCCCACAAGACGATTAAAAAAGAGCAGATGATGCAATTAAATTTAAATAAGAAAAAATAATACAGTTTACTTACATTGTTGCGAGCGTTTATGTATATATAAATTTTCAATTAATTTTATATATATATATATATATATATATATATATATATATATCACCGTTGAGTATATAGAACGATTATCATCCGTTGTAACTCGAAATATGAAATAAGTATACTTTCATCTCTGTCCGGGAAATCTACATGAAAAAAAAATTAGATACTTTTATAAAGTCGTAAAACTATTTATTCGTTTAAATAATAATAATAATAATAATAATAATAATGGCGCTCTTGCAAGACGAATAATACAAAATTATCGGTTAGCGACAAATATAGACAAAAGGAACGACACGGAAATAAACTTGATTTAATAATCATAATTATAATAAAATATACACGATTCGTCTTGCAAAACTGATGACGCATTTAATATTTACAAATAAAATGACGTAATTACGATTCGGGAACTGTTCCGTATGATCGTTTTAAATAAGCTTGTTGTTTCTTTATTTTCATTTTCCATTACATGCCGTATGATCGAACAAACGCAAGTCATAGTCGATGTTTACGTTTATGTCGAATTATTCGTACCACCGTAAGTTCCTTCTTTCCATCAAATCCAATGTAAGCTTCTGGGAATCACCTGCCAATTTAACCCGTTCCAACCACATAGCACTCAGCAGGCTCCGCTTTGGTCACATATCACTCTCTCATGACCATCTTTTCCAACAACCTACCAAACCCCCGGCTTTTTGTCCCTTTTGTTTACTCCCAAACCCTCTCTTATCTGCCATATTTTACTGTAATACTCCTCGATTACCGGCCCAATATCCATCAGATCTGCTTTCCTCTCGAACAATTCTTCAACTATTCCCTCAGCTATACAGTTCCTTTCCTCTTCCAACACATCTTACTGTAGTGCCGTAATAGCCTCGATAGTTAAATGCGGCGCTATAACAAATAAAAACAGAAAAACTTAATATCTTGAAAATTTAAACGGAAAACATACAATATTTTTATTCGACCGTGCGTCAACAAGCGAATATTATATATAAATAACGTGGAAGTGCGTGTGTGTGTGTGTAGTGCATATATGCTACATATTATCGTATACCGGTGTTTTCGTGTATTATTGATTATACAAATTAAACAAGCTACACGAGCAACTACGCAAACTACTCACATGTTTCGACACTGCAGTTACGCAAGTATGTAACAACGTTGGCGTCAACTGTTTACTATGATGTTCGCTCAATATTACTACACCCTGCAGTCTTTGAATGACAGATTCGCAGTCGCTATTTTCCATCTGCTGAAGAGTTCTATGCAAACCATCTTTAGGAGATTCAAATGGAGGTAGTTCTTCCGGATTAATGAATAAACTATTTTTCGGCATCTTAATTTCCTTTGTTAATGATCGTTTCAATTTCTTTTGTAGAAAAAAAATTGAAACGATCATTAACAAAGGAAATTAAGATGCCGAAAAATAGTTTATTCATTAATCCGGAAGAACTACCTCCATTTGAATCTCCTAAAGATGGTTTGCATAGAACTCTTCAGCAGATGGAAAATAGCGACTGCGAATCTGTCATTCAAAGACTGCAGGGTGTAGTAATATTGAGCAAACATCATAGTAAACAGTTGACGCCAACGTTGTTACATACTTGCGTAACTGCAGTGTCGAAACATGCGCGTAGTTTGCGTAGTTGCTCATGTAGCTTGTTTATCAGCTCGTATATCGGATCAGGATATAGAAGAAATGGCGAGTGCTCCGTTTTCTCGAACATCGATAGTAATAAGGCTTTAGATGTGATGCTCGATAACGTAAGACTGACGAAATGCGTTATTAATCTTCTTCAAAGATTATCCGGCCACCCAAATGCATCTGTACGATCTTCGGCTTCTTGTTTATTATAATATATGCTTAAATTATACTTAATTGCATAATTCTTCAACACTAAACGCAAAGGTAGCTGCCCTGCTATTATTATGAATAGTTCTATAACCTTTAATAAGTTTTAAAATGTAAAAATGATAGTTTAGTTCTAATTTCTTTCTAAAAACGTTAAATTTTAAACGGTTGTAATAAACAGCGCAACAATAGCAATAACGCGATACAATTAAACTTTTCAACGGTACTACTGCCTGGCTATAACTGTAATTATTGTTGACGTTATAAAGTTTATCGAAAGTATTAACTGAAATAACTGCCTGTTTGTTAATATATTTTACGTGTTTCCAAAAATTAAATTTACCGTCTATAATAACTCCTAAGTATTTGAAATAAGAACACTGAAATAAATTACTATCGTTACAATTAAGTTTAATAGGAAAAAAGGTTACCGTTGAAGAAGTCATAAATGAAAGTGTGAAGAGTAGATTAAAACGTTCATTTGAACAGTGGCTGCAGAATGAGAAAAATATCTGAAAAATATCTGAAAAATATCATCTGAAAAATATCTGAAAAATATCTGAAAAATATCTGAAAAATATCTGAAAAATATCTGAAAAATATCTGAAAAATATCTGAAAAATATCTGAAAAATATCTGAAAAATATCTGAAAAATATCTGAAAAATATCTGAAAAATATTGAAACGAGGAAATTGAAAGGAAGTTTGCGAAATTTTTTTAAAAGTAAAAATAATGATAATAAAATAAAATTGAAAGAGAACGATGCAATGAGGATACCACAGGGTATTACGACAGAACGAAGAGAAAAACAATAATGAGTAAGTGTGAGTGTACATTATAAATGAGAATACATGCGGGAGTGTAAATGAGAATACTCGTAAATGTGAAAATAAATCGTAAAGAAATAAATTATAAACACATTAAATTATTAGGTAATTTTTTATTGACATAAATATTTATATTACTTAATGTGTAATAATATTAAATAGAACAAATACCTGTCTACAAGTGAAAATTTGATAAGCGATATTTAATGTCTTCGACAAAATTGGTGTATAGCGAAATGTGTTCTTGCTGTGCTATTTACTTATTTTAGCGTCGTGTGTAACCAAGGTTATTTTAAAATAACAAGGTTGTATCATTCAATGATACTCCTATTTGTAGTAGGAAAAATCCTCGAAAAAACTTGTCGTGTGACGTAGTTTGTAAACCAACTAAGCTCTTTATAGTATTTAGCATTAGAGGATAGTGCTAGAGCTGAAAGCTGTCGTGTTTACTATTTTGTCTGTTGGCGTGTTATACACAATATTATTTTTTCCTCTTTTTTTTTTTTTTTTTTATTGTACATCAATCGTATTTATTTTAATACCTAACCTTTTTTCACACGGTAAATTTAAAAAAAAACAAATCACTTCATAATTATTAAATAAAATTATAGAGAGAAGTTGAATATTATCGGATATAAAGTTATCGCTTGTGTCTTTCATTATGGCGGCGGAAACGAACGAGAGGTGAATTAAATAAACTATCCATCACGCTTGAATGCTTTATATAGAATTCGTTGAACATTAGACCGCACCTTATCATATAATGAGCATCTAACGGTTTTATCCAAAAAGTTATAAAAACACGTATAAATCTCATTAGGAGACTCGCAGGTTCGACTTGGGGCGCTGATGCAAGAACACTCAGAATTTCTTCCTTGGCACTTGTATACTCAGCGGCCGAATATTGTTCATCTGTTTGGTGTAATAGCTGCCATGTTAAAAAAAAAGTAGATGTAATATTAAATGAAGCACTACGAACCATATCAGGAACGCTGAAATCTACACCACTTATGTGGCTTCCAGTTTTAGCTAATATAGCTCCAGCTGCAATTAGACGGGAGACAGCATTAGTCGGAGATAGAAATAAATCTCAGATGTACCCCGAACTGCCAATATCTGAAGAGATAACGTCCGCACCAGTATCGAGACTCAAATCCAGGAAATCACCTTGGACAATGAATGAATTATTAGCAGAAGATATGAAAGCGTTTAATAAATAGAAAATAACATGGGAAAGGAATTTAGAACATACAACAAATTCCCATTTAATTGTCGACCCGAAGAATGAAATTAAAGGAATGGATTTATGTAGGAAACTATGGAAGACACTCAATAGAATTAGGACCGGACAGGGAAGATGCGGATATCTAATGCAGAAGTGGGGTATAACGACAACTGCTGCGTGCCAATAATCCAAGACAAACAATGCAGCATATATTGGAAGACTGTAGTTACACCTGTAGGTTTAACATTATATTCACAATCTTAATGACAGAGCCATAGACTGGCTAACAAATTTAATACTTATGATGATAATTTTGTATAATTATATATAACCGATGATTATGCGATAAGAAGAAGAATACAAGTTAAAACAAAAAACAAAAAAACTGCGTTAACTTCTGTGAAGTAAATGAAACAGAATACGATGATGGAACAAATACAAACATTTTGGCAAACGACGTTCAAAAAGATAGTGAGGAACGATAATTCCTGAGGAAGTCTGAACTACCTTTTGGGACGGATTGCTAGAAAATTACGAGGAGATTTTTCAGAATTAGGAAAACTAACTTTTAAAGAAAATAATAATTCTACATCCTGGATTGGACATTTGTGTTATAGTGTCTTAACAGAACCATCTGAAAATTTGAAAAATTTTCAATTTATCATGGAAATCGCATAAAAAAAGATAAAGGCGTTGTATGTAAATTGGTGGAACAATTAACAAAATAAAAATACCAACAGTTCCTGAAACAGTTTATATATACTTATATTTAAAAAAAAAAAAAATAACCATTATCCGGTTACGAAATCTGAATGGAAGACAATAAGAGTTGTTAGCAAATCACGAAGCTATAGGAAGTTAAAGACCGAAGTGAAGAAACTGAATTAGGTAAATGAGTGTACGTGTATGTTTCGAGACGCTAAATAAGTCTATTTCAATATTCTTTTATGAATTAATATTTCAATAGATCTTTAAAAAAATATTTATATTTAAATGATTTTGTTAACGGAATAAGTAATCTAATTTTCCATCTAATTTTATATAATTAAAGTATCGTTATTTTGTAGGTAAGCAAATATTTATTGTAAAGACGCAATATTTAAATGTATTTATTAAATTAACCGAATGAATAAATTTTTCGTCCGAATAAAGTTCAATAATATTAACAGTTTCAAAACATTAATCAAATAATAAATTATTTAATTCCTAACCATAATATATGTAAGCGTAACATTTAACTTCTCTTTAGTCTACAAATTACATCATATGCGAGAACGAGATTTTTCACACGATTGAGACCACTTGAAAAATATATACACCTAGAACGACTTAATAAATGAAATTGAAGCAGGAAAGGAATTGTATAATTGTCGGAATAATTGAAGGACAGCTTATTTTACAAGATGGGGCGAGTACAAATGTCTTCAATGCTGACAACCTCTTAAATTATATAATGACGCTAGAGGTATAGTATACGGGTTTAGCTCTTCAACTGTTATTCGGGTTTTGCTGTTTCTTTTGGTTTCATCGATCTAACGCTATTCGTTACTCATATGTTAAGAACGGTTCGGACGAATGATATTCTCGCACGCATGTAGCTTTATATGTTATTACCACATAATTGGGAGTTGGGTCACAAAACAAGCGAGCGAGCAAGCCGAATTAACGGACGGCGGTTATATATAAGTGGAAACGTGGACACTTGCAGCAGCTAGCTGCACTAAAGAAATGTGGGTATATAAGTATTTGCTGAAAGTTAGCTGGACGCAAAAAATAAATAACAAAAAGATACTACAAGCTTTTGCAGAAGGAATGCGAACTACTCGCAATTATAAAAAAACGTAAAGTTCGATATCTAGGACACGTCTTAAGGGGAAACAAATACAGGTTGCTGCAATTAATTCTGCAAAGAAAAATAGCATGGAAACGAAGTCGGGGGGTAGACCGAGGTTATCCTGGATGCAGAATATAAAAGACTAGACGGGAATCGGAGAAATAAGAAGACTAACAGATACGACCAGACATCGATATGCATGGGACAGTTTGGTCGTCAACATCCGCTGAGCGGATATGACAAAAGAAGATGAAGAAAGTTTTTCGGGAAATTCAAAATTTTGAAAAACTAGATCTAACTATAAATTTCGATTTATCGGTTATCCGAGTAATGTGCCATTCTCGTTTTGTCCTTTAATTTCACTTCTAACCGGACGAAATAAACCTGACCGATTCTAACTTAACCGAATCTAACATTAACCTAGCCGGGTATTTTGTTATTATCGTTTTTCCGTTAATTCCACTTCTAACTAGCCGAAACACACCTAATCGAATCTAGCTTTTCAAAAAGGTGTAATTCATTTAAAATAGTTTTTTAAGAAAAGTGAAAATTGTCATCCGCGTGAGTAAATTTACCTATATATGAGTTTATTTTAAATAATTCCAGAAAAATAATATATGATTTTTTAATAAAACAAAATAAAAACAAAGTTAATCACTATAATGATTAACTTTGATTTTGTTTTGTTAATTCATAAAATCACTCCAATACATCAAAATATGATTTTTTTTCTTGTATAAACCTGAATTCGGCCAACAGGTGAATTTTTAAATAATCCGATAGCGAATGTGGTAAACAACGTAATCAACAATCAGCAATAAATATATATATATATATATATATATATATATATATATATATATATATATATATATATAAATATATAAATATAAATAACAACGCAATAGTAAATAAAATAAAAGCATCACAATACGAAAGTTATACATAAACAACGATACAAATAGCAAGTAAAATAAAATTAAAAATAAAAACATCCAACAATAAACCATTTTTTTTAATAGACAAAAACTGAATAGCCAGTAAAATAAGAATAATAAAAATAATTTTAAAATAGTTGTCCAATATAAAACTTAAATTTACAATATACTTCTTAGAACTAATTCTTCGTCGAAATTTATCGTCGAATTTAATAATTTATTTTTAAGTCTTTCTTTTATTATAAACCAACCGAAATTCTAACACAGTTTAATCACAAAAATTTTTTTATGCAAAGTTTTTCGACAGTTTCAAGCATATACAATAAATATTTTCGTTTATTATTTCCACATTACCCTAGAAATTTTCTTTCTTTAAAATGTTTTTCCGCGTATAAAATTTCATAATTTTGATTATTATTTATTTTGTGTTTTAATTCTTTAACAATGTTTTTTTATTTTTTGTTTTGCATTAATAATACCCACTAACCGTAGGGTTGAAAAGAGAAATAAGATTATAAACTAATTTAATATATATATTAATTCAGAATTTTTATACGTTAATTAATTAATTATTGAAACTTTAATTTTATTATAAAACATTTGAGAAGTTTAGTGTGTATTATATATGAAGGATATGTATGTGCGAATATGTCAAAAATTGAATGCACTGCGCGTTAAACTTCGTTAGAATAATGCTTTATAGAGAACTTGAAAAATGGAGGAAATACGATTAAGGCGCAAGATTGCGTAGCAAAAGGACTAAAATGTTGCACTGAACCAGGTGACTGAAGAAAAACCAACAAGCTGATGGGTTAGAATATACGGAGAAAAAGACTGAACATGACTTAAAGCGGTAATGAGAAGACGCAGAAATTATGAAGCGTGTAATTAACGGACAACGATGAATATCGGCGGTGGGGCACAATTTCCATTCGATTGTTAAGCTAATAATTTTTATTCTAATTAATCCTATCAAAATAATCGTATGTCTTTATGCAAATGTATATTTAGACGACTATAACGACGCATTAAATAAAATAAATGTTAAATAATATACATCGTTTGAAGTGTATTTAAATTAAATAGTTCACTATAAAGTATATTAATTATAATAAAAAAATATTCAATTTATACGATGTTGCTTCTAAAAAAACACAATACAAAGCCCGAATATATCCGATGGTCACTTATCTGTAGTTATATATTGGGAGCCAGACCCTTGTCAAGAAATGTATATATATATATATATATATATAATTATTAATATATTAATCTTGTGTAATTATAATACTTACTGCGACTAAGGTAATAATTTCATATTACCATTATCTTGGTCAACTGGAGAACGCTGAATGTCGCCAAACGTTAACGCGATACACGAGATGAAAAGTGATGAGACCGTTTAGGGCTAAACGGCGCGAAATAATATCGGGGTTTTAAAAAAAAATCGATGGATATTTCGCGGAGACCTAAATTAAAACCGAAATTCATTATATTTACTTAAAAAACGAGACGATCGTTTGTCCACTCGTTCGAAGGTTTCATTTTATTTAGGCCTATTTCATTCCGGTTATTAAAACTCACCGAAGCGTATTACAAAAGGCGCCTATACAATTCGTCGTACATAGCGACTTTAAACTGTAGGACGGTATTTAATCGGGTTAAAATTCAAAATTACGTCAAACTGTAACATTGCAGCGGGCCTACTACAAATTAAATTTCCAGATTTTAATCTTTTATTCGGTCACAATGTTCGCTATAATACGGTATGTGAAATTTTGGTGGTGTTTTTTTTCATTTTCCAACTTAATGACAAAATTACTCAATTTAAAATATATATATATATATATTATATAACTGTACTTAAAAATTAACTACAGTTCGTCTGCAAGAAGCGGTATCGTATAATGAAAACACCTGCGTCGAAATTTTTAATTTTTGCGTCAAAATTTCATAATTTATTTATTTATTTTATTTTATTTATTTAATGAAGCCACACAATAGCTAAAAGCCAATTATAGTGTAGACTTATAAATAAAATAATACAATGAATAATTTTTTCTGAATTATAAAATTAAAAGTAAAAAAATAAAATACCAAAAAAAATACATTGAACACATTCACCAGCCTCACACCCATTAAACACACCAGAAAAACTAGACGTATTCACAAGTCTCACACTCATTAAAACATACATCATTCACACCCCATTCACACAATCTTACTCGAAATAAACGGACGAATAATGTTCAACAAATTGTACATTAGTAAAGGAACACATATACCAAACACCCACCACATAATAACAATCTAGAACCATTAGACAACAGCGAAACTGCTGTTACGTGTGAAAAGGGTTCTCTACCTTTTCATTCAAATCAATCGTGTATATTTAGAGTTATCGTACCGACGTATTTAGTCTTATTGTACTGACGTTTAGTCTTACTTTACTGACGTTTAGAATTATTGTACCGACGTATTTAGTCTTTTTGTGTTGAAGTTGAAATTTAGTCTTACTGTACTGACGTTTAGTCTTATTGTATTGACGTTTAGTCCCGATTACTAATTCCGTTCGTCGAACGGTAATTAAATTTTTCGAGAAGCCTTATTTTAAATTTTATATCTGTGTCTATTGTCTTATATATCATACCGTTTAAATTAAATTCGATGCATTTAAAATATGTCGCAACCGCGTCCATAGAATTACAAATCTATAATTTTCGATTTCTCACGCAATTTTGTTAACGTTCCTCCAGAATAAACAACTAAACGGCTATTTTGAATTTTGGTATTTTATCGCGTTATGTATTTTCATTTTATCGTACATACTTATTCCGGTTATTGTTAAGTCTCAACATTGTTAATTAATTTTTTCCCATTTTTGTATATATATATATATATATATATATATATATATATATATATATATATATATATATATATATATATATATATATATATATATATAATGTTGAATATATTTGAGAGTAGTGATTTTATTAATTAATAATAAACCGAACAAAATATAACACAATCACTAAAACTTTAATCGCGAAGCTTTTCGACGTCATTTTCAAGCAGGCACCAAAATTATTACAACTTTTTTAATATATGAATTACCAGAAATGTTTATATAACAACTTAAAATTTGATATACATAATTTCACTAGCCAGACGTAATTTCAATTTTAGATTTATTTACAATAAATTTTATTTATAAAACAGATTTAGAAAAATTCTTTATAAAAATTGATGATGTAACTGTCGAAAAGCTTCGCGATTAAAAACTTTTAGTGATTGTGTTATATTTTGTTCGGTTTATTAATATATATAAATATATATATATATATATATAATATATATATATATATATATATATATATATATATATATATATATACACATAATGTACATATAATTTTATAAAGCAAACGTTTACACGCAGTCTGGAAAAACCAACTGATTATAAACTCTTAAAGGCTAATCGAGCCAATAAATCCATGCCAACGTACCTCAGTTCCCCTGGGCAGTTATACTATTACATTATTACATTATAATATTTTAATATTTAATATAAATTTTACAACAACAACAAAAAAAGAGGAAAAAGTTAAAAGACGTATTAACAAATATATATAGGTAATTAATCCAAAAAACAGTTAATAACAACAGATTACATTTGTAACTTATTTATACAATACAGTAAGTCAATTGAGGACACTTTTCCATATAAAGCTTCTACATTTGAGTTTGGCTTTTAGGTTTTGTTTGTAGTAATGTCGATACAAGACGGTTACTTAAGCTCATTTTGACCTTGTGTCTGAAGATTAAATATTGTACCTGTATATTATGAATGTGTAACACACTGATTACATAAGTTTCACCTATCATTTCTGTTCGAAGTAGATTGTTTGATTTGTTATGTTATTGTTCTTACATTCGTAAAAAACCGACTACTTTTGTCCAGGTGTTTTTAAATGATTATTTTAAATGACTAGTTCTTCCTGCCGTTTTAAACGACCACTGGGTTTTTTTTCGAGACGGTTTTTTTTTAAACGACTCTTTACATTATAAATAACGATTAAGTTACTAGTCCGGGAAACAAAACAATATACATTCAAATGCAGGTGGTAAATAAATCGTTTCTAATGAAAATATGTCAAATGAACACGACGGAAGATATCATACACGTACTACTTGCATAACAAAAGTGACTAGCACCATACCTAATCAATAAACTGGAATCCAATCATTCACTTGTGGAATAGAACATAGTAATGTATCATTCAGCAAAATAATCGATTCTTTTTCGTGTTCTGACAAAGAAAACATTGCCGAATGTTACTATATATGAATTCTCTGGTTATTCTCTCCACTCACCATTTAGAACTGTCTTCATATTTCCCACGTTTAATTTATCGGCAATTTTATGATTAATGGTGAATCTTGTAGTAGTATGGTTTAAGACTGGTTCCTCTCTAATTTACAATATAGTTACGCTCTCCCAACTCATTAGTTCACTCAGCCAGCATTTCACCAGTTGAAACTCTATTACAACTGTTGTCAACATACACTATAGAATCGGTATCACAGTACTAAACAGATTTATCCCAATTGTTCAACTGATTATACGATCATAGACGAGTGTTCGCAAATATACACGGAACTACAAATATGTTTGTGTTGTAGTTATTCTCAACGTAATAATATAGAAACCTGTAGTTTATGTGAAACATTTTGTTATTCAAAAATCTCGCATTCACAAACGTTAATCGGTCGTCTTACAAAATCTCTTAAAACTTACACGCTTTGCTTGCATGCTCTGTATTTCCCATATCGAACCTTTACCCAAATTTACCCAGTAAGAAATTTAGACTCATTTTCGATTCCGCTCTCTGTGCTAAATTTACAACACTATGTCATCAACATTCAACTCTATACCGATTTTCTCTAAAATGTCCTAGGCATATTTTTAAGTTGTCGCGTACGTATGTGTACTAATCTCTATCCTCATCAAATCTCTAATGTACCCCTTCCACAGTTCTTTACTATCTTTAAACTTCGTATATCATTTCCATTATGTAATAGGGCTATCTGCAAAGAAAGAAGAACTAAGCAACTTATGTCGTCAACTAAAATGTAGTGTACTTATTTGTGTACAAGAAACTCGCAGATCTTAAATAGATTTTCGCCCACAGATATTTAGTATGCGTAGAATAGTAGAAAGTTCGCATAAAAAATACAATAGTGCTGTTTTTATAAGACCCAATATCAAGATTTTCTCACCGGGAGAACATACTACCAATAACATTGAAATCGCGACTATAGAATACACCAATATTACTATAACGTCAGTAAACAAACCACCTAAGGTCGATTTCGTCTTTATGGAATCGTTAAATTTCAGATATCAGAAACAGTGTATCGTTATTGGAAAATTAGTATCAACTGGGGATATAGCGAAACGGGCTTAAATGGTCGAAAGGCGGAAAAGAAGTCAACTATGATCTGGACATCCCACCAACTGCGGAAAAAATTATACATAAAGCCGCTAGGTTAGATTACATACCAAGCGAAATATATAAAGTTGGTAAAAATGTGCTCATGACATACTTGATTAAACTGTTTCAGGAGACATGGGAAAGTTCAACTGTACCCAAAGACTTTAAAGATGCGGCTGTTTTTGCCATTTATAAAAATAAAGGAGGCAAAAAGGATTGTTCAAATTATCATGTTATATCACTTATTTGCACGGTCAGTAACGTCCTGAGTTTAATTCTGCAGCAACGCCTGCAAATAGTAAGGAATACTTATCTTCCGGAGGAACAGTGTGGACTTAGACAGGAGCGCAGCACAATAGATATGGTGTATGCCTTATGACAAGTTATGGAAAAGGCTAGAGAGCAAAATGGAGCTCTGTATATGGCGTTCATAGATGTCAAAAAGGCTTTCGATACAGTTAATAGAAATGCACTGTGACGATGCTTGGAAATAGCTGGTTGCCCATCAAAATTTGTTTCAATTATAAAACAGGCGCATGATGGTGTGGAAAGCTCAGTAATTTGTGACACCGAACTTGCAGAACCTTCTGGTAACAACCGGTGTAAGACAAGGGTGTGTGCTTGCACCGTCTTTGTTTAATCTTTATATGGGAATGATTTTCTTAACATACAAACGAAAAATTGAACAAATAGGTATTAAAATAAGATATCGTTTTGATGGGGGATTATATAATCTACAAAAATTCAATACAAGCAGCAGGATGGAAATATTTGTACTGCAAAATTTACTATATGCTGATGATTGTGTTATACTGGGTGAAACTTCTGCAGAATTACAGCGCGCGCGCTAAACTGTTTGCATGATACATATCGGGATTATGGATTAAGTATAAATACAAATAAAACATAAATAATTATATTGAATGGCACAGAAGAAAATTTTCATATAAACGGGTCGAAGTTAAAAATTGCCAAAAGCTTCAAATACCTTGGAAGTATAATTTGCGATAATAATGAGCTAGATGAGATCTAATATAGAACAAACAATGCTATGATCGCCTACAACAAGCTGTCACGTGTATTTAGGAATAAAAATGTACATATTAATGCGAAACTAAATGTTTATAGAGCAGTGGTATTACCACCTTTGTTGTATAGTTGTGAGACATGGCCAATCAGAAGCAATCAAATTAAAAAACTCGAAATTTGTCAGATGAGGTTGCTCAGACAAATCTTAAGAATAGCATGGAAAGATAAGATCTCAAATGAAAGAATTTTGAAAATGACAAATTGTAATAAAATAGTACAATATTTAACCAAAGCTCGGCTAAGATGGGTTGGCCATGCTGGAATGGATAACAATCGCATACCTACATGGTATATTACATACTGGTGACCGATATTGTGCGAAGACCAAAATTAAGATTTAAAGATGTGCTATCAAATTCCATCAAAAAGAACGGTATTAATCCAAAGAAAAATAAGACTTGGGAAGAATGGGCGTTGAATAGAACTAAATGGAGAAAATTCATCGATTACACAATTAGCAGATGTTCACACCGCCAGAAATCGCGCAAGAGGAGGAAGAAGGAGCATAGAACAGTATGAATATGCACAAAGCAGTTATAAATCTAATTATAAAATTGGATTAATATCACACATAAGATTCAGACATTGAATTATTTAACAGAAACAGATATCATTAGAAAAGGCACTCATACTCAGCGACGAGTGAGTTAGAATAATAATAATAAATGTATAATATATGTCAATAAAATACCAAATAATACGTACATTTTTAATGGAAATGCACGCTAGACTGTTTCCTTTATTAGATTTTATAGACAAAAAATCCTAATACTCATGGACTCGCTGAGTATTTTTTTACAACATTTGCCAGATATTATGCGTGTGGCGTGGCGTTTAGTTTGGTGTCGATCTTCCACTTGTGGTTACTGTTCAGCCACACTGGAGCTACATTAAGTAAACCAGCGCTAGAAGTGAAGTTCGTATAGAGTGGCTGCTGATGAACATGGGATACAGTGTTACACCGACTTTACAGGTATTTGGAAGTTCCGTGTTGTTGTATCACACAAATGTACTAATATTCATAAGAGAATGTAGAAGTTAAATAATAAATGTATAATTCTTAAATTTTACAAATAATTTTTTTGTCTTTTTAAATTCCTTATATCAAAAAGAAACGCTTACACGTTTTACATATATAATGTTTATTTATACATTGTTTTATGAAAATAGGGTTTAATCTTGAAATTCAATGATTATAAAACAAGATGTAATTCATATTTATCATCTCGTACTTCGATTTTGCGATCGTTTTTTTATACATATTTTAAAAACAAACGCTAAAATATCTCTTTACATAATTATTTTAGCTAACAAATTTAAAAGTTGTAAACAGTTGTTCAAAGGTAAAAATATTTTTTTTTTATAAAATAAAAATTATAAAAATAAAAACAAAAATAAAATAAAATAAAACAATCAGAAATCTAGATTATTGCCAAGATTTAACATATACAGTGGGACATTAATTAAAAAATCATCGATGATCCCACGCTAAAAAAAAAACCAGTATAAATAAGTTTTCCGAGAAAGAATAATGATATTAAAATCTAGAAATGCAAATTAATAATTACAATAATGACTTGTTTTTTTCACGCGCTAACTGCGCGTAACTCCGTGAATTAAATTATTAAATAAGTAACTAAGGTAAACATAATTACCCTTTAAAACACCGAGTGTCAATATTTAAAAACTGATTCGCAATATCCAAAACATAAAATTATGGCTAAAATAAAGGAACAGAAAAAAATCAATTATTGAAAATATGGTTAGAGCTCACGTGAAAATTTAATGCTATATAAATGTAATAATAATCTGTTTCATCATTGTTAGAGATGATTCTAGAAGTGATAATTATATATTAATAGTATTGTCGAATACAGAGTACTTCAAATAGACGTGTAATGCTTCATACTATTGCCACCGTGATAATTAAGTATAATCTATTTTTAATTAATTTAACGTGTTAAAAACTGAAGACATTAATTTTCGAAGAAAATCGTTATTCAAATTAATTTTTAAAAAATGTGTAAGGACCAATTTAAATCCGACAAAAATGTCTGCACCGTACAATACACAGCGATCAAAGTATTCAATAAAGACTAGCCGTATACGCACGGACATGTGTGAAAAGGTAACTTTTAGAAGAAAGTAAGAATGCAAAATATCGCAAACTTTGATTATTGCAACTTGTATAGGTATCAGATAAAAAGTTGTTTTTGTGCATTACAAAAATATAAACAAACACACTACACGTATGTATGCACCTTATAAACTTAGTTTTAAAACTATATATATATATATATATATATATATATATATAAAATGATCAAAATATTTGAGTTATTTTGTCTTCAGACTACTCTAACGGTAAAAATTGTAAAATGTGAAAATTATTTGTCCGGTGCTAGGAATTAATCTATCCATAAGAACATCATCTTCACTTGTTCATGTCTGAATCTGAAAATTATTTAATTAACCGATACCGACATACATTGTATATTAATATTTTAAAATGTGCATATTAAACAATAAAGAAATTATAGTTTTCACATCTACCGTTTTCTGGAATACAAGTACAATATAAAATTATAAACTCGTAACAAAATACTTACCAATTTACTAACGTAAAGTAATCTAATCAATACTCAGACGAAAACGTTAATTTTTCGACAATTATAATTTAATATTTAAAAAAGATTTATAAAATAACTTATGCATACGTTATGTTAAAACAAACAAAGCTGTGAAATTTAAATAGCCCGTGTTTGATAGATTATCAATAATAAATATTTTTAAGAGCAACCACTTCGTATTATGTACAAATTTTTCTTTTGAATTAAAAATACCTTAGTTGAATATATAAAAAAAAAAAAAAGCTGGTTGTTAGTGTACCCCAGCTTAGTTTCCTATTTTACATGTTTGTTATTTTATTGTTTGATCTGTGAATATTATAAAGTTGATAAAATGGATTGATATTATTTTATTAATACTTTTATTAAGGTCGAACTTCGAAATACGTTTTATGTTATTATATAACGTGATATTTTAATTTTAAATATGGAAAGTTTAAAACTTTCAAAAATATTTGGTTTAAGTAACAATTTTAATAATTTTATTACTTCTTACTACTAAATGTTCATTTAGACATACTGGATTTTGAATTATTATTGCGAATTCTGACTGAAGTGGTTTATTGTAGAGATTTTAACTTGTTTTTATTTTGCTGCAGAAATTAAAATTCGAGAATTACCTGATTTTCGAGATGGAGTTTGATTTTTCACTGAATTCTATTATACATGACGAGATAACTGTAATAGAATCCAACCTTATTTTTAGAAAATTTGACGGCAGTATCGAAGAAATAAGGTATATATTTTAAATGTATGTTATCCGCAAATTTAATCAATGAATTTGATTAATTTGATTATTACTCCTTTTTAATGTACTGGATATCAACTTACACGGAATTGATAGCTGAAACGATATGATAAGTTTTATTTTTTAAATAAAATTTTAAATCAATAAGTATTAATCATATCTATCATTCATGTAAAAGATTATTGCGCGTAATTTAACGTTGTACATTTATTGCAAACAGCATTACAAATTATTATCGATTACTTAAATAAGAATAATATCGGTGTATAATATGCCGATTTGAGAAATTCAATATTACATTATTTCATTAATTTTCAGCGCGTGTCGGGAAATTGTTAAAACATTAATAGATAAACTGGGTTTTGCATCAGCAAAGGCACAAGGTCTTAATGTACCAGTTACGGATACTCGTAAATTTAGTCATTCGGAGCAACTAATTTATTTGTTAACTGATTTTTCGGAAAAGTAAATATTGTATTCGCGTTAATGTGCAAATATTATATTAACGTTGGTCAATATTTTTACCTGTTGTATTTCGCTGTGCAGCTATTTCATTATTAGTTACGAATATATCATTTTTGTTTCCAGATTTGATTTATTTTTGTCAATGCATTATTATGTCCGCTATGGTGTAGATTGTTTATTAAATTCAGTCCCTTTACTACAAATAAATATAACTATATTCCTATTCGCCGTGTAATTGACATAATTACGTAATCTTGATTACAGTAAATTTCTGAAAACTATGAATTAATATAATAAATTGCTAACACGAATTTCTGATATAGGCGTACTATATGTATCCTACATTTTTCGTTTATTTACAACTGTAGATCTATTTTGAAAGTTATTTATTTTTTATAAATTACAGATATAAATTAGTATTTTTACATTTTATATTTCTCATATTTTATATATATATATATTATTTTTTTGTTCACTCTATAACGGCTTAATAACCGAAAAGCTTTGTCATTTTTATAAAACCATTAGTGATTTTAACTCCTTTCTTATGTTTATTATTTAATTTATTGCATCGCGGTTACGCAGGTTCGGTTGCAATTCCTGTTTCGTAAATATTTAGCGTAGAAAAAAAAAAATATTATGCTGTTCTTGATTAAATTTTATTGGTTAAAAAGACGATAATTTCATTATCTAATAAACTACATAAATGATTTCCATCGATCATAAATATCGCGAAATTAGGGTTTATTAAAGGTATTCTAAAACGAACTTCACATTATCACGGTTTACGATAAAATCTTTATATCCTTAAATAGTGTGAAATTCTTTTTATCTAGATGAAAATTAATTATTTGTGCATTAGTAACGTTGTAATAAGCGATAATAATCGCACAACAAAAAATAAAAAAAAAACGATTTAATTTATTTGTAATTTTACTTAGACCAACATTTAAAATAATACCTTTACAATGAAAGAAAATTGTAAATAGTAAATTAATCTCAAAATAAAATATTTTAAATATACACTATTATTATTATTTAATAATAATATTTAATTTACTTTACGTATTTATTAAAAATAATTTTTTACGTTTTTCGAAAATAATTATCGACGACATATTTACGTTAATATAATACTGCGATAAATGTCGAGAAATAATCTTTTTTTTTTTTTAATAAAACATTTAACAAAATACAAAATAGATATGGTGAAAGCCTCGTTTCGTTTAACATGGAGTTATTTTAACTGTTACATTTATAGAAATGGAATGGTAATCGGTTTCTTAAAGGTTGGCCGCAAACGATTATTTCTGTTCGATTTAAAAGGCGTTATTTGGGACAGATATTTTCTGTGTATTTTAGATTTCTACATACACGAATCTAAACAACGCGAAGGATACGGTAAACGTTTATTCGATTTCATGCTACAGGTATTATGTTATTATGTCATATATATATATATATAATATCGATCGTTGCGCTAATAAATATATATTTTCGAATTGTATAAAATAATGATATGGTCGGCGGTTATTTCAAACGCGGCAAAGATGTATATAATACGTGTATTAATCTTTTTGAGTTTCACTTAATCAATTTTTGACGTAAGATTATACATTCTAGCGCATGAACTTCCGTATAAGACAAAATTAACGTTATTTTCAAAGATATTTCCGTTTTCGAAAACTACGAAAAGCGTAAAGTGATATTTTTGCACAATACTGCTTTTCGGGCGATTCCGGATATTTTTTTTTCAACGCGATTATACAAATATTTTTAAAGTTGAAACGTTCTTCATCAACCGAATGTCCTTTTTTTTTAATATATATATATCATCATAATTTATCCTCAACCGCTAGGTTAGTGGGCAACATGGCCTGCAGGTAAACAAATAATAAGAGCAGCTTCTTTTATCTTCATATAATTATGTTCTTTTATTATGGCGTCCATAAATCGGGTTCTTGGTCTTCCTCTTCTTAATTTTCAATTTGCTTTTCCTTAAGTTTTTTACCCATTTACAATGTCTGATTTGATGACCGATCATACTATTTCTTTTTTTGATCAATCGTGTTTATTATCTTCGGTTGTTCTTCTATTCTTTCGAATACCTCCTTATTTGTGATTTTATCCATCCACGATATTCTCAGCATCCTTCGATAGCACCAAACTTCAAAAGCTTGAAGTTTTAATCTTTCTTTTTTCCGTAAAGTCCATGTTTCACAGCCGTACGGTGCAACGCTCCAGACAAAAGTTTTAACGAACATATATATCTTTTATTAGTACAATCTTATACTTCTTGTATATGCATTAGTACTAGTAACAAAGGTAGATTAATGTAGATGTTCACCTTTATACAACTTTCAACTGATTACATATAGAATACAATAAACTAACCGGTTGATACGATTTTCTACCCCAAGATGACTGAACAACAAATTTTTTTTTTTGCGCTGCATAATTTGGATGTAGACTAATTTCCAAATCTAAACGGATGTCTTCATTTCTCTGATACCACCGAGAGTAGCATTTTGTATTCGTTAGATAATTAACCGACTTGACCATTAGCGCAGTCCCAAAATTAGATACCATATGCCCAAATCAGTCTAATTATTCGCCATATATATAATGTTAATCACTATAAAATTTATTTTATTTTGGCAAAGATTTTCGACTTTCACGTCATTTTCAAGCCATACAAAAATTTTTCAGTTTTTGTGTGGCTTGAAAATTACGTGAAAGTCGAAAAGCTTTGCTAAAATAAAATAAATTTTATAGTGATTAACATTGTTTGTATTTTTTTTTATACATATATAGATAGATCGATAGATAGATAGAGGAGTCATTTATTACGTAGGCTAAGTTTGGAGTTACGAACATTCGATCGATACATTTGTCGCAATTTATGAGTAAATTGTTCTCTCTTCATCGTTTTATATGTTTTCCAGTTCAGTCGAGTATTCAAATGCATGTCCAGATATATTGCACTTTCCTCTCGAGTCGAGAAATAGGCAGCTGTTTATATAACGTTGTAGAGTGTATATAACATAAGTTCATTCGAGTATAATTCTTCGAACTCGTGTCCATTTACTAATTTTATTGACAGTACGCCGTAATCAGTCGTATTTTCAAGGTAGTCGCTATAATGGCTGTATCATCTGCGAAGTTGTCAGCCGTATACGGGAGGTATAGAATAGATCCGAGAACGCTCGCTCGTAGTAGAACACTCACCTGTATCGGGTAATAGATTTACTTCCGCCGTGAGATTTACGAAAGATTTTTTTCCGAAAGATACTAAATGATAACACATATTTTTCGGTAGCTGATTTCTCATTTTATTGATCAGCTCATCGTGCCAAACTCGATCAAACGCCTGTGAGGTATCTAGAAAAACTGCTGAGCAGAATTTTATTTTTTAAAGGCTGATTTTTTTTTGGTATTAAAAATTCATACGGCGTATAAGGAAAACTGAAATTAATTTATTTACTTATTTTTTAAAATTATTCTTACTAAAATTTTAGGATAATAATGTTTTACCAGAACAATTACCGATCGATCGCCCGTCAAAAAAGTCGTTACAGTTCCTCTATAAACATTACGGACTAAAAACGATAATTCCTCAACCCAACAATTTTGTAATATTCGATCAATTTTTTAAATACGTTTGAAGAAGTGATCGAATATTGACTACTATGATTTTTTTATTGTTAAACTCTCATTGTAATGATTAACTAACTTTTTGTTGTAGTGTGAATGACTATTTATATATATATATATATATATATATGTGTGTGTGTGTGTGTGTGAAAAACAATTCTCGAGTGTAATAAGAACTTGCAAACTAAAATGTAGTACTAATACTCGCGATTGTATTCCTTTTAATTTTTCTCGACTTCATTTACCATATCATTGTAAGAAAAGTTACATGTTTTGACGATAGGGAATTTAGGCATTTACTCGCTATTGTGATCATATTTATATGTGTGATTATATGTTTATTAATTTTTTTTTTTGTTAACTGTTCTACTATCGAATTTTAACCATTTATTCTTATATGTTTAATAACTTATTTTCCTGTTTATTTAAATTTTTATTTTTAATCTGCTTGACGAAGTGCAAATAAACTAATGAATTTAGAATATTAATGAACATTTAGGTAGTAAAGTAGTAACTCAAAAAAGTACGAAAAATGAGTAAGATACTTTTTTCTCGGTATGATTTTTTTCCTATTTCACGCAATATACGCCTATCTCGTTAAGCAGAATAATCTTGTATACGTAATAAAATAATGTAATCGTTTTCAGATCACGTTTAAATTAAATAATCGGGAAACACAAAGAAAAATTTGTTAGAATTAAAAATGACTATTTTCTGAGATACTAGAAAATGTAAAAACTAAAAATACGCAAAAATTATAATAAAAAATGCTACAAATCGCGCAGAACCAATTTTTACTTATAATTTCGCGTCGATTATACTGCAAGGATGATGTGTAGTGTAATTTACACGAAATTTAAGTAAAAAATTTATTATAATTTATAGTGTTTTATTATTGGCTTTTTTTGTGTGTGTTTTCGTACTTTTTACATTTTCTGTCATGTTAAATATTTTTCTTTTTTCGTACTGTAGTGTAATCTAGACGAAATTTAAGTAAAAAGTTGTTTCTTTATAATATGTAGTGTTTTATTATGTTTGTGTGTGTGTGTCTTCTTAGTTTTTGCATTTTTTAGTATTTTCAACGGTTTCTTTTTTTTTTTTTTTTTGTACTGATAAATTTTTTTTAGTTTCCCGATTATCTTCTATTCGTAATTTCTTTGTGCCTATCTTTTTAATGCAACACGTAATTATAAGAAATGTTATTATCGACAATTTTATATATTTATTTTTGAGTTGTGTCTATTAACACTTAGTCGTTTATATAACTAATCACCTTTATCATCTTTTTTATATCAGCGTAACCATTTTCGTTAATATTTAAATTATTGTAATGTAAGCTTTATATTACTAAACAACTTGTAATTTTAACGAAAGAAACGTTTATTTCTTTATAATTCATTTACATTCAGATGCATTAACATTAACAGCTTTTATTTAAGGTTGCAAAAAATCACACTAGTATGGGTGAAAGAACGCGATTGTTTTTTGATTTATTTATACACGCCGTGTACTTACAAACTCTGCCAAAGAAGCATGAGTGTAAAAAGTGAGTGAGATAAAGGAAAGCTAATACTAATTTGACATTTATTATAATATCCGAGTACCGATTTCAAGTCTGTTCTGGATAGTAGTTGGTCTGCTACGGAACATAGCCGCACAGTCTGCATAGAGGGTAACTTGTGCATTCTGCACTTCTGGGAAATCATATAAACATGTGAGGTGGAGGTCCTACCACACTTCCTTGCGGAACGAACACCCCCTAAACACACTACTAATTAATGTAATGAAAATATACGTTTAATCGTATACTTTAAACTTTATACTAAATTATATATATATATAATCATCGTCGTATTGTTTGTTGCCAAACGTCGTGACCGCTACTGTACGTTTATTTTTACGTACAAAATAAACTAGCATTCAAGGCACTATTTATATGCGACGCAGATGCGCGTGCATATGATGTTATATGGAGTGGAGTGCCACTGTCTTCTTTACGATAATTAAGAATTAAATAATAATGAAAAACTTTCTAATGTCGCGTGTTGATTTCAAACCCACGATCGTCGAGTTGACACTCGAACACTAGCAACTACGCCATGATATATATGTATGTATGTATTATAATTAAAATGAACGAAGTGTACGACCAGAGTTATTCTGGCAATAATAGAAAATATAATGTATCTACGACAAAAGAATGTCTATGTGAAATTGACATGGATCCCAACTCACATCGGGATCAAAGATAATGAAATTTGTGATCAGGCAGCCAAAATGGGGGCCTCCAGAGGCCTACTGATCCCTGCGATTCCCTCCACATGTTTAGCTGCGTATGCAAAGGCGGATTTATTTTCATCGCTGGAGCTCTATGTTCTGTGCTACTCGTAAAAATTTCTAAAAACAAATTCAAACAAGTTGACCCAAACAATCTCTCTTTCTAATTAAGCCTCCCACATTCAATACCGATCCGTAAATTTTTCTCTATTTTAATTCGTATTAGGTCAGGACATAATCTGCTGCCCTGATTATGTCCACCGGATAGGGCTGGTTAGTTCCAGTACTTGCCAGTCCCCGTTGGAATGTGGTTCGACAGCGGACATTAATCATGTCATTTTTTCTTGCAGTCTATATAGTGCACACAGATAAACCTTAATCAAGACATTACTACAGTTAGGTATCTTCCCTCAGTACTCTATTGCATACCTCCTATGCTTAAATAATCATTCTGTGTCAATAACACTGGCCTCTTGTATATATAAATCTAATATTATTTTGTAATTTTTACATTCATGTATACCGTATTATATGTCTTAGTTTAGTTAATTACCTCTTTATTTGATAACTCATCTGTTAGCGTTTAGTTTATTTTAATTTGTATATACAATGAGTAGTAATGGCTTTATAAACTCAATTTGTGTGACAATAAAGAATAATAATACGCAAGTATGGCGTGAATTAGTCTAGAGAGGCGAATATGAAATTAACTCAAGTTAGATTTTGTTGTCTTTATTATGAGGATCCGGTCAATCAATTATCTTAATAGTAATATTTATAACATTCTAATTATTTACTAGTTTGAAGATGTACATAATGTGATATTTTTAACCTATTACTATGTACATCGAGAATTTGTTAATTATAATAGTATATATATATATATATATATATATATATATATATATATATATATATATATATATATATATATATATAATTATCCCGGGCCCAGATGAAAGAGGAGGCGCTAAAAAAAAATCTTAACGATTAAAATTTTCTTATCCATACATTTTTAGTCGGTAAACCAAATGTAAATGCATTATTTATTTACTCACTATCTTTTTAGCTTGTTGATAGGGTCCTATGAATTAACGTACGTGTGTTAACAGACACGTACGTTAATTCATAGGACCCTATCAACAAGCTAAAAAGATAGTGAGTAAATAAATAATGCATTTACATTTGGTTTACCGACTAAAAATGTATGGATAAGAGAATTTTAATCGTTAAGATTTTTTTTTAGCGCCTCTTTCATCTGGGCCCGGGATAATTTATCTTAGTTTCCCCCTTTCATGGCGGACCTAGGTTCAGGATAGAAGTAGTTAGGAGGGAACTGAAAGGAAAGCCTACGTAAAAATTGCTTAAGCTAAGTTTTTTTTTTTCTAATTTTTCCCATGAAGTATAAACGTGTCAATTTTTTTAACACGTCATATAAATTCCATTTATCATTCCGGAAAAGATTTATATATTCCATACAATTAATTTCCTATTTTAAGTAGTTCTGGTTCCTCGTGAATTTAATCAAGTAAGATTTATTTATAAAAACATTTATATATGAAAATAAACAAATCATAAACAGTTTAAAACTATACTAAATCAGCAATATATTTTACAATATCAAAAATCCTGGAATCAGTATAATGGTTAGCGTTCAAATACTTTACAGATTTAAATGAAAGACTAACATTTCACCCCCCCCCCTCTAATTATTATAACGTACAATTTATCACTACGGTAGCTTTAAAACATATTTAAAAAGATTTGACATAGTAAAAACAGGAAATTGCATTACATCTAATTTTGCGGACACCTGTTACCACGTATTGTGCAATGTTAAAGGGATAGTGTATAGTGTGGAAGAATTAGTGAGAGATCAATTTAATGATTTTAATAATTTAACTATAGAATAAATAAACAACAACAAAATTTATAATTTTTTATATTAGTAAGATAATAACATTTATTTAAAACTTTTTTTAAAAAATAATACAATTAATGATACATTAAGATAGAATTATTAAATGTTGAGTTAACATGTTATATTTATATATATTAAGATTAACATAATTGTATTATTGTTGTCATTATAATTGTGTTTGATTATAAATGGGGTTTGAAGTGATATAAAACTTAATTGGATTGTCGCTTTAAATTTCATATTATAAAATGTATTTATATATTTAATTAGGGGGGGTTTAAACATTCCTCATGTATGTAAGAACGTTCAGAAGTATGCACAGAGCCATGTTATGAGGCTGGAAAATCATCTAAATATCCTTGCATCAGGGCTACTGGGACACAACCGAAACTATACGATATTTAAGACGCAGAAAACCTCTGGACATAATGTAGGGTCATCGTTACCGCATGTATAACAGTAATCATTATTCCCTCCATGTTATGTTCTTTCCCTAAATACTGCTAAATGAACTTGTTAGTCTAGTCAGCTTATAGTAAATATTAAATATTAAAAAAATATATATTTAAAAAAAAAAACAACTAAATCACGAAAGAACGAATCTTGTATAACTTTCAGATTAATCGGGTAATGTATATATAAATTATGTAATATGTACAAATAGAATAGTGACAATTGGCATGATTTTTATGTCTTAAGTTTCACTCGAACAGATTTTAAACATTAGTATGTATAAGATAGACAATAATTTAAGCCGAATGATATTTGTATGCGAATGTGAAATTTATTTATGGAAAACACCTACACAAACCGGAAGTTCAAGTTATGTTAAACTAAATCTGATATAATATCAATAAACGAACTAACTGAAATAAACTGTGGTGTAAACGAGTGTAACGGTTGTAACTTTTTAAGCAGGGTGTGATATATTTGTAAAGTGAATTTCTCGATGAAGATTTACCACAGTGATTGTATAAATACGAAGTAACGTTAAAAACATATCACCGTGAAGATCCCAAAATTCGATGTCGAGCCCTTAATTGAAAGATGTTCGTAGCCTAAATTAGAAGACTAGGAATTAGTTGATAAATTTCATACTACATTCGTGATAGATCAGATTATTTTATAATTTTTTTTTTTTTTTTAATCTTTTATATATTTTTCTTTATCTTATAATTTATAGCTTTCTCTTCTTTGATGTTTTTATAATTAATAATTACAGCGCTGCGTTGCGATCGACGATTAGAAGTGTGATACTTGTGGATTTAGTTTTAGTATGTGTTTTCTTGCGCAACATTTTCGATAACATGCACATTAAGGAATGAGTAAGTTGAAATTGTCTACGTTTGATGCATATTCACGATACGTAATAAATCGATGCATAGTATTTCTCAATTTTTGTAATAGCGTATCTATTTATGAGTACGTACAATATTTGCGTGATGGTAATTTTTTTAATTCTACTTCCACGTTAAGCTATGTAATGAATAATATTACCACTAATAGAATACTAGTATTGCATCCTGTTACAACGTGTATAATGGTGACGATGACCATTTAATATGAAAAAACTTCTCTGCACACTGCGGCATTATATTGGGCTATTTTGTCTACAAGTTTAATCACTTATTTAACATTTAAAAACTTAGCGGATACTTATATTTTAATAAAACAAAATTAATCACTATAAAAACTTTTTATGAATACAAAACTTTTCGACAATCACGTCATTATTATGGAGCATATACACAATAAACGTTACATATAAATACAGTTAATTTATATGTAACATTTATTGTATATAAAGATTTGCGTTCGTAAAAATTTATTATAGTAATTAATTTTACTTTTATTTTGTTTTATTAATTCATAAAATTACTACTCTCCGATACATCAACATCACTTATATTTTTCCGAATAAATAACTTGCTTTATAAATATTATTCTGAAGTAAAATTCATAAATTTCATTCTGTCGAGTGTGTCTCAGAAGACGATTTTAAAAATTGTTCTATGTAGATTTTTTTTCATTAAACGATGCTCATTCCGTTTTCTACATCTTTAATTTATACCGGACTGTCGTGGCCTCGCAGAAGTAATATTACACGGATCGCAAGTCGCTATTACGTTATTTATATTAGAACATTTGCATTGTATTTTACCAACGTGATATCGAATATATGCGTGGAAAACCGAAAACGAAGAAAAATCATGGTAGAAATAAAATCGTATTGACCTGTTTTTTCTTCCTAAAAAAAATCCACGTTTAGAATTGGAAGCCACGTGTTATATCAACAATTTTTATGGAAGTGATGAAATTTGTACATAAATAAATCTACACTATTAATATATGATAACGATTCGTCCGCGGTTACGATGAGTTTGTTTAATGATTAAAAGTCCGATTATTACGTGTAATATCTGAAAAAGAAAATTTAGGAAATTTAGTCTGCCATTTTGCAAATGTTGAGATTAAGAAAATCACTAAATTTCTAAATGGAACCTATAAAAAAGGGGTACTGCCAGCAGATTAGTCATTTATTACTCTACCAAAAACAACAAATGCGTACGGATATGATGAATATATGCTAATCAGTCTTATGAGCCATGTCCTGAAAATATTTTTACGAGTAATTCATAGACGCATAATTAAATTAAGCGAAGAAAACATAAAACGGAATCAGTTTGGTTTCCGTAATGGTATGAGTACAAGAGAAGCCCTCCTATTTTGTATAAAAACATTAATCCAAAGACAATCGGAGTTCGGAAAATCAGTATACACATTAGCTTTATAGATTATAATAAAGCGTTTGATAAAGTACGGCATGTGGAATTAATAAAAACAATAAAGGATCTAGACATCAATCAGGCAGATATTAGGATAATACAAACTTTGTATGATAATCAACACGCAAGAATACTAATAGACAAACTATCAGCACAAGTACCAATAAGACGGGGTCATGCAGGGACGCGTCTTATCGCCGATACTATTCAATTTGTATATTTGCACAATCCCTAGAAGGGCGTAGTGAAGGAATAAATTCGCTTTGCTGATGATGATACGGCACTTTTAGCAGAAAGTATAACAGAACTACAAAGAATCCTTCATACTGTAGCATTAGAAAGCAAGAAAAAAAAGGAATTAGTATAAACGCCAAGAAAACTAGATTCTTGGTAGTCTAAAGGAAACCTAATCTAAACGGAAAGCTATTTTTAGATGACAAAGAAATTAAGAAGACGGAAAAATATAAATATGTGGGCAGCTGTCTGACACAAAATAATTATTGTGACATGTACGAACTCGTATTGAACTAGCTAGAAATATATTTATGAAATTAAGAAGCACCTTTTGCGATAGGAAATTAAGCTTACAGATCAAAAATAAGTTACCGAAATGCTACGTATGGTAGGTGTTCTTATATGGAAACGAGATCTGGACTATAAGAGAAAATATGAAGAAGCGGACATCATCATTTGAAATGTGGTGCTACCGAAGAATGTGGAAAATACCTTGGACTAAAAAGATCAGACATGAGGAGGTTCTAAAATTAATGGTAATCGACAGAATATTAATGGCAGGAGTGAAAAAACGGAAGATAAGTTTTTTTGTTCATTTTATGAGAGGAGAAAAGTACAAGTACGAACGATAGCAATGAGCATGATTTAAGGAAAAA
This sequence comes from Coronaproctus castanopsis, assembly GCA_032883995.1. Taxonomy (NCBI): domain Eukaryota; kingdom Metazoa; phylum Arthropoda; class Insecta; order Hemiptera; family Monophlebidae; genus Coronaproctus; species Coronaproctus castanopsis. The sequence goes on from CM065054.1 coordinate 5,061,452, forward strand.
GAAAACCGGGAAAAAAATGTATATCGTGGCCCGATAACATACAAAAATGGACCGGAATTAATGAGACAGAAGAATTGGTCAAAATAGCAAGAAATAGGAACCGGCTACAACAGATTGTCCATTCGAAGCATGCTGATGGTTAAACAATAACCGAATCGGGTTGTACGAGGAGAAGTAGAAGTTTAATACCAATTTGAAAAAATGCATATATATATATATTTCGTTACTACCTTATCCGGGGCACACGTTTCCTTCAACTAATGACATGGCAACAGAATGCCAGAAAGTCCAGATATTGAAATGGTTTTTCGAAACGACAGTTATCTTCTTCTTTTCTTCGAATTTGGCCATCTATAGTGAAAACAACAAACTTTTCCTTTTCCTTTTTTTCACAGTATTTCTTCATAGTCTGCTTTTTCTTCCTGTCATCGATCCATTTTTGCCCGCTTCCATGCTTTTCGGTTCTTTTAAATCCATCAAATTTTTTAATTTTATTTCTGAATTCTATTCTATTATCAATCATTGAATTATCTATTTTCACTTCATCGAGATCTTTTTTTTTTGGTGTTAAAGTCATCCTAATTAATTATATAACAATTATTCAAAATTGTATCACCATGTTTATTCTTTGAGAATATTTCATAATGTTTTCGTTAGTTTTGTAAAGAATGATTTTATTCTTTTTCTATGTATAAACATATAAAATGTGTGTGAATGCGAAACACTACTTTTATTTAAATATACCTAATATCGCTATATACTGAGGACCTCGTAATAACGAGCCTGGAATTTTTACAAACAATAAATGAAGAAAGACCTTCAATTAATGGCGGCTATTTAAAGAAAATGATACCTAGAGATTTGAACCATTGCGGACGATAATGATGTGTAAAAGTAAGACACGAAACCTATCATCTTGACTTAAAGAGTGTTGAAAAATTATAGCAACATACTTATTTTTGGTAAAAATCGCTTGATCTACTTATGTGTAACGTTTTGAATGCCACTCATCATTATAAATGTAAATTTTCAAATAAAGAAAAATTAGAAAAATATACAAAATAGTTCAATACAATTCCTAATAATGTACTTAATGAGACTCCTTATACAATACTCGATTTTTTTTTTAATTAAATACTTTAAGACTGAAACTTTAAGAATAATGGCTTTTCTGTTTATTGGTTTTCATTTTACGTTTTTCTCAATTTTACTAGGAAAACTGGATAAACTGAATGGTAATTTCGATATTAAGAGCAAAAATATTAAGTTTATCTCATCAATTGAGAAGAAACAACGCGGAAAAAATTAATTCTTAATTAGATACAATAATTTCGGAACAACCGCGTACAAAAAGAAAAGAAAAACATTTATTCATAAAAGTAAAACAATATATTAATAAACCCGAGTTTACATTTCAAGCAGTGCCCATCATCAGAACTAAACTAACTCTGACATAACAAGCTACTACCTTAACTATATTTATAATATTACACGTGATTGGTTCTCAATTGGCCAATCACCGTTCTCCACGCTAGATCAAGTCAGAAACCATCCTCTTTATTGAAGTTCTTGAATTTTTCAATTTCTAAGGCATCCTTAACAACTCTTTTTAACTAACCGATGTACTTTGGTCAGAACATTTGTATCCTCAAACCTTATTGCATGCCCTGTAACCGATTGATGCTTCGCCACAGCTGACTTTTCCACACGCCCATACTTGCAGTCCGCTACAGATTTCTTAATCCTTACAGCCACAGTTCTGCCTGTTTGTCCCACATAGCTAAGACCACAAAAGCACGGTATTCCTACTTCCCTCTCTGGTATAACATCCTTTACATTTTTCAGCATATTACGTAATTTTATGCACGTACCAAACACCGGTCTAATATTATTTTTGTATAATATTTTCCCAAACGATCCGTAGGCGTATCGTAGCTAATACTCTCTGTCCAAATTAGAATTGTTAATGTTCACCGTTTTTCCGCTAAACTTTTTAACCAGAAAGTTTGCTTCCTTCTTACCGTACCCGTTTCAAACCATCACTTTACTCTGTTTAGTTCATTTACTAAACTTTCCTCATTGGACACTTCGCCCTGGTAACTAACGTTTTAAAAACTCCTAACTTCTGACTCGGGTGTTGGGGTGCGAATCCTTCACCAAAGATCGTCCTTTCTGCATGCACTTGACGTATACAACTTCTTGTCATTTTTCCTATTCACCAGAACGTCCAGAAAAGCCAATTCATTGCAACATTCACATTCCATAGTGGACTTTATGTGTTTTATGAAATGAATTTAATGTCCAGAAAAATTGTAATATTTTCTTCGCCCTTTTGCCAAATGACAAAAGTGTCGTCCACGTATCTAAACCTACATTTAGGCTTCCAAATATCTGCAATCCATTTATCCACCTCTTCCATAAATAAATGTACACAGACAGGTGTTAATCTGGATCCCATCGCAATGCCATCTGTTTGTCTATAGTATTTGCCATCAAATACGAATGCGTTAGCTTTAAGAGCTGTGTTCAAAAAGAGCTATTTTTGTCATCTATACCTCGTTTTTTTATAATCTCAAACGTATCTTTAATCTACACATTAGTAAACAACGAGAAAACTTACAATTATATCATTATCATCGATTCTTATGTCTCCTAACTTTTCAACGAATTGTTCAGAATTTTTCGTGTGCGCATCATTACCTTCTACTAAAGGTTTAATGTGCTTTGGAGCCTTCCAAAAAATATGCTGGACACTATTAATTGAGGACACATATAGGTCTTAATGGAGCACCTTCTTTATATACCTTCGGTAATCCATATATAGTTGAAGGTAAAGTTGAATTGCAATTATCCATAATTTCGTCTCAAGAATTATATATATATATATATAATGTCGCGGTAGCCTAGTTGCTAATGCTCGACTTCACGGTCGGGGGTTTGAAACCAACACACGACGTGAAAGTTTTCATCGTGATTTAATTATTAATTATCACGGAGAAGGCAGTGACACCCCACTCCGTACATCCTATACGCTCGCATCTGCGTTGCATATAAAATAATGTCTTGAATGCTAGCTCATTTTGTACGTAAAAATAAATGTACAATAGCTAGTCACGACGTTCGGCAACGAACAATATGACGATATATATATATATATATATATTCTTCTTTCCTAGCGCCTTCCCGTTAAGGGGTTCGCTTGATAAATATATATATATATATATATATATATATATATATATATATATATAAATATTTGTAGTTTGGAAATATGTTAATTAGATATTTACTTCGTGTAAACTGAATTTTAATGTATTTATTTTACTATGTAGCATTTATTGTTATTCATATAGAACTTTCTTATACATTCAGTTGGTAATTCTGTTACCTTAAATTCACGCTATTACATAAAATTGAACAATGATCATTTTTAAGTATGTACACCTTATCTATTTTGTCGAAGAAATCATATTTATGAATTTAAAAATTATAAAAATAACGTTACGAACAGTTGAAAGAGCTTTAAGGTAATAAAGCTAATAAAAATCTGAATTTTATACCTCATTAATATATTTTTTATTAATTTTTGAAAAATTAATATAATTTGAACATTTCGATTATATCGCAATATCGATTACTAAAAATGAGAGGGAAAAGTAAAATCATATGTTCATTATTTTTGTTTTTTTTTTTTGTGTGTTTTATATGTGAATTATGTATACGGTGATATTTTTTTTGAAATCCTTGTTTTTAAAGAAATAGTTTATTGCTACAATAGATTTAGTATATTTTTGTTCATTTTATATAGATGTGTATGCTAATGAATTAAATCATTTATTGCAATTCACTGAAACCGTTGTTCCTGGTGGTTTACTATAGCGAATACCTAGTTGGTAATGATTTAAAGTACACAACAGACATTTGAACAAGATTAATAAAAATATCATATTACTTTGTAAAAATGCTTGTCGAATAACCGTAGTTCAATGGTTGTAAACTATTTTCTGAATATAAATAATCTTTACATTATATAGTTAATTTAAACGTACGACGGTTTATATGTTAAAATTATTTATTGACATTAATACGCTATCTATATTTTATTTATATCTTGTAAACTTGTTTTAGGGTATGTGAAAAAAGTTTGTATCAAGTTTTCGTAGCTGCACGATACTGATTTTTAAATACGGTAAGCGTAATTTCTTTCACCGTTTAAAAGTATTAAACGATATGCGTTATTTAAAACTTGAGTTTACGATGAACTCATTAATGTATATAACATTAAATACATGATCGTGTGATTTTACTTAGATAATTTACAGATTATGTATTATTTTCTGACCAACTTGAAATATTAGAAAAAGTAATGTGATGATTATGTTATTTTAAATTTCTTAACACATTAATGTTTATTTTATTTAATGTTTGCACGTCTATTTAAATGATTAATGTCAGTTTATTACAAATCCTATAATGACGATAATGATGTTACTCCATATATTTCTTGATTTACAGTGTATCGGACAAAAGTTTATAATGGTTCTTCGATCTGTTCTACTATTTATTGTTGTCGACAAATAGGCACATTAATCACCTTTGAATATTTTGGACGCCTATGAAAGTATTCCGTTATTTCAAGTCATTTAAAAAAAAAAAAAAATATAGGGCTAGGCATTTAAAATAATACGTTTGTTAAGTAAAATATCTTTCTCTACTTATTTTAAAAAGTGGATATATTATCATACTTTTCTATGTAAGTATTCTAATTACTGATTCGCTTAATATTATGCGATTATTTAATATCAACGTTAAGAAATTCTTGTATTTATAGTGACTGAGGGATGTACTTTCTGTGCTTACATAAATGTATTATTAAGTGCAAAACATTTAAAATTACTCAACACACATGCGACAATAGTTTTTCGGTTCATTATTTTATGCGAACACGACGAAGCAATGATTATTATTATATGCAGTTAAATGTCGTATGGTTTAGTAAATTTTATGTTTAATTTTATCCGTTCGTATATTTAACATTACGTTATTCTCTTTATGGGAAAAACATTTCGTACGTAAACAAATTGTGTTTTGTCTTTCCATTTTTTTCGGAAATATCGGATGTTGGGGATTATTTTTAACATAAATTATTTGAAAATAAAAATTGTAATAGATACTGAAACTTATTTTAGATGATTTTCATTATTTCCTTAGATGTATAGTAAAGTGGGATAGAAATTTGAATTTTAAGAAATAACAATTCGATTATATTTTTATATTAATATAAAAACATATGCAGCTTTATTATTTTTGAAATTGTTTTTTATTAATTCAAAATAATTGTATTTGTGTTATATTAAAAGAACTTGTATATATATATATATATATATATATATATATATATATATATATATATATATTAATTTTTACGTTGATTAGGGAGTGTTTAAAATGTATATTAAAAAATTTTCTATCTCCGCGAGTTACTTGCGTTGCTACATTTTATTTATATCTTGTAAACTTGTTTTAGGGTATGTGAAAATTTGTATCACTTTTTGGTAGCTGCAAGATACTGATTTTTAAATACGGTAAGCGTGATTTCTTTCATTTATTGTATTCTTTTTTCATTTATTTATTACGACTGATATTTTGTGATATTTTTATTATAATTAGTTTAGGTTTACAGATAAATTTCTATATAATTAATTTTTTATATTTTAATTTAAAATGTTTAGTTATTTGTAATGTGTTTATATTATTTTTCCGTGTTTTACGTGTAAAATTGTGTTTTTTGTGTATAAATTGTTAAATGTTATATTTTTGTTATTCATATAGGTAGCACGAATTTTTATGATGTGCGAATTATTTAGTTTATATCAGATTTACAAGTAAATCGGTAAGTGGTTACATTTACTCATATTTTAATAATTTTTATTTTGATAAAGTATACAAATTGTTACCTTTATACGGTTATTATTTTGTGCACATATTTCGGAACATGTACGATTAATCTACTGACGATTATCAATATGAATTTTTACGTTGTGTTAATTCTTTAAATTCTTTAAGGTTTATAGTTAGTTTACGTTAAAATTTATTTTAGGCGAAGTAAATATAAAATTGGTTATCGCGCATTTATCAAAATCGACTATTGCCGTCTTTAGGACATGTATGTAGTATATATGTATATATATATATATATACACGTGTTTGTGTGTGTATTTGTGTTAATTTATAACTTAGATTTTGATTTATTACGTGAGATTGTATGTGGGTTGTAATTATTTCTTGCAATATTAGAATATATATATATATATATATATATATATATATATTGTATTAAATATTTTATATGTATTTTTAATATCGTTTTCTGTGTAAGATGTATCCTTATGACGTGAAATATATACACATGAAACCACATATAAATAAATTGTACGACTTTTACCAAAAACCAAAGGTAATTATATACGAATAATGTATACATTGTACGCGTTATGTATTATTTGCTTTTTAGATTTATAAACAAACGTTTCCAATATTTTATGTTGTATCTTCGTACTTTATTTTCTTATTTTATGTTTCAAACTTCACAGCGATAATAGTACATAATTAGATGTTGGTTCTTTTCTGAATCTATTGTGTTTTATTTTTTAATAAAAATTTTATTTTGTTTAATTATTATCGTTTTTATGTTTTTATGGATTAGGTTAGTCTGATGAACGGTTGAATCTTCGAATTTCATGATATTAAAATTTAAAAATGTAACTAGTTTCTAAAAGTTGAAATTAGAATTTTTTTGGAAAAATCGGTTTATGTCGGAGTTCCAAGTAAGTGTTTTATTACTCTAGATGTTTTTTTTTGTATTTACACTATATTATTATTGTTCTTATTTATACTATGAATGTGTCATATAGGATTATAAAAGCTTTTTATCATTTTCTATTTAATTATATCTTGTTTGAATGGCTAATATATTTGTATGTTTTACATCATTACACGCCGAAACTAATAGTTACGTTTCTATTTATATAGGTGCATTGCTTCTATTAATCATGTACGACACTATTTTTGGTTTCGATGTTATGTTTAACGGATTGGTAAGACATTTTTATTTTATTTAACGCTAATATTTTTAATCGTTTGTGTTTTGTAAGCTGAAGTAAAAGAACATATATTTCTGTTATATTGTTGTGAGACCTTCCTAAAGTCGAAATCAAATTCGTATAAACTTCATTAAAACGATGAACGATGAACAATACCTTTCGGTTCATCGAGTATCACGAGTTTGAGTTCTTATGAAGACTCTTATTCATTATGATTTTCCTAATGCAACTAATGCGTTTTGCATTTTATATATATATATATATATATGTATGTGTGTGTGTGTACATATCGCTGTATGTACTCTCAAAGAATTGTTATTTATATCACTTAATAGATAGTTGTGTATAATAATAAGATTAGAAACAGATATACAACAGTATATTATGTTTAATTTGATTTTCGTTTTTAGTACGATGTCGAAGTACATAGCTGAATGTGTTTTATTCATATTTTGATATTTATCGAATTTTAATTTTTTTTTATCCATTAATATTTACTGTAAGCTGACCAAGAAGATCATTTAGCAATATTTAGGAGAACATAACAGGAAGGTTACTTACTAGTTGTACACACCCGGTAACCACGACCTTAAATTAGGTCCAGGGTTTTCTAGGTTGTGTTTTTTTTTTAAATTGTCGTACCGGCTATAATTGGCCACAAACAACATTGTTCAAAAACTAAAGAATAAAAATACAGCAAACTGATAATTAATATAGCTGGCCCGACGGAATTTTGATCATTATGGTAAAAAGGTTCTTCTTACAGCATACGGTGCAAGATCACAGCTCACCATCTGACTGCTTAGGTGATCAAAAGAGTATCACGACACCATTTTCTTCTTTTCATTTGTCTATAACAGCTGGCTGGATGTTTGACAAAAAACATTCTGTGCACCAGAGGATTCATATAATTTTTCGAAGAATTTTTTGTATTACTTCACGTAGATATCGTTTACATACGACATATTCAAGTCATTATGTAACACACAAGTTTGGTATGTAGTATGATGCCGTTTGTATCTTTGACTGCTGTTGTTGTATATTTTGTAAGTTTATTCGACATATCGCACCATATACTTCTATACCATATCTCGACATAGGAGCTAGAATTGGCTGGTAAATCTGTCTTTTTGTCGCTAGATTAAGAATCGATTTTCGTCCAAGCAATGACGATAACAGTCTTGCACTAGTTTCAATTGATCTCCTTACTTTATTTGCATGAACTCGTCAGATTAGTCGTTTATCCGTATGTATACCAAGATATCGAACGGAATCAACTTGTGGAATTTCAGTCTTATGAAATATTAGCGCAGGGCACGTTATAAATCCGTTTATAAGTGTAATGTGTTCATATTTAATTGGGTTAAAGGTTATACGCCAAAGATTAGTCCAGTTTTCGTGTTTGAACCGCAGTATTAGCACATGCGGCATCCGTGTTTGATACGATTATTGCAATATCATCAGCGAATGTAGCTAATAAAGTTAGGGTTGAAGTTGGTATGTCAGCAGTATAGATTGAATATAGTAATCGTCCTAATACGACTGCCTTGAAGTAGAGAAGATCTGATTGCATATGCTTCTGAGATGAGCCCTTTATTTTGACAACGAACGAACGATCTGTTGGGTACAATTTGAGCAATAAATAGATATCCTCGTTTAAAATATTGCGTAATTTATATAGTAGAACAGGGTGCCATACTTTGTCGAATGCCTTGGTGATATCGAGGTAGATTGCGGAACATACTAGCATTTTTCCAAAGTTAGTGAAATATTGAAGAATAGTTGGTACGAAAACCAAACTTGTGATTCGGCAACGCATCAGAAATTTTTTATTGCTATATCAATACGACTAACAATCAGCTTTTATAGGATCTTCGATAGTGAAGAAAGTAAACTAATTAGCCGATATGACGAAACATCTTTGTGTGATTTTCCTTTTTTATAAATCATAATTATCATCGATTTTTTTCATACTGTGGGAAAGTAGCGCATTCTTAGTATTGTGTTGAAAATGTAACACAAGAAGATAGCTGCCTTTTGTGGTAGATGAGTAATTATTTCTCTAGTAATTCGATCTAAACCAGGACTCTTACGTAACGGCGCTTTACCGATGCATTGAAATACCTTTTTAGGTGTAAAATGTTTGGCGGTAATGGACGAGCTTTCACTATTGATTCTTGTATAAAATTTGTATGATGTTGCGCGCAGTTAGGATGAGGAGTGAAAACCGTATAGAGATATATATATATTGTTGTTGTAATCCATAACAATTTATTGTCACAACTGATTATTAATCGTTTTATTTTTGTAATTATTAATATTGTTTTTTTAATTTGTTTTGTAATTCGCTAAATTTTCTCTTTAAGAATGGGTAGCGACAACGCCGCCATTTCTTTCTGGCTGCTCTCGTTTCTTATAATAATTTCCTTATTTCTACTGGAATATGAATACTTTCACAGAATGATTTTATTCCATACTTAATAGAATTATTGCATGCGTATTTAACGAGATCTGTAAAAGAGTTACTGCTGAATCTATATCTTCAGAATTCGTCAATTTTACTCGAAGATTGATATTATTTTCGATTATTTTTGAAAATATTTGCCAATTTATGAATTTGTAAGTTTCTGTTCATATCGAATCGTTTTAGGATTTGAATCTAAACTACAAATACCGGGACATGATCGGAAGACTTGCATTCTCTTTTGTGTCTTTGTAGCCCACTAGCAACAAAGAAGTGTAATAGATCTGGAAGTCTGTTGGAGTGTTGCAGCCTGGAAGTCTGTTGGAGAGTCATTGGAGACAGAATATCGAGTTCATTATTTCGTATAACTTTAATCAGTTTACTTCCTGTCGAATTTGTTGTTCTCGATCTCCAACTAGTATTTTTTTAATTATAGTCACCGCCGCATATAAATCTGTTACCTAATAAACTGAATAGGGCGTTACATTCAATTTCTGGTATGAAAAAATCGTAGGTGACAATAGATAGCAGCACATCATATGTGAGCGTTTCTATGTTTACAACTGCAATTTGATAGCGAAATGTGCTATATATAAAGTTTTTGTATTGCTTATAAATATTCTTGACTAATACCATTGAACCACCGCGAGCTGTTTCATCAGGATAAAGAATATGCCGTATATCCAGGAATTTTAAACATTTTTTCATCAGTAAGATGTGTTCCTGTTACTAGTGCAATATCAACAATATGCTGGTGAAGAACGAGCTCATTTCTTTTTTGAGTAACGCCGTTTGAGTGCCACATGACTATCACTAGGGAATGCTTTGTTATTATGTTTGGGTTATATTTAACATTATGGCAATAATTTTTCGATAACTTTCGTAACAAGTGATATTAACGGATTTCTTGTAGATTTGAATTCACTGGGAAATGATGTAAGCATAGATGAAATTTTATTAGGATTATTATCTACGTTACTGATATTTTCATACAATTCCTGGGTTTCATCATAGTGAATATTTCGAGTTCGTGCGGGGTTTGCGTGTGATCGATTATTTACTGAATTTGTGTTATAATTTGAATAATTATTATTTTGTTCTTCGGTGACGTTGATATTTACGTGAGTCTAAACACGCGAATTATGCAACTTGTTATAAAATTAATTCTGTTGTTTACGTACTGGGCATCCCCTATAGCTTGAAGGAATGATTGCCATCACGTAATACGCATACAGCGAGCTCAGTTAAGCTTCTTGTACATAGTTTAGTGTCATACGTACCGGCACAACACAGCGTACAGAAAAATAACAATTGGCTGTATGACCAAATAGTTGACAACGTTTACATTACTTAAGTTGTGTATTTTTTAGGTTCTTCAAATATTACTACTGGGTTTAGAATATGGTTAATTTCAAATATTTTATCATTATTCTTTGACGGACGCAAGTTTCCAAGTAATTAACAAATAAATTCATCCTTTCTTTAAGATCTCGAGCACACGATACGTTGCCAAATCTTATCTAAGGTATTCATTTACACGATTGTTTAATTTTTTTGGTACACATCCACAATGAATGATCGTTTGCTGCTAGGGGTGAAAGTTGTGACAAATAATTATTAAGAGTTTTATTTTTAATAGATTTTTATTATATGGCCAATATGTTAGTTCAACAGTTGATATATAATTAGCATTATTACGCTCCAGTGCTAACTTGAGCACACGTCCTGTGGCTGTAGTGACCCTCTATATCCCCACGTTGTATTGTTAGAGTTCCAGTCTGTACCTGACAGAAATTTGCTGCCTAATGACTGAATGTAATTATTGAAAAGTCCTTGACGTGGTGGACAATAGGCAGCTGATACTACAAGTTGACCGTTTGTTGTCTGTGTACTAATATTTTTCAGATACTCCTGCCTGTAATGTGTTCATGATGTTTTATATTAGTCTTAACCAGTATAGCTGAGCCACCCTCGGTTCTACCTGATGGATGTGTGCACGAGTATGTGATGTAATCGTTAACTTTAAAATAATCGTTCTCAGTAAAGTAAGTTTCAGCAAGGAGTATAACGCGTGTGGAATTTGAATTTAAAAATAGTTCAACCTTAGCTTTATGATTCTTCAAGCCATTAGCATTCCACAGAGCTGTACTTAAATAGGAGGACATTATTTTACCAGTTTTTGAATTAGTGTGGTGAGCATAAACAGAACCATGCTGTTTTGTTCGATTAACTGTCGAGACATAGCTTTGAATTCGGACAGAAATACCATTAATTTTGAGACTGGACTTGGTTGTTTACTTGTTCGGATTTTTTTAATGAATCATTATCATCAATAATTTGCTCCGGACTTATGGTACGATCGTATTTTTTATCCATATTGACTTGTTCATCACCACTAATATTATGCTTAGTGACTTGGGAGTAACTTAGATTTGGTTGTCTATAATTTCCTATGGTAGATTTTTTTCGTTTGATTACTCAGGTTTGTTTTATTTTAATCCAATGGCAGATATACTTCGCACCGCCTATAACCGCATGTAGCTGGTAGGTTTGGGTCTTTAGTGCATTTGTAAGTTAAATGCCCTATTTTACATGAACTGGCGCTCTAGTACAATAGGCTTTTGTGTGACCCCACTTTTGACAATTTTGACATTGTGGTATCGAGGCTTTTTATTTGAGGGCTCCGCTTTAATTTGACATTGTGGTATCGAGGCTTTTTATTTGGGGCTCTGCTTTAATTTGACATTGTGGTATCGAGGCTTTTTATTTGGTGGCCCGTATTACCTAAAAACTTAAAGTCAAAAATCTTTTATCTCTTCGAGATCTACAAAAAACGGCGGAAGATGTTTTTTAGTTTGAAATTGCTTTACATTGTGAACGTTTCGAAAAATTAAAACCGAATGAGATTGCAATTCCTGTGTGATTATTTCAGGCTCAAGAGAGTGATATAAATGTCTGATCACTATCCTATACGCTCGATCCGGTTTCAACTGAAACGTATGAAAAACTATCTTTTCTTGTCTAAAAGTTCGTGCTAAATCACGATAACATTCCGTCGTGTGTACATTGATTTTCACTACATTTTCTGCGAGAGCTTTAACGTAATAATTATTTTTGTTAACAATAATTTCAATTTTTCACGCATCTTCTGAAAATTTTCTACATCATAGACAAATATCGGGGACGGTTTAGGAACTTTTATTGTGGAAGGGTTACTTATATTAGATGTAAGAGAACTATCTTCATCAACGTTGACACCGTCGTTAGATGAAAGGACGTCGTAACGACTATGAGCCATTTTATTATTATTATTATTATTATTATTATTATTATTATTATTATTATTATTATTATTATTATTATTATTATTATTAGACATTTTTACTGGTCGGTTGTGTTTATAATTAATATCTTTTTAATCCAATTTTCGCTTATATTAAATTAAAGCTTGAATATTATTGTTTGTGTTATCAGTTTTTGTTTGCGTTTAGTATCTCGGCCGTTATCGTGTTTTTTCATTATCTGGTAATTGTACGCGTTCAACTTTTAACGATATAACTGTAGCTGCCGGCCTTATATTGTTAGTACAGTAACATATCTCATATTCAGGTAAAACTAATATATTTATTTTTGTCCCGATCTTATTATTTTCAAAATGTCAAAAGTTTGTGCATTATGTGCGGACTCCCTTCCGGTTAATGGACATTTCGCTATATGTTCTGTATGTTCGGACGGTGTACATTTTAAGTGTTGTAATGTGGCAGATGTTAAAAAGTAAAAAGTCCAAATGGAAATGCTCTAGTTGCAGTGATAAAATTAGACGTACACCGTCCTCCCGTCTGATGATATGAGCAAATTAGTAAACATAATTCGAGCGAAATTAGGACCAACAAATATTAAATTGGTTGAAGTAATTTCTTCTATTGCTTTTCATACTGCTAAGTTCGTTGAATTATTGAACATGATAAAGTAGTATAAACAAGAAATTACAGATTTAAAAAAAAGGTATGATCGCGTTGCAAGCTGAAAACAAAAATTTAGTGGCGAGAATGAATGACGCGGAACAATACTCGAAACTTAATAATGTTATTGTTAACAATGTGCCGTATAAAAAATATGAAGACGTAACCGAGGTAGTTAAAAATGTGGATGCTGCATGTGGTTGCATAATTAATAATATGGACATCGATATCTGCCATCGGCTACCGCGTTCAGGAAATTAACGATCCCTTGGTATTATTGTCAAATCTGGAGAAGATCGGTAAAACTTGATTTATTAAAGAAACGTAATACTGTAAAAGTTACCGTCGCTATGTTGAAAATGAATGGAACTGAAGCTGCCCCAGATAACGTCATTTATATAAACGAGCATTTAACTGCAGCTAATTCGGTTATTTTTTGAAAAAAAAAAACGAGGGAGCTGCGTTTGAACGGGTACAAGTTCGTTCGGATTAAGGATGGTAGGATTCTAGCTCGGAAGTCCGAAGGAACTGCGGTTGTTGAGAGTAAAAGTATGGACCATGTGGATCGTTTGATTTCAAATGCTAATAAATCGGATTAATTATACTTCGGTTATTTTTAAGAATTGAATGCAGATTTACTTTTTGTTGTATAGTTTGGTTGTGACCTGTCAGGTATGTGAATGTTCTTGGAATTTTATTCTGTGTAGATATTTTGATTTCTGTTATTTTGCGAACGGTAATACTTTCATAGTTACCGTTACTATACTTTATATATTATTCTTCGAGCACGCTATATGTGATATATTTCTTCGGACGGGTTTATCGTTGATTGATAATAATTGAATTATTTACCCGGGGATTTATCTTTCATTTCTTCATTGTAGTTATGTGCAACAACCTCATTTCACTGAGGATTGATTATAATCACAATGCCTCATGAACAAAATATTTAACGCAAATATTCGTAGTCTCCGTAAGCATTATGATGATTTAATGATATATTTAAGTGAACGTTCAAATAGGATGTAAAAGTGCTTACGGAGACGTGGATATAGATACAGATGAATGTCCTCGTTATAACATACCTGGTTACGTCTATCTTAGTCCAGTGTGTTGATCGTATGAGAGCGGGCGGTATTATTGTTTACATTAAACGTTCATTACGAAAGTGTAGACATAAAACTCAATAGCTGCAATGTAATAATTAGTAAACTTTTCCTAAAAGCGAATGATTGTATTTCCATAGCTAGTATATACAAATTTTGTGATTCTAAATATAACGAATTTTTAGTTGATTTGAATAAAATTATTGATGCGTTGTCTTGTTATTATCAATATTGACTTACTTTCTTCCACGGCTAATCGTGAGTATCTCAATTTGTTAAGTTCGCATGGGTTTGCGTCTATTGTAAACGAACCGACGTATGTCTGTGTAAATGTAGGATGATATAAATCGTGTTTGGATCATTTTTTGGTTCGAGGTTGTCAGGATAATTCTAATGACATTGCGTTAATTCACGACATATCGGTGGTGTCGTTTTCCGTTCATTTTGCGACCGATATCACAGTTTTACTTTCATCTGTACCGCGTAAGCAAGTATTTCATAGTAAATACTATTTCGATAAAAGACTTTTCCGACGGCTCTTGCATACTTTAAATCTTTCCCTATTATCTAGTAGTAGGATAGCGACAATTGACGAAAAGTTTCAATGGTTCTTATCGCATCTTTTTACTATAGTTAATGATTATAAACGGATATTAATATATATAAATGCACTCGAGGTAAACGTACACCTTGGATTACTTCTCAGTTAGTCGATCTGACACGTAAGAAGAATTATATTCATAAATTGTTGAGAGAGTCTCCTACAGATGATTTGTTACGGAATAAGTTTAAAACTTTCTCCGAGCAAGTGCAACGAGGTATAAGAAAAGCGAAAAATGTTTATTATTCAATCCTTTTGAATAAATGTAAAAATAATCAAAAAAAATTATCGAACGGTTATAAATGGTGTATTAGGTAAGCTCGAAAAGGGAATTAAAGAGTTAATTCTACGTAATTTAAGGGTACAAAGGAAATTTACGTAAATAATCATTTCAGAAATAGTGTGGCTGATATTCTAGCAGGCTTCGATCATCAGTTATCATATAACCCATGTACATACCTATTCAATAATTCTGGCCCATTCGCATTTTTGGAATTTACAATAGATAACGTCAAGGATGCTATCCGTTCATTACTCAGTAAATCTTGGTTCGGTGCTGATGGGTTATCAATGATGTTAATTAAGGAAAACGTCGACTTTTTCCCAAAACCACTTGCGTATCTTTTTAACAAATTATTCAGTTCAGGGAAGTTTCCAGAGATTTTAAAACTCCGAATCATAGTACCGATGTACAAGGCTGGTGATAAATCGAATATATAGAAAATTATAGACCGATATGTTTACTTCCGGCAATTTCAAAAAATTTTTAAAAAGTGTGTAAAAGAAGTTATATCGGTATATCTTAATGAATTCAATTTTTTTTAGTTGTAATCAGTTTGAATTTCTTCCAAAAACGGGAACCGATGATGCATTATTTGAGAATGTTTCTTATATTACAAAAAATTTAGAACGTGGTCGCTCTTCTGTTGCAGTTTACTTAGATTTGCGAAAAGCTTTTGATACAGCGAATCATGAAATTCCTATATTGAAATTTAAGTACATGCACATGAGATTCTACTTATTATCTACGTATGTAAAAATAAAGATAAATTCACCGATGGAATGAGAAGAGGATTTACAAGATCAAACTTAAAAGATAATGTTACAGTGCCTGGATTTTCGAAAATATCATTCGAGATTAATATATAATTGTGCAACTTCGTATAATTCGCTGTCGGACGTGGTGAAACTGAATCTTAACAATTTAAAACATTACAAGAAAAGACAAACTTTTGATGAATTATATACGTAATCTGTCATCTAACTAATTTCATCTGGTATATCTATGTCGTATTACTGTTCGCATCTGTATGACTTATATAAGAGTAATTTCATTATATGTATGTCTGTATTATTGTTGTCATTAGTGTGTCCTCATGTATATCGGTTTTTGCTTTGATTTTGATATGTGTATGGGAATTATTATGTGGGTATATTTATTATCGAGTTAGCCTATTAACCATTATAATAAGTTTATATGTACATGTGCGCACGTATTGTGTGCATTTTCTATATATATTTATTTATTTTTGTAAATAGGTGCGTGGTTACTAATGCGTTTACTTTTATTACTCATTTATATTTATTACAAAATATAAGTGTGATTAAGTGTACGTGTGTGTAATGTTTTGTGGATGTATATACATAACAATTGCGGCTGGAAATATGTTTATTGTTTATTGTCACTTGCATATTCATAAATGTTAACAATTGTTCAAACTATTTATACAATGCTAACCAACTAAGTGTTTGTATATCCAAGTTTCCACTACTCGCGCAAATCATTTGTAGATTTGAATGAGTAAATTTGATTTAATTTGACTATTATTATTATTATTATTAGAAATAGGACGTTTTTTAACTCTTCGCTCTGTTACTATCAGTCATTATTAGACGAGATGACTTTTTTCCTTAGAATTATTTTTGCTTCCTCACTAACGCTTTCCTCGCACAAAATAGTACGTGAATGCGGATTTTCGTACGATGATAATGCCGGAAAGATTTGATTAACTTTATTATTATTAGGGGTATTAGTCGGTTGCATATAATTCGACTGCGAGCAATGCATTACGCTATCAGGCTTGCGATACAATAAATACGGATTGCGAAATAGTAACGTGATTGTTCAGCGTATTAGGTTATTTGTGTTGGTATGTGTTCGTGTAGACTGCGGTTGTGTTGTACAGAAGATAGGCGCAGCCGCCACTGTCCTCGTGTAAATGACAGCGGTGGTGTACGTCTATATAACAGAGAGTAAAGAAAATATATATATATATATATATGTATATAAAAACAGCAAATTAACAAATAATAAATGGTAACGATACATATATACATATACTTATAAACAATGACAACGTATAACGGTATAAATGGTAACGAATAGAAACCAGGACACCAGATAACGATATGACAAATAATTATAAAAATAATAACGAAAAACGTAAACATGGAACTATCTTTCGGATATGATGCGATAACAGGTAATTCCCAACGAATGAACAGGTAGCATAGATAAGACGCGAACGATAACGGTAGAAGTTAACGAAATGCACAGACTGATGATGATTAAAGTGAAAGCAATTGTATATTAATAATATAGTGAGAATATTATTCATAATTATTTATCGAACAAGCATCGATTAATTTTTGAAGTCAGGCATAAAAGGGAGTATTTATATGGGGGTGACCCAGAGAAGACTGATGGTTTCAGGGAGTATTCATATGGGGGTGACCCAGAGAAGACTGATGGTTTTGTTTTTTGAATAGCGCAGTTGGGCTACAACGTAAACCGCGTGCTCCGCGTTTAGTGCGCACACGAGTGATTCGTTTTTGTCTAGTTATCACGGCATTCTACAACGAGAAGAAGCGCGCATTTTGCGTAGAACGTTCTTTTCGGCGCGAATCGATCGCGACAATGCAAAGGGAGTTTCGAAAAGAATTCAAAAGTTACGCGATTTTTTGTATACCTTAAGAGACGCCTTTACAAAATACATCCATGAGATCAGGAAGACTTGAAAAGTCGGATTTCTGAGGAAATTTCAAGAATTCAGCCACCTATGCTCGAAAACGTCTTCGAAAATTTTTTGTAAAGACCGAATGAATATATCGTTGCGAATAGCATTTATCTGAACGATATTGTGTTCCATAAATGATTGTAAGCTAATCTCACGTTTTCGTGTTTTTAAATAAAATTTCATTGGGAAATTTTGGTCGATTAGTGTTTATAATTTTTAAAAAAAAACAAACAAAAAACCTGTCCGTCTTCTCTGTGTCACCCCGTATTAGATATAATTTATTTACTACTACTAAATAAGTGCAACTGTTAGTAATAGAAAAAATTAAAGCGAACATGTAGGCTTGAATTACTAAGTTGGTAATACTGGACAAAATCAGTTGAATGGCGACATATATGCCTATTGCTTGTAAATTTTGAAACGAAATTTGTATTTCGATTTGATTAAATATTACTCGTTTTATGTGATTCTAAAAATGTTCAAAATTATTTATCGAACACATTAATTTTCGTACATTTTTCGAAAAGCAAAACCGACTTATAATGTATATTGTTCGAACATTTTTAAATAGTACTTCGTCAAAAGTTATATTTCGATTTTATTAGATATTGCGATTTCGTTTTAATAATGTTTTCATTGTTATTAGGTGATCTTCGTTTATTAAAATGATTACATAAGAATCGGAATACTTTTAACACGAACCGTATATCGGAACATCACTAAAGAATTTGTCGGAGTTTTATCATGTAATTGCTGGTAATTTATGCGAAATTATTATTATTATTTTTTTTTTGCTATGACATTTATTTATAGTCGTAAGAAGAAACTAAAATTAATAATAATGTATAACGCTACACGACATATAAGTTTAGTCCAGACGGCTTTAGATGCCTTCGATAAGACTTGCTTCCAAATACTATACTAGCTCATTCAATACATCGAAGAGTCTCCCAAATAGAGTTGACAATTCCATTGTCGAATCAATATTGGAGATGGAGTACAACTCTTACGAAATTATTTACACCGATGACTCTATTGAACATTCCAAAAAGAATTATACAGCAGCCTTTTTTTTTTTTTTTTTTTTTTTTAGTAAAAACATAAGTCGCTCCGCGTACCATATGTAAGCTCATAATTTGTTATGGAAATGTATGCCATATACGAGACTGTTTTTTTTTTATTAGATTATATAAGGAAAAAATATCCTAATACTGACTCCTTGAGTATCCTTTTACAACTGTCTAGACTGTCGGAATTCACGATGAGTATATACGACATTTGGCTACTTCGTAAGCGTGGAACTAAGATGAAATTTAAGTAAGTTCCCTGCCCACTGTAATGTCCGTGGAAATGAGATAGTGGATGTGATTACTCGATCAGACTCAACTGCGACTATTTAGAAGCATGTTGACCTACAATAGGGACAGTTAATACCAGAGCTTGAGGAAATGTTTTACCATTCTTTTCAATTATATTACGAATTTAAAAGCTCGTTAAAAGGTAAAAAAAAGTACGTCACTATTTAAAGAACAATTCCAAAAGGGTCCTGGTTTAAACACAGGGATCTCCTCCATAAAGATTTTGTCTCTGTGTTTGTCGGACTAAGAAGTGGTCATAAATGTACATGTAGTATGTCAAGTTAGGTATCATCAGAAGTGGAGTTTGTGAGGTATGTAATATTGAAGATAGCATCGAACATCAGATCTGGTCCTGCCCCAAATACAAAAATAGAGCTAGTTTTCTGTCTGAATTATTTCTATTAACGAGGAATACGCTGCCAATATGTAGAATTTATTGTGGATCCTACCTGCTTAGATGCGCTTAAATTATATAATTTTATTAAGGCCAATAATATAAGTCTATAGTCCGAACAGTTCACTTAAACTGGCCAACGGGTGAAATCTGGGCCAACAAAAAAAAAAAAAAACGAACATTTTACCTTATACTGTTATTGTGTATGTGTACTTTAAAAAAAAAATGTCATTAATGTTTTGTTATAATCAAGTTAATCGCAAAAAAAAACCACAATTATTATATTTTTGAGTACTTCGTAAAAATAATCGAGATTTATGGTAGAAAACTCGTTTACGTTATTCAATTCTTAATATATTTTAGTATGATATTTTAAACGCAATTTTACAATATTTCGTAATTACTAATATTATCTCAGCGCGATCAAATCTTGTCCGTATTAAAAGATAGAAAGTTATTTAGAGTCTCGACGAAGAATGTAGTCACACATTTTCGTTATTGGAGGTGGTCTTGTTATATGTCGTCCACGGCTATATTTAGTTTCAGAAACAACCCGCAAAATTTCTTTAATCTAAAATTTGTTTGATAATGTAATGTTGCGAAATTATCGCCGACAAAGATAAAGTCGAAGTATTAAATTCGTATGAACTTTATTAAAACGGCGAACGATGAACAAAATACCCCTTTCGGTACATCGAGTATTACGAGTGTGAATTCTTACGAACGAATACGCTTATATTTATACAAAATACGCACGTAAACTCGACGAAATGTAATATCTAAAATAAATGTGGGTTTTGAATATAATAATTATAATAACGTTTCATAATGACGATAGAAATTTTAATAATCATAATGATTTTCTTAAAATGCATTTGTATTATAATGATAATAATAATAATAATATGTGTTTTTAACAAACATTATAAACGTACGATCCGAGGATAGCGTTAATAATAATTGCCATGAAATCAAAATGTTACTGATATTGAGCAGACGCTGCATCTGCTTAATTCGTAATTCAATAATTAAATATATACGAACTCTTAAAGTAACGAATGTCATAAACAAACGAAATGTAATATCGTTCTATAATAATAATAATAATAATAATAATATAATAATATTAGAAATAGCGACGAGAAATAATAATAATAGTGATTTTATACATCATTCGTGAATCTGAAGTGATGAGAAAAAGTTACATTATCAGAGTATATATATGATCACGTTAAACCTTTGTGTATCTACTCCTGAATGAAGGTTTTCCCAACGTCTTCCACCCACTTTTGTCCTGCGTTTTTCTCGATCAATTTGTCCTAGTTTGCTATATCATTGTGCCACCGCGTCATTGGCCACCACTGTAAGATCGGCTTTGACCATCTATTATCTCCTTTTCGAACCACGTGGACAGTCCGATTCCATTGTAGCCATCCGTTTCACTGCATCATCCAACCGTGTTTGTTCACGTATCCATGCATTCTTTTTATGATCTCTCATGTGCCGTCTGAACTTCTCTTTTCATTTTTAAATTTGTTTTTGTGTATGGCCATGTTTTCGAACCATATATAATAATCGGAAGTATACATTGCTTGTATAGTTTCCGTTTCAGATTAATCGGTATTTGTTTATTACGGAATACTATGCGTAATTTATATATATATATATATATATATATATATATATATATATATATATATATAATGTGCGTGTGTGCGAATATATACATAGCGTTATATGCAGTCTAAAAGGATTATTGTTTTATATTACATTAATAGATGGTGCTGTACAATAATAATAATGTTAGAAACACATATTCAACACTTATTAT
Source organism: Coronaproctus castanopsis (assembly GCA_032883995.1). NCBI lineage: Eukaryota > Metazoa > Arthropoda > Insecta > Hemiptera > Monophlebidae > Coronaproctus > Coronaproctus castanopsis. Next base: position 5,083,288 of record CM065054.1, read on the forward strand.
TATTTATATATAACGAATATGATCATTCAGTTGTTTTATTTTTTGTTTTGTGGTTTTTTATTAATGTGAACAATTTTCTAAATAGTTTTTATTTAACCTTTCAATCACACAGTGTATACCTAAAGTTTTAATTTCACATTTATTCTCGTAACTAAGGAAGTATTTAAGTTGATACAGAATGTTTAAAAAAATCTCTGCAACACCTGTTTACCTCCGAGATAATATTGTACATAAAATATTACTCTGTATTTTCAGATGTTCGAGTTTTGTTCGCTATTTCAAATTTATAACGATTTTTCGTCAAAAATTTATAATGCGTGATTGAAAGATTTTTAACGATGTTTATTCTTCCGCAATTGATTATGTTGAGCGAATATTACTAATGACTATTTAACTTTCGAAATATACATTTTGCAGCCAGCAGTTAAAGCTGTAATCCCGTCATCAATATGGACATATAGGCGCGTGCTGAGAATTCGGCGGATAGACACGGTGACCAACCAAGAGGTTTCAAGTAGGTGCAAAGTCAACAGTTTTCAATTAATGATTGATATAGAACGAAGAAAAATTAAATATAATATCTCTTGCAAAATTCGAGAAGAAGGACTTTCTTACTTAGCGGCACGAGATAAAATTCTAGAAGAGTCACACGGAGGAAGAAAAATAATGGAATTAGCTACAACGAATACAGGAATTAAGGATTTCTTCGAATTATTTGAATCAGCCGGATAACGATATTTATAGCGTTCATGCACTGTCGAATGGGGTATACTACTTTTTTGATGATAATGAAGATGATGATATATATATATATATATATATATATATATATATATATATATATATATATATATAATATATATATATATATATATATATATATATATATATATATATATATATATATATATATATATATATATATAATTAGTTATAATCAATCGATCGAAGATTGGTTTGTAGTATCATGTCATTTTTTCCAACGTTCTTCTAGTCTAGTTCCCAGTAGCTGCCGCACCCCATCTCTTCTATAATTTACGACATATATTTCCTGCGCGACGTCTTCCTGTTGGTGGGTTCATTTCGTACATATCTCCTTCTATTATTGTTTTTGCGAGAGAGAGAGAGTCGTGCCTTAATACATGTCCGGTCAATCGATCTTTTCTTGCAGCAACTGTGTGTAACAATTGTCTCTTTGATCCGGCTCTCTGTAGCACCTCTTCATTAGAAATTTTATCAGTCTAGATTTTTAACATTCTTTTTTAGGCACAACATTTCGAATGCATTCAGATTTTGTTTGTTTGCAGTTGATAATATCCACGTTTCAATATAATGCAACGCTCCACACAAAACATTCCACGAATATTTTCATTTCGTGTATCTATATTGACTTTAAAGTTAAAATTGCTGTATTCGCCTGTATTATTCTCGCTCTTACGTCCCCGTTACAATAATTCTTTGACCTCGTTTATTTTTTACTGAATTGATTTTGATACATGTGGGTTTTATTGTTTCCGAGTTTTTGCTGCATACTGTGATTTTTGTCTTTTTTGTATTCAGTTTCATTTTATATTTGTAGTTCAATATGGTTTCCATTTTCCTTTAATACTTTTCCAGGTTTTTTTCACTTTGCGCGACCATAGCGATATCATCGGCAAATCTTATCATGTTTATTATCTCTCGTTGTATTTTAATACCAGATTTAATATTACATTTTACTTCATTTATTGCTTCTTCGATATAAGCGTTAGTTAAATAAGAACGGAGACCGTACTGCTTTTTTTATTTTAGATTCTCTTATTGTATACATATATATATATATATATATATATATATATATATATATATATATATATATATATATATAAATAAATAAGATATATCAAAATATCGTGTAAATAAAAATATATAATATCACAATTAGGAAAGAAAGAGGCGATACCAAGTGACGAAGTCAACACATGTGAAGAAAACAAATGCGAATGAAAATCGATAGACTAATTATTATTCAGGATATTGAAGAATTTCAACGTGTTTTTTTTTTTTTTTTTTTACAAAATCTACTTTCAAAATTTCGGTTTGGGTTCGAAACTCACCACTAATCAATTATTTTGAAAGATATAAGTAATCTGTTGAGAAAGCTTTTTATTTCGAAAACTGTAAAAAGAGAATTAAAAAAATAACGCATATTTCAACCGGGACTTATGTATTTGCAGCGGATACGATCCGTTTTATATATGCATGTTATACTTTAGGGTGGGTTTTGATGCGGTTTTATTCGCAAAATAATCCTATCGTCCATCGGATTTCCACCATAGTCATCGATTAAAGAACTAATTTTATAATTATCGATAGTTCGTTTGTATAGATATCGTTTATGACATTAGAAAGTAGGGTTTTTGTTTTCAGAACCTAAATTAAAGGATAATATAACGTAGATTAGATCTCTGGTAAATACGTCGTATCGAAGAGTTTGAAATATTTTAAACCACTCCTCGATAATACTGCTAATGTTGGTTTATAGTGTAATAAAAATTAGTTTAATATCTTTATTATACGTTTTAAAGAATAGACGAATAGCACAATACAAATAACAGCTCCGATATGATAGACGTGAATTCGGAAATAATGTAAATGTTTATAGTTCATTATGTGGAAGGTTTTTGTTGTTGTTTTGTGTGTGTGTGATTTGCATAATAGAATATTAGGAATGTGCGCGGTAAAATGTTCACATCCTTTTGTATGTAATATATAAGTGTAATTGGTAAATAAAAAAATACATACATTACGTATATATTAAAAGTATATTTCTTTACTCTCTTTGAATGTAAGTAAAAATGTCCGTAACATGTACATAGATCACGATAAGACTGTCTATTCTCTCCTGGATGAAGGCGTTCCCCTACGTCTTACATCCACTTCTGTCCTGTGATTTCCTGGACCAAATTTTTTCCAGCTACCTTTGCTATATCATTGTGCCACTGCGTCATTTTCCTTTTTCTCTCTTATCGACTAGGAGATCCGCTTTGACACTATCTATTGTCTTCTCTTCGAGCCACTTGGCCAGTCTAAATTAATTTTGTTATAGCCATTCGCTCCGCTGCATCATCTGGCCGTATTTGTTCACGTATCTATGCATTCTTTTTATGATTTGCTAATTTTATATTCAGCATAATTCTCTCATCTTATCCTTTTTAACGATAGTAATATTCTCCTCGCTATTTCTGATATATATATATATATATATATATATATATATATATATATATATATATATATATAACTATCTACTTGCTCTATCTGTTCCGATTGCATTCATAATATACGAATAATAATAAATTCAAAATTTCAATGTACATATATTCTCGTATATATATATATATATATATATATATATATATATATATATATATATATATATATATATATATATATATTACAATTACAATAGCCTGTATTTCTCATTTTAAATTAAAATTTACAAATATTGTTTTCTTAACGCTAAACTAGTATTAATATGTATAACTTTCTTAATGCTAAACTGTTACTAATATGTATAGCTTTTCTTAATATTAAACTAATATTATTATGTATAGCTTTCCTTAACGCTAAACTAATATTAATATGTTTAACCGTATTAGGGAAATTAAGCCTTTGAACGAGCATTGACCTCTTCCAATTTATTGAACGTTTACATATTTTTCTCCTAGCTGTTTCCAGTGCATATATATATATATATATATATATATATATATATATATATATATATATATATATATATATATATATATATATATATATACGAATAGATTACCATTTTTTTGCATAGGTTGAAATTTACATTTAAAAAAGTATGTATGTATGGAAATAAAGGTTGTTTTCGGATTTGGAACAAATATATATATATATATATTTTTTTTTTTTGTTTAATTTTTCCTCAAAAATTATTGTGATCATAGAATATCGTTTCATCACGTTGCTTTGAAAATGTCGAGAGAGGGCTTACTTTACTCGTTATTCCGTAAATTTTATTATGGTCACATATCGATGACGAAATATACATGATTATTCCTTCTTTCTTCCTTCATTTCAGTCGATCAATATCCTTATTTCTCTGCTGTTCAATTAGTTCATTCCCGTTATTTCCGCGTTTGTATGTTATTGCGTAATTTCCTAATGCAAGAGATCATTATACCTAAATGTATACAACAACAATAACAACGCATATTTCATCATAATTTACAGGAAGTAATAAAAACAAACATTTGTTATATGGCCTTATTTTACGATTTATTATTTCTTCTATATTTACTTACTAACGTGTGTCATTCTTTTGTTTATTATTATTATTATTATTATTATTATTATTATTATTATTATTATTATTATTATTATTATTATTATTATTATTATTATTATTATTATTATAACATGGATTTTTATAATTCTTTATTGACAATTTACAATAACAAAATAACGGTATAGTTGCATAGTAAAATTTATATACAATAATACAGATAATGATATAATTGTGTTCCGGTAAAAATACCTTAACAACGGTGAACTGCTATAAGCGATATATTTTATCATCGTTATTTTATATTAAAATATATAATGAAAAATTAACTAGAAAAAAAGATGCCTCTAAAACCTGTAAAATACTTAAAAGTTAAAAGTAATTTAATTATTATTTACTATATACGATGATTACAACTAGGTGAGTCCGATTCTAATACAGTGCAAAATTTATACTAGATATTAATTGACCAGAAATTTATACATAGGTTTTAGTCGTCTGAAATCGTAATCTCCAATAGGCCTAATGTGTGGATTATTAGTGTGAGGTGAACACTGAGTAAAAATTTAGCGGATAGGCTTCATATATATATATAGTTCTTAAGATAGGATAGATTAGTAGTTTCGTGCGTAAATGAGATTCTTTCGTATTTTGGCATGGAGACACTCGTTTTGTATTGCAATTGTTTATATGCTGAATTTAGAATACCATAGTAGGTATACCGAGCGTATGAGTTTTATAAAGAGAATCATTTTATTATGAGAGTTCAGGAAGGATTTTCGGGTTATTACTGACAATTTAAGTGACCCCCCCCCACATAAGTTATAAAGTTGGTCAATTCGAAAATAAGAAAATGCAAAGACAAACACCAGGTAAAATTACTTTTAAATCTTTTAATATCGACGTGCGCGACTATTATTCAGCTCACTTACTTCGGATAATCGTAGAAAAATGCGCTTTATGATGTTAAAAGAGCGATCGTAGAATGTAATCAATCGTAAAATTACAATTTACGTAATCTTATCGTTAAATTATATTGTATAGCGATTATTTATCGATTAACGCTAGAAGGATGAGTAACATGAAAAAAATCATCAATTGTTACTGAAATTGTGCGATTATTCATATAAATATTTATTAAATTAATATCTATAAATGATTATATATATATATATATATATATATATATATATATATATATATATAAATAATATGTATACACATATTTATATTATAACAAAATATTATATAATTTTTTATATCTATTTCAAACATACTTTTACAAAATATGTTTTGAGTGCGATCAGTAGTTATACGTTATAATTATGATCTATTTATTCATAATCCTGACTTCGACATCTACTATAAATGCACTTTTCCTCGGCATATTTTCCGCAAGTACACTTTTTACAGACAAAACAAATATTTTATGACATATTTTTGCGTTCTGCTGAGACTTGACGTTTCATGTTTTTGCATGATTTCCGGTATGTCCCTTTATTACTGTTTACCGCTATAGTACCATCGGTAGTTATTTCTTCTATTAGTTGTAAAATTAAATTTCTTCTACTCGTATTTTTTCCAGTTACTTGTTTGTAGAGGACCCATGCATTTAGTGCTGCTATATCTAATATATTATAAAAAAAAACATGCACGGACTAACGACGGTGTTACAGCATGAACGGAATATTTACGTAGCATTCTGTCTAGAATATCAACTCGAAATTTTGATTTATTATAAAACGTTACTGTTTTACGTTTTTCCTTTCCACCATCCTCAATAATGTTGTGCATTCTATTCAAAATTAGTACATTTTATTTTTCTACTGGTAATCTGTGAGAAGGTGCCTGTGTTCATTCATCATTACCTTTGTTGAATACAATTGCCGTTTTTTATTTATTCTGCAAGGAAAGAGATATATCCCTCCTATTCTTTGTAATAGTTACCAAAAAACTTGTTTCCTTCATGTTCGGGTTTTCTAAAATAAACAACAAAAAACAAGTTAAAATCGTTAAAAATTTTTAATAAAAAATCACAACGCTTTTCGGGTGTTAGGCCATTATCAACTAAAAAGATAAAAAATATAAAATGAATTACAATTCCCAAAAATCAACAAAATGAATAACGGTATTAATAAAACATTCAATTTCATATCCAGTTTTTCTGCTAAAGAAACTGGAGAGAAAAAAACATATGTGCCTCGGAGCGCAGGGAAGAAGTGAAACTTTAAGACATTTGAACTAAATTCACTTTTTTTTTTTAATTTTTACGCGTATATATATATATATATATATATATATATATATATATATATAAACACACACACACACACATATATATATATATATATAAAGAAAAACCTACCTATGTGTATAAACGTGGTATGCGAACAGGATATATATATATATATATATATATATATATATATTTGTGTGTGTATTTATTTATTTATATTTATATATATATATATATCCACCCGTTACTTCGTCGACACCTAACACAACTGGTGTGTATATATATATATACATATATAGTGTGTGTGTACATATGTGTAGATATATATATATATATATATATATATATATATATATATATATATATATATATAACCTGCTGGTAAATGTTATATGGCTTGATTTTGTTTCATTTATTTTCATTCTCCATTTTTCGCACCGAGTACATATTTGGTTTATTGCGTTTTTGAGCCTTAAGTTTGCCTTCTTTGGACAGTGCCTTTCAGAGAGTACTGCTGTATCGTCAGCAAATGTGGCCACCAATGGTCTCTCCAGTACTGGTAGATCAGCAGTATATAGGAGATACAAAAAAGGTCTCAGTACACTCCCCTGCGGAACTGTATACGAGATGTTGCATCATCATTTTTAACATGAAAGTGCATTCCATTTAACAAGGAAGTAATAAGTTTGTAGTACTGATAAGGATAGTGTGTTCTCACTTTGTGTAGGAAACCATCATGTCAGACCTTATCAAAGGCCTACATCCAAAAATACCGAGTCGCATACTTTTCTTTCTTCAAAGCACTTTTCTATTTTATGTACTACTCGATGTACCTGTTGAATAGTTGAATGTTTGCGTCTAAAGCCATACTGGTGGTCTGGTATGATATGATTTTCCTGTATATTTTATGTACTACTCGATGTACCTGTTGAATAGTTGAATGTTTGCGTCTAAAGCCATACTGGTGGTCTGGTATGATATGATTTTCCTGTATTATATCATTAAACCTTTTCAGTAATAGTTTCTCTTATAATTTTGAAATTACAGGCAGCAATGCTGTAAGAACTCATTTCAGTCGGTAGTTTATCAGGTTTTTTTATCATAACTATCTCTGAAAATATTAATTGAACCGGATAGTATGCCGTTCTTAATATAGCATTGAAAATATATGTTAATAGAACTAGGCCCTTCTGTGGTAATTCTTTTAAAATCCTGGCTATTATTAGATCATAACCTGGTGCCTTCTTATGGTTTAGGTTCTTAATAACTGCTTTTATTTCTTGTGGGTAAGCTAATTTGATTGGTTTGTATGTATTTTGATTATATATATAGTGGAAGGTAAACTATGGTTACCTAGATATGGGCTGAAGACTGAACAAAGATATTTGCCAAACGCATTAGCCTTATCCTGATTGGTACGAGCCCATTGTCCATCAGCCTTTTTTATAGGATGTATTGACTGTATGTGTCTTTTAAAGTTGCGTGTTGCTTTCCACTATATAAGAAAAAATAAATATAGAGAATCCTGCGACACTAGTTTATGGCTACCGATAGTGACTATTAATGTCTATGTTTGATCTTAAGTAATTCCGATATAAATATAGGGAATTGTTCCAATAGAATAATTTCACTAGGATTAAATCGATATGATACAATTTTCTCAGATGGTTATATTTACTGCATGTGTATATTATATGCAGGGGACATATATTTCATTAATTACATAATTACGACATTTTACATCATTGATGATTTGTAAATTTTCAAATAATATTCGATAGAATCGTGACCGGTAAATATCTTTCTCGTGTAAAAATTTACTTTAACGTTTTGTTTTTAAAACATTTAATTACATCCGGGGACAAATTATTATTTTCTCATTAGTTTGAGCATCATATCTCGATTTGAATTCATTAAAAATCTGTAAATCATGTTGTTTTAGATGTTCTTTATTTATAATACCATTACGTTATTTTTTAAATTTAAAAAATAAGTGATGTTTTTTTGTTTTAATATATAGATCGATAGGTAATACTCGTGCAATAGAATAGCGATATAAGCAGTTATGTATGAGAATGTTAAATCGATCAACAATTTTTCGGCAATTAGAATTTACTTTACGAGTTAGCAGTTTAGTTTATAGTAGATGCCAGCACAATATGAGTATAAGCTCTGTACCAGGCCCTTGTATAGTGTTAACTTTATTATACTATATATATATATATATATATTTATATATATATATATATATATATATATATATATATATATATATATATATATATATATATATATATATATATATATATATATGTATTCGATGTTGATATTATTTTTTTTTGGACTGGGGCAAAAAAGATGGTTTAAAAGACCGGATAAAAGGCACGTTTAGAAATTTTGATGAATTTTAACATTTTTCTGGCGGCCGGAGCTTAGTTACATCGACTGAACCGAGAAAAAGTCAGCGAATATTACTTCATCATACAGCATGGAACAAAAGTGATAAACAAATATGTAGACGTCATGAGTCATTTTGGACTCATGTCGTTCTTCTAGTGTTAATAACGCCGATTTTATTTTGTAAATTTAACCGTGTCATCGGAGAATACTACGCAAACTTTTAACGCAAACAAAATTGTTTATATTTTCGTAATAATAAAGTTTTCGATCGACGTCTCGTTCTCAAGATTGAAGAGCAAATCAGAATGCCGTAGACGATCAATGGCCTGCGAGAAAACGCTGAACAATACTGTTTACACTACAATACCGAACACAGATATTATCAACAATACGATGGCACTTTTGTATGGTCGAATAATTACGTCTAAACCCAAGCTGGTGAGTAGGAATGATGTCGATTCTTTTTCTAAAGTTGATGGGAGTATCTTTTACCTAGTAGAATTTTTTCGAAAACATTATTAACAATCAATTTGCTTAATCGTATTTATTTTTAAAAGAAAAAAAATAACACAAACGCGCTTTTAGGAGTGCATTAAAAAAATTGTTTGTTCATTAGCGATTATCGAATTAGTTACGTAATCATCGTAATAACGATAACCATATAAATTATTGCAGCGCGTATTTCTAAAGACAGACGTCTGAATGATTTTTAAAACTATTTTCGCGGCCGATATTCGTAATTAGACTATCCTTTCAGTCACGCGTGAAATTTCGACGCAAAATAATAAAATTTACACAAGTTATTTAATAAAAAATCAATTGAAAATTAGTTAAATCACTAATATTTATTTTCTTATAGAAAACACAAAGCTTTTCGGCATTTACGCCATTATCAAGTGAAACATTTTTAAAAAATCATAATTTTAAAAATATAAATTAAATATAATTACTTAAAAATATTTGATGGTGATTGTGAAAATATACTCCAGAAATGCTGTTCTGCTTCTGTTCTGTCTATTTTTTGAATTGTTGAAATTTAACGTCGATATATTTGTTTATTAATTTTGTTTTCTTTTTATATTAATTTTTTCTTCATTATTATTTTCCGGATTCTGTAAAAGTTGTATACTGGTGGAATTTTAAATTTTTCATTTACTCTTACGATGTATGATGTCCAAAAGTAAAATATAAAATATAAAAATATACGAACACAAAATTTTTTAAAAAACACAATTTTAAAAGTAAAATGAAAATAAATATTAAAAAAATTTAAAATTCCACCAGTATACAACTTTTATACAGAATCCGAAAAATAATATTGAAGAAAAAATTAATATAAAAAAAAAAAAAAAAATTAATAAACAAATATATTAATGTTAATTTTCAACAATTCAAAAAAATAGACAGAACAGAAGCAGAACAGCATTTTTGGAGTATATTTTCACAATCACCATCAAATATTTTTAAGTAATTATATTTAATTTATATTTTTAAAATTATGATTTTTTAAAAATGTTTCACTTGATAATGGCGTAAATGTCGAAAAGCTTTGTGTTTTCTATAAGAAAATAAATATTAGTGATTTAACTAATTTTCAATTGATTTTTTATAAAAAATCACTACATTCCACATTATATAAAAAATTAAAAAAAAAAAAAAAAAAAAAAAAAAGTTATTTAATAATATACAATACTACAGCCACATCTCACAATTATCTATATTCCAAAATCCTGGGTTAAAACACAAAAACAGTATAAAATGATCTCAACAACTCTGGAACAATAGTTAGAATCCTGACTGTTGTCAGAGAAAGCGTACTCTTAGCGTATGTATAAATTAGGTCCA